>JBBBDQ010000801.1:1737500-1937500 GCA_037127315.1 Ascarosepion bandense
CCCTTCTTTTTTAAATGGGTGCTCTCAAATCAAATTAATATAGCATTCAGTCAGTCAAGTGTCATACGTGATACACGCTTTGGGCGATCATGTCTCGAAAGAGACATGACTGACTGGGCAGAAGATTATACCGCATTAGGTCGCCAAAATTCCTTTCTGTGGTAGACTGGTTGCCGACCAAGGCTAAAGAACCCAATCTGACCTATTATTTAACCCATAACTAGAGGGAAGAGACGGATTAATACCTTTCCCAAGGGTATTTGTGCGTAAGTGAATGCAAGGAATTCGAACTAGGTTCCCTTATTTGTTGTTCCGAGTCGATATCCACAACACACATCCGCTTATATATATATATATATATATATATATATATATATATATATATAGCATTAGACGATTGAAAATACTCAATGAATCTATTTACTATATCAAAGGACATGACATCTAATAGTTTTGTTTTGTTTTTTTTTTCATCAAAATAAAATTCTTTCATAGAGAATAAAAATCAAACCTGATTGTTTTGTGTGTCTGGTCCTTTTGGGTGGGGGTTTACCTCTGGGCGTGTTTTGTGTGCTTTCTTGTAAACTTTTGTCTGTATTGTTTTCTATCTATGTATCCGTTTGATTTCTTGCGGGGAGAATTGTGGGTTGTCTGTATGTTTTGTGTGTATATGTTTGTGTTTGTTTTTTTTTGTCCCCCCCCCCCCCTGTGTACCATGTGTGTATCCTTGTGTCGGGGAATTGTGTGTGAAGACATTATAAATATATTCTCTAAGTATGTCTGCTACCAACATTCATAATGTTTTTTTCGTTTTTACTCCTGGTCAAAAGTCATTATGAATAAAATACGCCGTTTCTGCTGCATAAACTCTCGACTCCGCCTGTATCATCTTAAAAATGAACCTTCTTTTTGTTATCGATTATGTTCATTATTGATTTATCACTCTTTGGCAATAAAACTCTACAAATTTTGTTTTATTTATGAAATAGTCGTAAAGAAATCTTCACTTGCTTTTTTTTTTTTTGTCAAGTCAAAGAAATAGCATTTACTCGCATACAACCCATTAAAATTGTCTGGAATATTTAAGTATGAATGCCGTGAATCGAAGTGTCGCTGTCTGGCCCTGTACCAAGTATCGATGCGAAACACTATTTGTCCAACTAGTCACTATCATTGACTATGCATTTTCGGTAGCTATTAGTAAGATGCTGCTTGTCAGCGACGATGGCGTTGTTGTCAGAGAAATATCCGCGTCGTCCATTTTTAATCGGGCTGAACAGATGAAAGTTGAAAGGCGCAAAATCCGTAGAATGTAAACGTCAACTCGCGACGATAGAGGTTAATTAGTGTAATTCAGCGACTGAGCTCTGCTTCTCTCGTCCTTGCGTTTTAGACACCGTTTGTCCGCATATCCACTTTGTTTAAACAAAACTTTAGGAAAGAAACCCTCACCAATACGAGAAAAAGTGATGACAGTAAACTTTAGGTGTCTATTTTTTCTGGGATGGAGAGTGTTTTAGCAGAAAGAATTTTATGAATCCCAACCGACAGTAGCTCTAACTGTTCGACTAATGAAAGCCGACTGTTTCCTGTATGGAAACGGTCAATTTCGTCATTGCCATTCCACACTCAGTGACCAACTGAACTTCAGTGTTTTAACAAGGCAAGAAAAATTATTGGTGGTAATTTCCAGCTTCTCTGGCTGTACAACCAACATAATTTATTAGTAGCGTTGCAGAACTTTTCCTAGTTAGACTAAAAGTAGTGGCAACACTTTTTTCACACACAATTTTAGCAACGTGATCTTATGTTTTTGTATTTTCATATATTTGAGTAACAATGATGCGAAAATACATGAATATGAATGTAAAACAAAGGAAACGTTTATTGTATCCCGGGAGGGGATAAACAGAATAGTGCAAGAAATAACTCTTAACACTGAGTATATATAAATAGATTTATTATACCTCAGTACAATAAACCAAATACAAGTACACCAAACGAACAGTTAACACTAATAACAATTAAGGCAATGTCTCTGTATAGGACGTATGCGTCCGTCTTGAGAAGTAGGCTTCCGTCTAGTGTCGTCTAACTCTCTTCTAAGGCCGATGGCTGTCGACTTTCGTATATTGCCGAATAATCTCAGTCACTCCCATGTAATGACGAAGACTCTAGTATAGTCACAAACACACTCTAGTGCTCTCTGTAGTTTGTTCTCGTCTAGGTCTTTTATGACCCGGGCCATACCCATTCCGGGGTAGGAGCAGGATATTCCTCTAGAGAACAACGTTAAAAGTTGGGAATTGTGCAGAGGGTGCGGAAGTACGGTTATCCCGGAAAATATCTCCCCATTTCCAGGAGAAGGCCTTGGTTTGTATCGTCGCTACTGCATACTATCGGGAAAAAAAGAAAGAATTAGATGAATACTGGAAGTTTCCCGTTTTTATAGATGCTTAACAGCGTCCTCTAACGACTTGTAGCAAAACATGCAAAGCTATGTGGGGAGAACCAACAGATGTGACTTTTCCAATTGAGCATCGTAAAATAACGAAAGCAATACATTGCTTGTATAACATTTAGTTTCATTTTATTTTTCTTAACAGGCAGGGGGGGGGGCTTTTGTGCTGATTTGAAAAGTGAGTTCTTTTCAGATTATTTACTTTTGAATTGTTTAGTCTTTTCGAACATTGTTAATTTCGCTAAATGTACCAGGTGTTCTTTATAAGTTGACCTTTTAAATAACTTTTAATGTGATTTCGGATATTCAGCACCTCATGCCATTTTGAACTTGTCACTTCTGAAAGAGCATTATAAAACATTAACAGAGTACGAATTGACCATGTCCGTAAAAATGACAGGATGTTTTTTTATCATTTACTACAAACAAGGAAGTACTGCCACTGGTATGCAGAGGGTTATTGAGAAAAAAACAGGGATGTTGGAGAAAGGGTGACAGATTGATGAAATCTAGGGAGGTAAATGGCAACTGACGTTGCATTTAAACTTCTGGAAGTTGGATCTATCACAGAAGCAAGCATACAGAAGAAAGTTTCACGGGTGGAAAGTCTGAGAAAAGAAACTATTAGAGTAAAAGTGGCAGTTTTGACCCCTTTTGACGGTCAAAGGGTGGGACCTCGATGATGCCAATCTAGCAGCACGAGTAAATTTATGTGGCCGGGGCACCAGGGAAAGAGGTTCGTCAGAGCAGAAGCGGTGAAAATATTTGTAGAAAAGACAGAAGGAGGGAGCCACGTCACGTCGGTGAGAAAGTGACTGAGGACGATCTGCCAAGTCAGGATTAACTACATCGCAGATCCTCCTTTGAATATTCTTAGATTTTTTGCGTGTGATTCCCTTAATGTTTTTCCAATTATTATTGTCATAGTATTCTCCTCTCCCTGTTTCTTAAACATCTTAGAACAACCATAAAGACACTGTCATCTCGTATCACAACTTGTTTCTTTATAATCATATCGCCTCAAGGAAGGCAGTTTATTGCCACTGGTGCGCAGGGGGTTACATAAAAGGAAAGTTATAAGAAAGAGTGACAGGTTATAGGGGGTGCCAGGAAGTGGGGTAAGAGAAGGATGAGAATACTGATTGGAGTGGACGGAGAAAATAGCATGAAAGAGATGATGCAAGTTAGTGGAATAGATGACTATTGACTTTACATTTAAACTCCTGGAGATTGTAGCCGTCAGGGAAAGCTAGTAAACAGAAGGGAATTCCACAGGCGGAAAGTGCAAGAAAAGAAGCTGGTGGAGTAGAATTTGCGTTTAAATTTTATTGGATTCACAGTCAAAGGATGGGACCTAGTTCCTAATCTTGTGGCTCGCGTAAATTCATATATAGGGGGCACCAGTGAGCTAAGTTCATCTGAGCTGGCAGAAGATAATTCTTGCACGACAAATTATTGCAGTTCAAAAATAAATACTTGATGCATTATATCTGGAGTAATGGAAAGTTTTCGGTCCGAACAAGAAGCCTCTCATAAAGAGTAAAATAAATACAAAATTTGATGGTCTTGTCAATGTGGTGGGGATCGATCGGTAGAACCAAGAATCTTTCCTCATCCCTTGCATGTAAATAATTAAATGAAAACTTTCAAGTAGATAAGGCAAACAAAATCATAAATGTACAATGTTACGGAAAATCCCGAAGATTAACGAAATGGTTTAACAACCCACACATTGAAATTATTTGTTTGAACATTGTTTTTAATCGATACTCGTATTTGAGTAGAAATTCTGTTTTTAATCAAACAGTATATATTTATTTCTACCGGCCTTATTATTTACGATAAATTTTACTATTCGGCAGGATTCGAACCTGCGACCCCTATCAACATAGAGGAAGCCACCAATTGATCTGGTGCGTCTTAGACCACTCGACCACGAATGATACCAGATCAATTGGTGGCTTCTATGTTGATATGGGTCGCAGGTTCGAATCCTGCTAAATGATGGACATTGTCGTACAAAATTTATTGTAAATAATCAGGCTGGTAGAAATGAATATAACATACTGTTTGATTAAAAAAAGAATAGCTACTCAAATATGAGTATCGATTAAAAATAATGTTCAAATAATTTCAAAATCATAAATCGAATTACGAGTTGAAATATCCAAGACTGAAGTGAAAACATATCTATTTTAAATAATTTCGCTCCAAACAAGTGTTACGAGGATGCATTTGTATATAAAAATGTCTCAAAAGTTATAGTAAGGGATTCTATTGAGTCCTACTTGTTACTACAAAAAAAAAGTTTAAATTCATGAAGTAGTTATTATATAGAGAAATTAGGAATAGAACGTTTCTGAAGATCGTAAAATGTTCGAGAGAATTCGAAATGTTCTAGAAATGTACGAATTAGGTGTTGGCCCCTATAAAAATAGATTTTGGGAAGAGAGTAGTTAATTGTTAAAAGATTTGCTTATATTATCAACTCCGGCTTTGATTCGAGGATTTATATCTTGTCGAAAGAATCTCTAAGAAACGTTGCCGACCAACTAAAACCTGAAAGAGAACCTCATGGAACTAAAAGGGTAAATAGATTTTTTTTACCTTTTCATTGGCCAAACTGGAAATTATTTTTTATATACACATTTAAGGATTTCCAAAAAGTATCGCGCTTAAACTACTTCGTTAACTTAACTGGGTAAAGATATTGACCCTTCCTTCCCCTTCGTAACTTTTCGCCTGCCAGTAGTAAACTGTGTTTCTGTTTTGAATGCAAAAAATTGTAAATTAAATATTTTTGTGATTTAACTGAGTTTTGGTCAATAAAACCACTAAACGCAATTATATAAATACAAAAAAATATTTTCTTTCCTGACGCGTTTCATCTTCTGATTGACTTTGTAAAGGCAAATCTAAGGATTTTTATTTTGCAACATGTATTCATAAAGAGTGCTGGATTGCCATGTGATGTCAGTTCTTCAATACGGTTGTGAATGCTGGACAATATAATCGAAAATGAGAACAAAACTGGAAGCAGAGGAAATGTGGTTCTACAGAAGGATGCTGCGGATATCGTGGACTGAGCATGCAAGCAACGATGAGGTGTTGGAAAGAATGGCAACGAAAAGGAAATTAATACTGAGCATCAGGAAGAGACAACTGAAGTTTCTGGGACACGCAATGAGGAAGGAGAGCCTGGAGAACCTGATACTGACTGGCCAGATAGAAGGAAAGAGAGACAGAGAAAGGCAGCGGATAACATATTTGCAGGGCCTGATCAGGTGGATGACGGAACGGGGGCTGCCAGGAGTAACAAGAGCAAACATACTAAGAGCCACAAGGGATAGGGAGACATGGAGAACCATGATCGGCTACGTTATGAAGGGACAGGGCACATAGAAGATTCATAAACTAAAGTACAAAATATTAGGGCTTTAAATTTCTTAAATTTAAGAGCTCATGAATTATGTTCAGACTAACTGAACATAATATGGTGAACTATAGAAGATGCCAAGTGATGAAATAAAATAAATAAATGTGAGTAAATGTTATTGTTAAACTTGTTTTTGTTGTATTGCCGAGTTGGCAGTACGATGTCAGATGACGTGTGCTGAAATATCTACAGCACAATATCCGTGCTAATGGATATTAAATACAAACACAGAACAATAATAATTAGAGGAGAGTTTAAAGTTGTTAGAGTCGCTGAGAGCACAATCCGATAATAATTGTCAATGATGACACTGCCAATTATTTACGACCTCTCCACGTTGGCAAAAGCCCGAGGTAAATGCGGTACAAGGCCAATTAACGTGGATAAAACCCAGACTGTAAGCTCGGACAAAAATTCTTCTCGGCTTTTTCCTAGACGAGACTACCCTTTGGTGGAGCCTCGTTTGGATCCTCTCCGCTCGAAGTGAACGACCGACGCACGCAGTCGATCTCCTCAGAATGTCAATGACACTTCGAGATCCTTGATTGTTATTAATCTTTAATATAGCTATTTAGGTCCACAGACCATTTCATATTTGAGATTTTAATATTAAAAACCATTTTAAAAATACGAAGGCACGACGATTTGTATTAAACTTTATAATTTTCAAATAGTAAATGTAATCTTAACTTCAAAAGTTTATAAACTAATCCAACAAATCTTTTGAAGTATTTTAAAAATATTTTTGAAACTTTATAAATTATAAGTAAGAAAAATTAAAACAATTCTTTCAAAATTTCATAATTAATCGAAAGAAAAAAATATTTCTTCAGATTATAATGTCATGAATTTATATTATTTATTAAAGAAATTAAAAGCTTTTCAAATTAAATGTCATTCTTATACTGCATTTTTTATTTTACTATTCGGAGCAGATTTTCGGAAATAAAGGCAAAATGTTTAAAATAATAGATGATTTACATTCCTTAATGAGTCCTGCATTTCACTAGTAAAACCAATTTTCACAACAAAATTTAATTTAAAATTTCATGATTTTTTTTTTTTTTTTTTGTGAAGTGCGGCGAACAGATGTAAAAAAAAATTACCAATGTTTTTTTAATAATTACATTCATTTGTGAATAAATCCTGAAAGTTTCATTAAAGTCCGACAGTTATTTGATTTTTGCAAGAATTTCTAAATTAATGTTTGTCACCGGAAAAAAGTGAGTTATGTAATATTAGGTTTTCCACTGTAAACACTTCTAACGGTTTCATTATCCGCAAACTAAAACAAAAGATTTTTTTTACCAAAATTTTGAACGTGATAGAAGGGATTAAATAATTTTAAAAAAATAATTAAAAATAATTTGATCTTTCCTTTTAATAACAAACATTTTGATTTAAAAAGTTCGTTTAAAGTTTGGGACATTTTTTTTTTCATACTATACTGTTTTTTCAGCGATTTCGTTGTGGTGCATTGGATATCGGCTCGGAACGAGAAATCGGGGAGCCGAGTTCGAATTCCAGCCGAATTCATTGCATTCACTTGCACGCAAATACCTTTGGGAAAGGTATTAATCCGTCTCTTCCTTCCAGTTATGGGTTAAATAACAGAACAGATTGGGTTCTATAGCCTTGGTCGGCAACCAGTCTACCGCAGAAAGCAATGACAACCTACTGCGGGATAATCTTCTGCCCAGTCAGACATGTCTCTTTCCAGACATGATCGCCCAAGCGTGTATCACGCATGACACTTAACTGACTGACCTGCTCTATGGGTTATATAATGCCAGAAATCTAAATATCTGGATTTTGGTTGGTTGATTTTTTTTGTTAAGCGGCATATCAACTCCTATGCCGAGATTTATTCAATGTCGAAATCTTTTTTTTTTTTTTTTTTTTTTTTATGCAGATTTGTTTCTTACATGGATTTGTTTTTGAGATAATAGTTGTAGTGATACAAGTTCTACTAATTAACCCACAGAATATGTTGAAGTGGTCGGTTTATACTTTTCTCAAGTGTATTTGAGCGTAGGTGAAAATAACAAATTCAACTGGAATTGGAACTAGGCTCCCTGATCAACAATTCTGAGGCATTATCTATTGCACCACCCACTCATGCAAGCTTACAAGCCCCTGGTATTCCCAAGCAGTCACCTTCTAAAAACTGATCAGGCTCGACGTATGAGAACGTATGTTTCAACGTGAAGTGGATGAAAGCTTTGTCAAGGTGAAATGTAAGATCGATAGAGAATACGGCAGAAATGCCTCCACACAATAATAAATTCAATGTCAGTGGTGTCTTCAAATCGCTGATGTCTTAGCACTGTGTTAGAGGTATTTCTGCCGCACTCTGTAAAATATCGTACACTGTTCTTAGCAATAAAACAGCGCTCAGTGTGAAATAAGATTTTTTTTTTTTTTTAATCATATCGCCCCAAGCAGGGCGGTGACGCCACTGAGGCGCATGGGGCAACTTAAGAGTAAAATGGTTGGAAAAGAGAAATCCGGGAACCACATCCTAAACAGTAAACAAGGGATGAGCCTCTTCACCTGTTCAAAGGACGTGGGTGGAGTGTGAACCGGGCGATAGTTAAGTCTATCTACTCCAATTGAGAACCAAAAAAAAAACAAAATAAAAAAGTGAAAGATTGGAAAAAAATAAATAAAAAGCCGGGAAACACATCCTAAACAGGAAACAAAGGATGAGCCTCTTCACCTGTTCAATATACGTGGGTGGAGTGTGAACCGGGCGATAGTTTAGTTTATCTACTCCAATTGAGAGAAAAAAAAAGAAAAAACAGAAAAGAAAAAAAAGTGAAAGATTGGAAAAAATAAATGAAAGAAAAATGTTGTATAGATGCTAGATAGACAAGCTTACTTTTTTTTATAATCGTGTCGCCCCAAGCAAGGAATTTTGCTGCCACTGTTGTACAGGGTATGCATAGGATAAATGTCATAAGAGTGTCAGGTTACAGGGGGTGTCAGGAAGAGGGAATAATAAGGATGAGAATGCCGATGAGAGTGGGGTGGACGGAGAAGGGAGCATGAGAGAGAGGATGCAAGTTAGTGAGATAGGAGATGACTATTGACTTTACATTTAAATTCTTGGAGATTGTAGCTGTTGGGAAAGCAAGTAAATGGAAGGGAATTCCACAGGCGGGAAAAAAGGCTGCTGGAGTAGAATTTGCGTTTACAATTTATCGGTTTCACAGTAAAAAGGTGGGACCTAATTGCTAATGTTGTTGCCCGTGGAAATTCATATATATAGGGGGTACCGGTGAGCTAAGTTCATCGGAGCAGAAGCCGTGAAAGCATTTGTAGAAGAGACACAGGGAAGCCACACTGAGTCGGTGAGAAAGCGACTGTATCCTAGCTAGCAAGTCGAAATCGATCACATTAACTATTACACCAAGTCGAGGGTCCCCCCTTGTATAGATATAGATGCGTGATTTCTTCTTCGACATTTATCGTCAGCTTTTATCAGTAGCGATAAAATTGCTTTATTTCATGTTTAAATATTACTGACAAATGTTATTTCATTGCTCAGTCATAACATCAATGTAAAAAAAATATTGCAGATACCATGTTTCAATTTATTGTCCGAGAGGATCAAAAGTTAATTGTTCTGCTTCTAAAAAATACATTCATTTATTCTATCTGATTTCATGTCATTGGAAATTAGCCTGATTAATGTTTAGGCGAAAGATTATTTCGAATGTTGTTATTTATAAGAGGAATTGTTAAAAGGAAATATTTAGGCATTTTCTAATTGGTGCAAATGTTTACGCGGGAGGCTAAATTGTCAAGAACGCCTGTACAATACGGCACGCGGGTCCGCCCTGGACACTTCTACAAAACATTGCTGAACAAGCCGATAGCCAATGCACCACAACGCACATCCGAAACTACTCGGGCTCGTCCGGGATAGTTTATGTGCACGATGCGTTTATACGTCCGGGATAGTTTATGTGCACGATGCGTTTATACGAAAACACGCCAGGAGACCGTTCCACTCTATAGAGAATTGGTGCGAGGTCACGTACGCATAAACAAACTGAGTGACAGCTTTTTGAAAACAAAGAAACACAACCACCTCTGCCCTTTAAATATATTTAATATCCAAATAAAATAAGTAAATAAGTGCCTGTTGATAATGTGCGTCTGTAGACTTAGCTTAGTAGAAAACGTAACCGGGTATTTCGTCAATAAGTCATTGTTAGAGTCCACGACTCGCTTCTCTAGATAGTAATTTCTTGTAATATTGCCGGCTTCGTTCTTCTGTAACCAGATACCACTGAACTCGGTTTGTTTGGGGGCAATCTGCTTCGTGTTGCTTGAGTAACCTGGTGGAAGAAAAAAAAGGAAGGTTTATGAATTTGGCGCTTATCTAGACAATTTTGCGGGACACTTACAAAAGCACTGTTAGTTATCGGAAAATGAGTGGCGGTTCTTATACTAAAGCGTGGGGGTCTACCGCAGCATCGAACTTTATTGTAGGTGTATACATATTTATTTAAACTTTCTATAAAACTCCTTCAGCGACATTGTAAAGTACCCTGAAGTCCTGATATATTTAACTTGTTCAGCCCGAAGGTGATTCTGATTTAGGAGCTTCATTTTCTTTTTATATGTGCAAGTCACGTGTTTAGAAAATGTGTATCCATGTTAGACCTCACCTGACTTGGTCACGTGTTGGGAGGGACAAGGTAGACCTCCGTTTTGCAGTTAAGTACTCGATATATTGTGGTGGACCTCACGCTATAGTAGCACCATAAGATGTTTTCAAAATTTGTTATCAATAACTGAAATTCGTGTTTTTACCCGCACTTGATTGTTAGTTTATATGGGACACGGTGGAGTAACTGATTGAGCCTGAGTTTGAATTCCAGTGGAGTTCATTAAATTCACTTACGTGCGATTACCCTTAGGAAAGATATGAATTAGCTACCTCCGCTCATTTTCGATAAATACATTTTTAATTGAATTTTTAACAGTAAAAAAAAAATTCTTGAAACATTTAATTTAGTTTTAATTGAATGCTAAATAATTAAATTTACTATTTCCGGTAAGCAAAATACTCTATTTCAAACAAATTATATTGATTGAAACCTAAAATTTTTCAATTTTAAAAAATGTTTTGGCCCTTTTTGAGCGATCGACACATATGTAAACAAAAGTCTATTCTCAGTTTTAAAAATCTTGCAAAAATAAAATATACGTCTGTGCTACATTATTTTGGGGAAATTAACAAATTTAATGTTAAATTAATCTGATTTATACAATTATTATTTATTGAATGAAATTTAGAATAAAATTATTTCTTATACATATAGTAGAACTTTATAATCTTTGCACCGTATTTGAAATGTGTTAACAGCTTGACATATGCGAGATAAGTGTATGACGATCACAAGTGACATAATTGTACATTTTTTTTTCTGTAAGGGGAAGAAACGATGAAACACCTGATTTTTTTTTAAATGTACACATAAAAATTACCATATAAAAAAATCTTCGAATACACACACACACAAAATTCATTTTTTTTTAAAATACGAATGCACGATGATTTGTATTAAACTTCTTAATTTTCAATTAGTAAATATAATTTCCACTTAATATCTTAAACTAACGGCAACAAATCTTTTGAATAATTTTAAAATTATTTTTTGAAGCTTTATAATTTTGAAAAGTGAAAATTCTTTTAAAACTTCATTAATCGAACTTATTTTTTTCAGACTATAATGTCCTTTATATATATATATATATATATATATATATATATATATATAAAGCAATTAAAAGCTTATTAAATGTCGGTTTTATTGCATTTTTAATTTTTGCTATTAGTAGCAGATTTCAGAAATAAAGGCAAAATGTTAAAAAAAAATGATTTATTGAGTCCTGCGTTTAACTAATAAACCAATTTTTCCAACAAAATTTAATTTAAAATTTTATGAATTTACGTAAAGTGTGTGGAGGGGAAAACGTATTTTAAATTTAAAAAAACATGATTTTACTAAGAATTTTTTAAAATAATTTCATTCATTCATTTATGAATAAATTATGAAATTTTCAGTGAAATCCGACAATGATTTGATTTTTGCAAGGATTTCCAAATTAATGTCTTTGTCACCGGAAAAAAATTGAGTTATGTAATATTACCTTTTCCATTACAAACTCTGGTAACAATTTGGTTAACCGCTCACTGAAATCAAAACAAGATATTTTTACTAAAATCTCGAACTAAAAATACTTTGAGCTTTCCTCTTAGTAATGACAAACATTTTGATGGGAAAAGTTCGTTTTAAGTTTGATGCCTTCTTTATTCATACTATGCTGTTTTTTCAGCGATTTAGTGGTGATACCTAATATGAATCCATCTAGTCCCCCCCCCTTCCCCAAGATATGGGTAAATAGCAGGACAGACTGAGTACTTCAGCCCTTGGTGGCAAACGGTCTAGAAGGAAAATTCTTAATTCAAACTAACCTGGTGAGTGTTGTGCTCTGTCAGACTTTGTTGTCAAAGACACAAAAGTTTTGTGACAAAACTTCAACCTTTGTTACAGTACATGTGGTAGTCCTACAAAAAAGAATTACCGGACCCGTGATCGTGAGTTTATTACACAATCTGGAAGTATTTTTATAATTAATCTCGAAACTGTAGGCTTTGATGATTAAAAACACAATATGAATCACATAAATGTTGTTGTTATTGTTGTTACGTAGACAACAGCAACAATAATAACTAGTACTCGTGAAGTTCAAATGTTTTCCTATTGGAATTTTCTTATGCATCATAATGTTTAATGATTGAATAATACCCATAAAAAAATCCGAATGAAAATTCCCTTATTGTTTCGTTTGGCGACATTTAAAGAAAGTACAAATACAAATTTAAAGCTGTGAAACTGAAAAGGTTTTCCTTTTCACTGAAGCAGACTATAAACAGATTTAGTGTTACCGTCTCCTCTATTTTCTCTTTGCCATTCTTCTTTCCTTTCTTTCTTTGATCTCCTCCTTTCCTTTCTTTCTTTGATCTCCTCCTTTCCTTTCTTTCTTTGATCTCCTCCTTTCCTTTCTTTCTTTGATCTCCTCCTTTCCTTTCTTTCTTTGATCTCCTCCTTTCCTTTCTTTCTTTGATCTCCTCCTTTCCTTTCTTTCTTTGATCTCCTCCTTTCCTTTCTTTCTTTGATCTCCTCCTTTCCTTTCTTTCTTTGATCTCCTCCTTTCCTTTCTTTCTTTGATCTCCTCCTTTCCTTTCTTTCTTTGATCTCCTCCTTTCCTTTCTTTCTTTGATCTCCTCCTTTCCTTTCTTTCTTTGATCTCCTCCTTTCCTTTCTTTCTTTGATCTCCTCCTTTCCTTTCTTTCTTTGATCTCCTCCTTTCCTTTCTTTCTTTGATCTCCTCCTTTCCTTTCTTTCTTTGATCTCCTCCTTTCCTTTCTTTCTTTGATCTCCTCCTTTCCTTTCTTTCTTTGATCTCCTCCTTTCCTTTCTTTCTTTGATCTCCTCCTTTCCTTTCTTTCTTTGATCTCCTCCTTTCCTTTCTTTCTTTGATCTCCTCCTTTCCTTTCTTTCTTTGATCTCCTCCTTTCCTTTCTTTCTTTGATCTCCTCCTTTCCTTTCTTTCTTTGATCTCCTCCTTTCCTTTCTTTCTTTGATCGCCTCCTTTCCTTTCTTTCTTTGATCGCCTCCTTTCCTTTGTTTCTTTGCTCGCCTCCTTTCTTTTGTTTCTTTGCTCGCCTCCTTTCTTTTGTTTCTTTGCTCGCCTCCTTTCTTTTGTTTCTTTGCTCGCCTCCTTTCTTTTGTTTCTTTGCTCGCCTCCTTTCTTTTGTTTCTTTGCTCGCCTCCTTTCTTTTGTTTCTTTGCTCGCCTCCTTTCTTTTGTTTCTTTGCTCGCCTCCTTTCTTTTGTTTCTTTGCTCGCCTCCTTTCTTTTGTTTCTTTGCTCGCCTCCTTTCTTTTGTTTCTTTGCTCGCCTCCTTTCTTTTGTTTCTTTGCTCGCCTCCTTTCTTTTGTTTCTTTGCTCGCCTCCTTTCTTTTGTTTCTTTGCTCGCCTCCTTTCTTTTGTTTCTTTGCTCGCCTCCTTTCTTTTGTTTCTTTGCTCGCCTCCTTTCTTTTGTTTCTTTGCTCGCCTCCTTTCTTTTGTTTCTTTGCTCGCCTCTTTAATCCCTGTCTTTTCCTCACTGAAATTTAATATCGTCTTCCGTATTTTTCCTGTCTTTTCCTCATGATCCAAAAGAACAATTCCTTATTTAAGAGGTATTAAGGCGTAATGTTCAGGAATAAACAGAATTATTTACGACGATGATGATGATATGAATGATGCGCACTTAGCGTTAACCTACGGTCCGTGGGATCCGAGTTCGAATCTCTCCATGGTTATTTCATGAATTATTCGCAGTTATACCGTTTCGGGGTAAACGATTCCAGTGTGCGGTGCTGTTAGGGAGTGCTTGAAAGCCATATTCCGCGACTGATTAAAATTGGGTTAGATGGAGACATCGATGTTTGCCAATTAATTGGGCTGGTAGAAGTTCTTTAGAATTTGGTCGACGTTTTGATAAAACACACGCACACCAACCAAGCCTGGCCACTCACTGGCGGAGATCGATCTGAAAAACGCACAAAGAAGATATTAATGTTCAGTTTTCTTTCTTTCTTTTTTTTTTTTTTTTTTTTTTTTAAACAAAGTAGTAGGTCACGTGAGTTGGCAACATTTTCATACATAATTATCTTTCGGGATGAGTCATTTACTCACACATTGTATGGTGATCCTTTCGATGCATCTGTCTTTCCTGATTTGCTTGAAAATCTGTGACGAGTCAATCTCATTATTTCACGATTTGTTCAGATTAATATTTTCTTGTCTTTATTGGGTTTTATTGATAAGTTTAGCTACGAAAGAAATCAAATGTTTTTCTGGCACCTCCGACCAAAATCTAGTCATTACTATGGCAAAAATTCTCTTCTACGCGCTCAGAACCATTCTTCTTTGCGTGTCGCGACACTTCAAAGCATAGGTGGTCATGGCGCTCTGCAACTTCTTCTCTCTGGTGGTCGTTGACAGTCTTTCCCTCCCGTCTCTCTCTGGTGGTCGTTGACAGTCTTTCCCTCCCGTCTCTCTCTGGTGGTCGTTGACAGTCTTTCCCTCCCGTCTCTCTCTGGTGGTCGTTGACAGTCTTTCCCTCCCGTCTCTCTCTGGTGGTCGTTGACAGTCTTTCCCTCCCGTCTCTCTCTGGTGGTCGTTGACAGTCTTTCCCTCCCGTCTCTCTCTGGTGGTCGTTGACAGTCTTTCCCTCCCGTCTCTCTCTGGTGGTCGTTGACAGTCTTTCCCTCCCGTCTCTCTCTGGTGGTCGTTGACAGTCTTTCCCTCCCGTCTCTCTCTGGTGGTCGTTGACAGTCTTTCCCTCCCGTCTCTCTCTGGTGGTCGTTGACAGTCTTTCCCTCCCGTCTCTCTCTGGTGGTCGTTGACAGTCTTTCCCTCCCGTCTCTCTCTGGTGGTCGTTGACAGTCTTTCCCTCCCGTCTCTCTCTGGTGGTCGTTGACAGTCTTTCCCTCCCGTCTCTCTCTGGTGGTCGTTGACAGTCTTTCCCTCCCGTCTCTCTCTGGTGGTCGTTGACAGTCTTTCCCTCCCGTCTCTCTCTGGTGGTCGTTGACAGTCTTTCCCTCCCGTCTCTCTCTGGTGGTCGTTGACAGTCTTTCCCTCCCGTCTCTCTCTGGTGGTCGTTGACAGTCTTTCCCTCCCGTCTCTCTCTGGTGGTCGTTGACGAGTCTTTCCCTCCCGTCTCTCTCTGGTGGTCGTTGACAGTCTTTCCCTCCCGTCTCTCTCTGGTGGTCGTTGACAGTCTTTCCCTCCCGTCTCTCTCTGGTGGTCGTTGACAGTCTTTCCCTCCCGTCTCTCTCTGGTGGTCGTTGACAGTCTTTCTTAGTTTATACCATCCATTTCTTGGCGTCTGGAATGCTGCATTCACTAGTTCCATGCTGTTTGAATCCTTCATTAAAACATTTTTCAGATATTTAAACTTCTACGCTCGCTTGAAATTGACACCTCCATTTTGTAACTTGCATCTTATGTATGTTTTGGCGCACTTTTTCTCGCTTCTATTACACTCTCTAGGAGGTCCTATAGTTTTTTCTCCAAATAGATCCAGTTTTCGTATCTGTTCTTGTGCCATACCTTGTCAGATCTTTTTGCGTAATCTATCTAAACTTATTCATGAATGGAACTTTGTCTGTGTGTGTCCGTTACCTATAAATTCCGAAACGGCTGAACCGATTTACTTGAAAATTTACACAGTTGTACTATAAGCTTCTGCGAGTGTTCTTAGCTAGTTTTTGTGTCGAAGTACCCCCCCCCCCCCCCGATAAATATCGATAATCGAAAAAATCGGGTTATAGGAGTGGTCCGATTCTAATCAAATTTGATACACTCATAGACAGACATAAACGATATTCAGAAGTTTCAAGGTTGCAATTCTTACAATCGTGCAGAAAATCGATATATATATATATATATATATATATATAGGCAAGGTGTTTGTGTGTGTGTCTGTTTATCTGTATGTCCTTTATACAAATCAACAATTTTTATCCGATTCTCACCAAATATTCTTTAGACTGAGTCTGAGCTCCAGGACCATGGGTTAGTTTTAAAGCTTTCATTACACCCGAGCAACGCCGGGCTATACTGCTAGTAACACATAAATGCACGTTTCTGCAATTGTTTTGCTTTCTCTCTTTCCGATAAGATTAATTATTACTACCGAGTTTACATTATTTATGTTTTTGCCATTTCTCAACGTTTTCGTTGTACGTTCCGGCCTTCTTCAGTTGCTAGGAATTTTTAACCAAACTTCTCGTTTCACGTGCGATGCCACTTCCGGATATATGCAGTTATCTCCCTTTAACTCAACTCTCTAAGTTACTAGTTCATTACTGCCGTGACCAGGTATTGATCTCACAACTCTTTAGGTCATATCACTGGAACTAACCAACGTCTATATTCCCCTGAGCCATGTGTCTTGAACATAGCAAGAAGATGAGGACAACAGTCCGAACAATGCAAATACTACCTCATCTCAGAAGTTTAAACGAATATTCGGCCTCTGTTGTCTAAACGGTTAGCTTTTACTGTTGGTTAAAATTCTTAATGTTATAATCTTTTTTCGTTTTTGTTTTTTTTTTGTTTTTTGTTTTTTTTGTTTATGTTTAAAGTGTTCTGAAAATATTACCGTGTATTTTATTCCTCACCCAGTGCTAAATATTGTTTAACAGTCACTTTCTTCTGACTGTTAGAAGTGTTTCTTGAGTAGATTGAACAGCAAAGAGAGAACGTTTTCAAACTGCAACAATTGCTGTGAGTGCTGAAGGTGGCTGGATTACAATCACTTAAAGCTTTCTACGTTTTTTTTCTTCTTACGAAATGTTTTCTGATCAGATTAAAAGAAACACATCTAGTTAGAAAAGTCGTCCAGGAAAATGTCGCTAGGTGGATCGATCGATGGGAAAACAGAAGAATATGGAGGGACAGTGTTTCTCTGATTGTTCTTAAAACCTTCTTTCTTAAAACATATCTACATTTCGGAGGGGAGGGATTAAAAAAAAAAGAATTAGCTATGTCACATTTTTAAAGCTTAGTTTGTGAATGTAGGTATGTTATTTCTCTGTAAATGTTAAGTGCATGGTTTTATCGAAAACACCGATATTATTCTTTTATTTGCCATGTCCCTTCAGGACGTAGCCGATAAAGGCCGTCACATCTTCCTGTCTTTCATAGCTCTTAATATTTTTTTTTCGCAAACTCTCTTCTGCCATCCATTGCTAGATGCTGTAAGCTTGGATGTGCGAGTCCGTTTTGGATCGTTAGTCCCTTACGCGCAAATACTATTTGAAAGGTAGGAATTCACTACTTCTTCCGCCGCCTCCTAGCTACGGACTGATTAGGACTTTTATCCCTGAACTATCATCTCCCCTAAAACTTTGTAAAATGTAGTAATATTTCGTGCGAAGTTTTAAACCGTAGAAAAACGATCAACCAGTTGTCAAAACAAGTTATATAACAAGTTATATAGAAGGCTGATAAACATAATACAGTCTAATTATACTATTTACATTGTTTGGACTACTGTTCTAGTTTTCACTTAGGGAATTCCATGGTTGCAAACAATGTGCATTGGGAAAATTCTGGAGACCCAAGTTGCAGTATTGTCTGGAAGACCTTCAACGGCGTGTCAATTCCTGTAACTGTTCATGAAATTTCAGCCGAAAAAAAATACTCACTCTGCGTAATACGGCGTTGTACATTCCAGCCTTCTTTAGAGAATTGAAATTTCGAACTGAATCCTTTATTTCGTCCCCTATGACAGACTGTTCTAGTTCTACGAGCCATGCTTCTTCCGGATGTCTCAGTATCTGAAGAATGCGGGGTTGACAACTGGCGAAACGCCGTGAAGGTGACGACAGCAGTCTGAACAAATGTAAATAGTGTAAAAATAATGACATCTCATCTCAGAAATATAAACAAATAGTACTACACAGTGTCTAATGAGTAAAAAATTGGACGTCTATATAAATCCGAAGTATCCACTGTAACATTTAAAGTTATATATGCGCAAAAAATCGCGAACGTAGTGAAACAGGTTTGAATGTAAAATGCAATCTGCTGTTTGCCAATCATCACAGGCAACCTCTCCTGCCTTCCATAAGCATGGACCAAGCGAGTCTCCCTGAAAGCAATACACTGCGCCTCCTCGGCCTTACCATCTCTTTTAATCTCAAGTTTGAGTCAAAAGCTAAATCCGCTGCTAGGAAGGTTGGCTCACTCTGTCGGGCCAGGATGTTTTTTCCGCCTGAATCCATCCTGCATATATACAAATTCGTCCGTGCATGGAGTACTGCTGTCATATATAGTCAGGCGACCCTGCTGTTCATTTCAGTGTTGTTGACAGGCTCCAAAGGAGAATCAGTAATGTGATAGGTACCGATTTGGCGGCTCGACTCCAGCCACTTCCCCACCGACAGGATTTTGCTTCCCTCTGTCTGTTTTATCAATACTTTCATGGCTTCTGCTCCAACGAACTTGAGTCAATGGTGCCTCTGCAACAGGTGCTTACTCGTGCAACCAGACTGGCAACTGGGTCTCACCCATTTGCAGTTAGATCATTCAAATGCAGACGACTACTACTACAGTTTCTTTTCTCGCACTTCTCGCTTGTGGAACTCGCTTCCATATTCTTGCTTTTCTGACGGCTACAACCTCCAGGAATTTAAATGTAATGTCAGTACTTATCTCTTAACCACTTGTTCTTTCTTCACCACCCTGTATATCCTTTCCTTCTCTCTACCTTTGCAACTGTCATCAAATGTGCATTCCCATCCTTCTCTTGCTCCTTTCTAACTACTCCACTCACGTCTATTGAACAGGTGAAGAGGCTCATCCCTTGTTCCCTGTTTAGGATGCGGTTTCCGGTTTTCTCTTTTCCAATCTTTTCACTTTCACATAGCCTCCTGCACATCAGTGGCGTTACCGCCTTGCTCGGGGTGATAAGATTTTTAAAAAAATATTTGGTTTTGCTCTTATTTTTCGCATCTGCCAATTTCATGCACTTGAGTGAAATTCAGGGGACAGAGAGCAAAAATACGTGTAGATGATTCCTTATGTTGGATGACGGTTGCGAAAGTGCGTGGTTAAGATGGCATACATACACACACGTGTGCGCCTGGGCGCGCACACATCTTTTGGCACTGATAAAACTGACCGAACGTGTGAGCAATGACGAGGTTATGGAGAGGATGCCAACGAAAAAGAAACTTTTTCCTTGGTATCAGGAAGAGAGACAGCTGAGATTTCTGGAACAAGTAATGAGAAAGAGAGGCCTGGAGAATCTAATACTCACGGGGCGGATAGAAAGAAAGACAGAGGAAAGCAGCGTTGTGGGCTTGAGCAACCAATGGATGGCGAATCGGGGTTTGGGAAAGATACCAAAAAGAAAAGTATTAAGAGCGACAATGAATAGGGGGCAAGTGGAAGTCTATGATCACCTACGTCCTGTAAGGTCACGGTACATAAAGAAAGAAGTCATAACTAGAATATGGAAGTAAACGATAAACCAAAAAAGGGAAATGGTAACACTAAAACAAAAAACATTGGGTCTGGACATCATAAAACTAAATCCCGGGCAATGAAAGATGTTAAAAATTAATATTCAACCACATAAATACGCTGAATGTTGACATTCGACCACGAAAATGTCTGAAGCCCAACAAAAATAAATAACAGCCCTTGGCTGTCCGAGCACTGGGCATTTTTTATTTTGAGATTAGTTTTATCTCCTGTTATCCATAATAGCACTGAAAAATTGATTTTAGTTTCACGAGGAGAATAAATTATCTAGAAAGGAATTTTATTATAATAAAATAATAATAATGTTGATGGAATGAAAGTAATTGTAAATTCTGATAAAGAATAAAGATAAAGAAGTATTTTAATCCGAAAACGAAAGAAAAAGGCTGAACTCACGTTCGCATCAAACACTTCTTTTTTTTTTTTTTTTTTTTTTGAGTCATCTTTATGTATTTTTTTTTTTTTATATATATCCCTCAAAATATAAAAATTGATATTTCGATTCTTATAGGTTATAAAAATAAAGGGGGTAAAAAGAAGAAAAACAGTGTTTGGTTCTTAAATTTAATGTTTTGAACAAAATGATACTCCGTGAAGCATTCAATGCGCAATGTTGATATTTTAGGATTTTCCTCTCTTCGAGAAGAAAGCATGCAGACTTAGCCCTCTCTTCGGCTTCCAGCTTTACTTGCAGACAAATACTCCAATAAATGATGTCACCTCACGAATCCTGATGTTGACAATTTGTCTGGAATCAGAAATTATTGATACCTGTATCACTGGGGAGATGATAAAAAAAAGAAAAAAGGTGAACTCCTCAATTAATTAAGGAGTTCTTTTTTATATCCGCTGTTCTCCAATGAAACCTCAATTTATGAGGCTCACTGTCTAACATAAATTGCTTGTTTTACTATATATCCTTACCATTCTTTTTTAAAATGAGAATAGGTCACTATCAGTGCCTCCATTGATTTCTGAGTATGGATCGGAGGGCGTTATGTACCCCGTAGATCAGGAGTCGGCAACCTTTTGGAGAGTGAGGGCCAAAAAGCTATGTAAAGTCATGGAGGAGGGCCAAAAGCTCCAGAGAAGAACCATGTTATTAAATTTCTGAATAAATGTGTTTGAAGAAAGCAAGGATTCAATATAATTTAATATCTGACAGGAATTTCTTTAAAAAAATATACCTTAAAAATAAATGTTTCATAAATCAGTATTGAAAAAAAAATCCATTAAAATCGGTTAAAAACACTATTTTATATTCATTTAAAAGTGCCCGGTCACAAAAGCAATTTCAAAGAAAAAGTGAGGTCCTACGCTAATATTGACGATCCCTACAAATAAAAAGTAAAAATAAAACACATTCTCCAGGTAAAAAGAAATAGATTTTTACAAATTTCGACGCAATATATTCAGACTATCAACTGTCACTTTGATTTGGTTTACCTATATTTATATCGTGTTCTGATTAAGGTAGCGGCCGGACAAGATTCACTCGAGGGCCGACCGCTGCTGTAGATGTAAAGTGTTACTTTTGAAAGTATTATCTTCATTGTGGCCATTTTTCGCTTGAATTACAGACTGTTTCTGTTATACCTTCTCCTAGACTAGTTGCCACCCAAGACTATAGTACCCAGTTTGTTTGTTTTTTTTTTTTTTGCTATTTTACCCATAGCTGGAGGAGGAAGAAATAATTCTGAATTCTAACCAACTATCCAAAAGTGTATATACATGCTTGTGAATCCGAATTTCCACCGCAACTCTTACAATTAAACATGTCCATTGATGCGCTGTCTTCGGGGAAGAGAGAAATTATAATTTCCTGGGTATGACATATAAACTGCAGCGACAGGTGGCGTGGCTCTGAATTTATTATTTGGAGTCTTGGGGAAAGTGGGAGTTCCATCTTAAATGCTATTACTCCCAGGTTCACTCTGGCCCGGAGTGATTGTATCTGTTAAGGTTCCATCTGTGAAAAAATTTCGATGGTTCATAATTTTTACATCAAAAAATCTTTTTGAACTAAAGATTTTTACTTAATACTGTTTTTATTACGTTTTGAACATTATTTCGTCGGGCATGTTTTTCTTTTAGCGAATCAGGGAGCCGAGTTTGAATTCCAGTTGAATTCATTGCATTCACTTACGCGTAAATACCTTTGAGAAAGATATTAATCCGTCTCTTCCTTCCAGTTATGGATTAAATAACAGGACAGATTGGGTTCTATAGTCTTGGCTGGCAACCAGTCTACCGCAGAAAGCAATGGCAACCTACTGCGGGATAATTTCCCAGTCAGTCATGTCTCTTTCGAGACATGATCGCCCAAGCGTGTTTCACGTATGGCACTTAAGTACATACCTGCACAGCAGACCTTTTTTTTTTTTTATAATCGTGTCGTCCCAAGCAAGGCATTTTACTGCCACTGTTGTGCAGGGGGTTAGGAGGATTGCAGGGGGGCGTCAGGGAGAGAGTAGGAGAGGAAAGTGATTACTGATGAGTTGGGTGGACGAAGAAAAAGCATGAGAGAGGATGTAAGTTAGTGAGACAGGAGATGAGTATTAGTATTGACTTTAGAAAAGTCTTTAGTACATTTAAATTGGAGATTGTAACTGTTGGGAAAGCAAGTATGCGGAAAAGAATTCTACAGGCGGGAAGTGCGAGAAAAAAAGCTGATGGAGTAGAATTGCATAGGTTTTATGGAGAAACGATGGCGAATTCATAGATATTTCCGGTAATTGTTGGTGTAACATATGTAAAAAAAAATTTTTTTTAAATTATCAAAATTTTCTAAAAATAATTCCGTTAAAAATGATGTTAGTCAATTATGAATAATTCCTGAAATTTTCATCAAAATCCAAACATTATTTGATTTTTGCAAGAATTTCCAAATTAATGTCTTTCACCGACAAAAAAGTGCCTTGCGTATGTTTGTCGTTAAACCCTTGTAAAAATTACGTCGCTCACGGACGAAAGAAAAAAAAAATTTCTAAAATTTCGAACGTGTTAAAAAATTTTTTTAAATAATTAAAAATACTTTGATCTATCCTCCTAATAAAACATTTGGCCGATAAAACGTTTTTTTTTGGGGGGGGGGGGGAGTAGCTAACGGTCAGAAAATCGGCTCTTCTTGATTTGATAGTGGGTAACTCGAATTGCGGTTACAAGAACTACTTTTATTGTTCGTTACCTTCCGTCTGTATCCGATGCAGTCCAGCATATATACACTGTCTAATTTATAGTATATTAGATTAGTAAGAAAAGGTAGGTCTTTTAAGTATCGCCTTCAGTCATCATGAAATAAGCAAGCCTCTTTGTTAAGAGATTCTATGCCAACATCGCTGAGGCACGCTTGTCTTTTAATGACGGTGATAGCGGTTGATAAATTGCTCTCGGCCTGCCGGAATAGTAGACGTCGAAGTCTTTTTCGGGAGGTGGGGGAAAAGAGTTTAAATGAAAACAATTTCCTTTCATTCTTTGATGTTGTCTGGCAACTGACTGGTGACTTAACAGTTTTCGCATATCCTCCTCCCTCGTTCCAATCAGAAAAGCTGATACAAAACAAAATTATTTTTATTACCTTTTGACCAACTTGAAAATATTATCACTCCTATAGCCATCAATTGAAATATACATCATTACTTGATACTTTTTTCGGTTATTTGTTGTATTTTTTTTTAAACTGGTTCTTGTTTTTGTCTTAGTTGATGGCAATAAATATTCGAAATCTATAACAACTTCGCCTCTTGAAGAGAAATGAAAAATACTCATAAGTCAGTAAAAACTATTATTAGTAGTGACTTTTTAGTGTTTTTTCTTTAAGTCGTTTTTCGTTTTTTGATTTCATTTTTATTCGTTCTTTCATTTCTTTCGTCATCTTTCGTCTTTTTTTTTTTTTTTCTCTTTTCGTCATCTCTTTTCCTTTTTTCGTTTCTTTTCCTTTTTTCGTTTCTTTTCCTTTTTTCGTTTCTTTTCCTTTTTTCGTTTCTTTTCCTTTTTTCGTTTCTTTTCCTTTTTTCGTTTCTTTTCCTTTTTTCGTTTCTTTTCCTTTTTTCGTTTCTTTTCCTTTTTTCGTTTCTTTTCCTTTTTTCGTTTCTTTTCTGCACTTTGCTTTGTCCCTTCAGGACATGGGTAATCATGACTCTCCACAATTTCTTGTTCTTAGTAAAAGTCATCGTTTGACTATTTCTCCTAATCCCTGTTCTACCAACCATTTTAGTACACAATTTCTGGTATTAAAATTAGGTGCCTTTTTTGTTTTTTGTTATTGCCCATGTTCAGTCCATTCTCAGCATTTTTCTGTAGAATTACATTTCTGTTAAGTCTCTTCTTTATCTGTGGGGAGATTGTCCAGTATTCACTGCCATGTAGGAGGACTGATGTTGTATAACATTCTTTTTAATTTCTACCTATTTTTTAATACTTTGCTTAGTTTTTTGAACATCTTCCTGAACGGACCAATCAAAAGGATTGGTTAAAAAAAATATCTCCTGAATTTTATGCGGGTTTTGAGCTATCTGGTTGTCAAGATAAACACCATCATGGTTTATATAGAGCCAAGCTTCACTATCATTGTCAGATTCAAATACATACTTGATCCCCAAATTTTATATATATATATATATATATATATATATATATACACACACACTCTAAAGAGTGACCAACATAGAACTTGCCAGAAGACTTAACACCTTGAACAAGAAAAAATCCCAAAGAAAAAAAAGAAAAGGCAAACACCTAACTATTCAGTAAAGTGCTCAATGCCCTTCTCTCTAGACTGAGCAAAAAAAAAAAAAAGAAATTTCCCAACATCAACACTTAACAAAAGGACAGCCTGAGTTGTTTCATACTCTTGTGATCTTCAGATGAATAATACACTATTTACCTATGATTTTCCTGTTTTTTTAAACACTTTCTTGGGGAAGGTTTTCCAAAAACTAATTAAACAAAAGGAATGGTTTAAAAAAAAGTATCTCCCAGTTCTTATATGGGTTTTGATCTATTTTACACCGTCAGGATAAATACAGAGCCAAACTTAATGCTGCTATGAAAACTGAGATGATATGCTATATGAATATAAGAGATAAGAATTTTGTTTCTCCAAGTATGTGGAACTTGAATGGAAGTTGATGAAATTTGATTTTAAGTGAAAATGAAGTAATACACCTTCATGCTGAATTTTATTAGCAGATGACAAAACAGCTGAAACACATGAAAAAAAAAATTCATCAAAACACAAAACCACTACAAACATGTCTGGTGAATACATAGCACATGATTAAGATGACAGGTTGTACTTGATCAACATAATCTGAAAGAGTCTAATGTGGAAAATTGGGAACTGTTTGATGAAGCCAGGAAAACATTGACAGCTCACCTAGAATCTTTTGAGGAATGCATGCTACATACATATATATGTTACGGAAATTCGAAATTTGGTTATAAACAACCGACAATTTAAAATAATTTGTTTAAAAATTTAATTTTTATTTTTTTATCGATACTCGTATTTAAGTACATATTCTGTTTTTAATTAATACATAATACTGTTTAGAATATCTACTTAAATGCAAGTATCGATTAAAAAAAAAGTGCAATCATTTCAAATTGTCAGTTGTTTATAACCAAGTTTTCAGTCAATCTTCAATTTCTATGTTTACATTTGTTGACATTATGATACATTTCAGAGCAGATATGGTAATTTCGATAAATCCCAAACTGTTATATAGGCTTGATTTAAAACCTTGTTTAGACTAATGGTCATTCGCAGTTGAGAGGTCTAAGACGTGCCAAATCACATGGTAGCTTCCCCTATGTGGATAGGGGTCGCAGGTTCGAATCCTGCCGAATGACACATTTTTGTAATAAAAATTTATCATAAATAATCAGGCCGGTAGATATAAAAAATATATAATACGGATTAATTAAAAACGTAATATCTACTTAAATACGAGAATCGATATAAAAAAATGTTCAAACAAAGCCTATCTGAACTTATTTATAAATGGAACTTTGTCTGTGTGTGCCCGTTGACTCCGAAACGGCTGAACTGATTTTCTTGAAAATTTACACAGCTGTACTATAAGCATCTGCGAGTGTTCTTAGCTAGGTTTTGTGTCGAGGTACCCCCAATAAATATCAATAATCGAAAAAATGGGGTTATAGAAGGAATGGTCCGATTTTAATCAAATTTGATACGCTCATAGACAAAGACATAAACGGTATTCAGAAGTTTCAAGGTTGCAGTTGCAGTTCTTCCAATAATGCAGATAATTGATAATATATATAAAAGGAAAGATGTTTGTGTGTGTGTCTTTATCTGCCTGTATGTCTGTATTTTTTTCAGCCCTTTGCTTCGGGTTTGGCTCTAAGTAGGTATAATTGTAGTTCTTAGTCTCAGCCATGATACCATTTACTCAGAGGACTTATTTAGCCTTCAAAATTCAGTTTACGACGAAAAAAACTTATTTGATATCGATACCAGGGAATCAAAATTTGCCTTACATCCATTCATTTTTCTTTGTCTACGGTTTTGCTTTAACTGGAAACAACTATTGCTTTTTAGTCTTTCATGCCAAAGTCCAAAGAGTCTGAGCTTCAGGACCATGGATTAGTTTTTAAAACTTTCATTACACTCGAGCAATGCTGGGCTATACTGCTAGTATATATATTTTCCACTTTTAAAGAGTTATTTCACTACCCAGGTTTCTACCATGAGTGGTGTCTTCAGGCGATTTTTAATAACTGATTTTATCGTTTTTCTTTTTAAGAACGCTCTTGTAGTGGTGTCTTATTTGATATATTAAAAAAAATGCATGCTACATATATATTATATAGGTACCTCTAAAAATTAGCAATACCAAAAATTTAATGAGCCAGTGCAGTGCCATGTGTGATACCCGCTTTGGGTGATCATGTCTCGAAAGACACATGACTGACTGGGCAGAAGATTATCCTGCAGTAGGTTGCTATTGCTTTCTGTGGTAGACTGGTTGCCAACCAAGGCTATAGAACCCAATCTGTCCTATTATTTAACCTATAACTGGAGGGAAGAGACAGATTAATACCATTCCCAAGAGTATTTGAACTGGAATTCGAACTTGGCTCTCCGATTTGTTGTTCCGAGTCGATATCCCTTGCACTGCAAAAAATGACAAATCTTTCTTAAAGCTAAATTCCAAGTTTATAGATTAAATTTAATATTTCTAATAAGTAAAATACTTTGCTGTTTAAATTCATTAGATTACATTTTTTTTTTTTTTCTGATTATCAGTAATCACTGAATTCACTTACAAGCAGATACCCTTAAGAAAGGTATTAATTCATCTCTCCTCCCTCTAGCTATGGGCTAAATAGTGGGACAGGTTGGGTTCTACGGCCTTGGTTGACAGTCAGTCTACCAAGGAAAGTAATGGCAACCTACTGCTGGAAAATCTTCTGCTTTGTCAGTCAGGTTTCTAGACATGATCGCCTAAGCATGTACCACTCATGACACTTGACTGACTGACTTATCAGCAAAATTGTCCATATTGACAAATCTCTCAGCAACAGTCATCAAAAACAATTATTGTAAAATTCATTTCACATCATTTTACAAGAATTATTTTCATTTTTTGATATATATTATTTAGAATAATTCTAATTTGAATAATTGATATGCTTTTACATCTTTCAATGTGTAACGAGCAAGTGATATATTTATTAAATAAAAACTGCATTTACTCATCATAAATCAAAAAGCTTACTGCAATTCATTGAACTGCAGTATTTTAAAATATATTTTTTTTCTATAAACATGTCAATTTTTGTAAATACAAGCATCCATACATGATATCATCTGGAAATGACAGCAGTAAAGTTAGAATTTATTGGTAATTTTCCAACTTCAACTAGCATTCTTTTGTGACTATAAAACCAAAATATCGAAAATTCAATAAAACATTTGTTTGAAATACTTGAAATTTTAAAGATTATGGGGGGTTTAAACAAAAAAAAAAGTTGATTTTGTTGTAGCTGTAACAGAATTTTGACAGTTTTCTCCTGAAAAAAATTTCCCAAACATCAATTTGTTAGTAAATGTGTTAACACATCAGAAAAAGAAAAAAATGCTTTTCTTCTATATTTTCCACTAAAAGTCAGTAATATTGGTTTCAGTTCAACTTAAAATCTTTAAATCAGTCAATTTTTATCAAATGACATTGCAAAAAAGAGTATTTTAAAACGATTTTTGTAATAAAGAGAATTCTGTAGCCAAAATAAAAGTGGCATGAAACTTCTGATGCCCATTACAATTGTCTGTAATATGACCCAATGCTATACACACACATACACATACATATACATATATATATATATATATATATATATATATATATATGGTTAAATAAAATAAAGACAAGAGGAAAACTGTACTTTAAATCGCCTACGCATTTTGTCCTGTGATGGACTTTATCAAGGCAAAAAGACGAAATGAGCTTTATTCTAAATTATGTATCTATAAACAGTGTTGGCAACCACAAAGACACCCACAAATCATTTCAAAATGACTTTGCACTACACATGAAGAAATTCTAAAAACTAAAATATTCAGTTGATCTTTTGAAATGATTAGGGATTTAATGTTGAAATGTTCATTCAACATTTTTGAATTTTGAAAATTTATTTTACTATATAATGTAGAGAGAAAAAGATTAGGTAGAATGATCAACTTTTGATGCATCTTGTAAATGCATATGTAAACAGTTTCTCTGCTCAGAAGGCAAAAATATCAGTTCTGCTTCAATTTCTGGTTTATTTTGTTTCATTTACTTAATGCTAATTTATCTAGATTTGTATTTTGAAAACTGATGTCAACACAAATGCACATCTATTACATACGGGCAATAGATAAATTGTCACCATTTAATATTTATTTTGCACATATGTGTTGTTTGTTTTAGATTTTGTCGACTACACAGTATAGTAGGATCAGTTGGGCACCATCTGTGAGAAAAAGAGCACCATGATGCAATTCACTCCACCAGAAATTTGGAAACGCATGCTGTAATGATTAGCATTCATACCGGAAGCTTCTATACAAACATTTTAGAGTGTTTGGATATCAATCTGAGGACAGTACAGAGGATTCAGAAAGAGTTGGAGGAGTCCAGTGGTGATTATGAAGGTGCAGGAAACTTACTCTGATCATTCTGATGAGAAAAGAACTCCCGAAACTCAACATAGAGGCCTCAATCAAGAGCATTGAGTGGGTAGTGCTTCCCTGAGTCAAGAGGGTGGCTACTGGAAGACCCTATGTCTAGCAGCAGGACTCTATAGCATACCACATAAGTAGTCATGGCTGTCAGACAGTTTCTGTGATCTCATCACCCTTTACATCTGGCCACCTAACTCTCCAGACTGCAAACCCTTTTATTATATGTGGGGCACAGTTGAGCAAGAGACCAACAAAACTCCTTGTAAAACCAAAAATGGACTGAAAGTGAGGACTATAACATTCAACAACTTAAACAAGGAGTTTGCTCAGAGATGTTGCAAGTGATTTCAGTCATCTGGAGGTTATGGTTGAAGCCAATGGCAATTTTATTAAATTCATTTTTTAGCATTTCAAGATATTTTTGTGTAATTTTGGTAAATGTGTCTGTTAAAATGAGATACCAGTGCTTTTTTTTAATTTTTGCATAATTTGCAAAATTTATCTGTGTGTGTGTGTGTGTATATATGTCTGTGTAAATATTACTTTTAGTATGTATATGTATTTGGGGTGATATTCATGTTTTTTATATTTTCTTAAATGGTGGAATTAAAAATAGCCATGTTATATGGAGCATTCACTTGATATTAATTTCACCCCTTGATAAAAACAAAGATTCAGGAATGTCACCTCAAACATAAAAACCCACTAAAAACCACATTTACATTAATATGTATCAATAGCAAATAAAAAAAAATTCATGTACATTTAATATTAATGTTTTAGTGGATACACGTGTTTGAATTAACATTCCTGAATTTTCTGAGTATATTTCATATTTATTGGTAGTATAAATTTTAGCTCTGTTATTATACATACTCTTCATTATTTTTAAATGTACTTTTTATCATTAAGGTCTACAAATTGGAGGAGAGAGTTATCAATTATAATATTCTGAATTTGGTATGCAGTTACCTCCCTTTAACCTTATATTTTCTTTTTTTAAATGTTCTTTTTATTGCATAAAATTTGGTGGGGTGTGAGCAAATTTTCATTCCGAAAAGGCAGTCCAGAAAAAAAAAAGTTTGGGAACCACTTGTTTAGTCAGTTCCATTACCAGTGTTCTCCTCAAACACAACCTTGTCTGCCTCTCTGAATTGGGTGGAGAGAAACACAGATGAGGCTATGCCAAGGAAAAGTCTTATCTGGGGTGTAAAACAGACAAAAAAATAGACCCTGCATACGCAGGGTCTACAGGAAATTTTTGCTCCAACTTATAGACTCAGATTTCTTAAATTGAAAAATCAGCCTTGTGCCACATTTGGCTTCAGAGGGGAGATTACTGGTAAATAGCCAGTTACATGTGGCTTACAAGCTGTAGTTTAGTCATCTCTTCCCTGAAGTATGTATATTTCCTTGTCTGAAACAAGACTACAATGTCTTAGCACCCAGTAACAATGAAATTAACTTAACAAATAAAATTATGTATAAAACTGAGGTATTTATGAAACATTGCTTGAAGCAATGTGGAAAGCCATGATTATCCATGCCCCAAATGGACATCATGCATAATTATTGAGTAAGCCTGCCTGATAAAATTCATTGTCATCTGTTTTTAAACGAGGTGTGGTCATAATCACTGTGTGACTAACCCCCTGACCAGTTCCCACTACATACCAGGAAGGTATTCATTAAAGGGTAAAGTACTACAAATAAACTGCAAGAAAACTGAATGCATGATCATCAGCAAAAAGGGCAGCCTAAAATGCAAATACAGGCGAGGGACTTTAAAATCAAGCAGGTACAAAAATTTAAATACCTAGGAAGTGTTCTAATAGAAGACGGAAACTGCGACACTGAGATCCAGAGGCAAATTGGCATGACAAAGGAAACATTCCAGAAGTTGAGTAAAGTATTAAGAAACAGGACAATTTTGCTAGAAACAAAGAGAGTACTGGATTGCTATGTGATGTCAGTTCTTCAATATGGTAGTGAATGTTGGACAATATCTTCGAAGATGAAGGAAAAACTTGAAGCAACTGAAATGTGGTTCTACAGAAGAATGCTGCAAGTATCATAGATCAAGCACGTGAGCAATGATGAGGTTTTAGAAAAGGCTAACTCGAAACGAAATAAAGCATCATTTCAACTCCTCCAAGTTGTGGAAGTTCATTCCTTATAGTTTAATCTTGTACCCCCAGCTTGAGGCTCCGATATTTTCAACAAACTCCCGGCAAACATCACAGCATGGAGAACGGCCACCAGAGAAATTGTTTGGACCGTCCGTTGGGGTGTTACAATATATTCAGACAGGCTACCAGGATTCATTATTGGCAAGCACCACTTTAACAACATATGCAGATGATGATAGCAGACACAACTACAAAAACTATAGGAGCTCCTACAGAAGGTTGCAAAGGAATGCAAAAAGAAAAAAGTCCAAACTACAAGACACGGGTGCATGATTATCAGAAAAAGAATGCACCCAAAATGAAAATTACAGGTTGGGGACATGAAGTAGAGAAATTTAAATACCTGGAAAGTTTTTTAACAGAGGACGGAAATTGCAACACTGAGATCGGAAGAGTAATTGGAATGGCTAAAAATGCATCCCAAAAGCTAAGCAGAGACAGATTTATTTCTTAAGAAATAAATAAGAGTACTGTTTTGTGATAACTGTCCTCCTGTATGGCAATCTTCTCAAAGACGAAGAGGTAATTAGAGCAACAGGAATGAAATGCTAAGAATAAAACTGGCTGAGCATTTGAACAAGAAAGGAAACAAAAAAACAAAAAACTTACGCCTATCAGGAAAAGACCATTAAGATTAATGGGGCAGTATAATGAGGAAAGAGAGCTTGGAGAATTTGATACTTAGATGACAGATTGAAAGAAAAAAACAGAAGAAAGCAGTGAGAAACATAAATGATGAGCTTCAGCAAATAGATGGCAGAACAGGGTTTGGGAGAAATAACAAAAATAAAACCTTAAAAGCTACAAGGAAGAGGAAAATGTGGAGGGCCATGATCATTTACGTCCTGAAAGAACATGGCACATGAAAGAATTTAATATTTTCACAGCTTCTCCTCTGACAAGCTTATCTCCCTGGTTTACTATAGCTACTACATTGGCAATTAGGTCCCATCTTTTTTTTCCATCAAAACAGTCAAATGTAATTATCAGTTCTACTCAGTTTCGTTTCCTGCATTCCCCACCTGTGGATCTCTCTTCTGTATACTTGCTTCCCTGATGGCTACAATCTCAGAGTTGAAATGCAACATCAATTGCTTTCTTTTATCTCCTTGATTTCCATCTTTCTCTCATTCTTTCCCTGTACCCCCCCCACCCTTGTCTTCTTCTTGCTCTCTCACATAAAACTTTGCACATCAGTATTCTAATCATTTTCTTATTTTTTCTCCAACACCCCCTGTATCTTGTTCCTCTGTCTTTTCACTCTCCTCTCATGTAACCCCCTGTGCACCAGTGGCAGTATTGCCTTGCTTGGGGTGGGTGAAATTTTTTTTTTGAAAAAAAAAAAAAAATGTTGGTTTATTAACCGTTATAATGTAATAGTTAGCTAATGATATCTGCTAAGTTTTAAATAGTAATAAAAGAAAAACAGGAAGACTGTATTGTGCCAATTTATAAATCTGGAAAGTGAAGCGATTGAAATCCAGACTTTTTTATCAGATCTCCACCAACAAACTTCCAGGACTGGCGGGAGATATCTTAGCCAGAAGGCAGGTCATGAAATGTATGTGAGAGCAAGTTGTTGGTAAGCATCTACCTTAGTTTTCGACAACCTCTCTTTCATTCTATTATATAAGAAGGAAAGAAAAGGAACAATCGTTGTCTACTTCTTTTTCCTCGTTCTTCCTTCCTATATTGACTTGTCTCTCCACTGTTAAAATTAATTCTCTGGGCAGTTCACCCTCTCTAAAGTATTTGGCATGCTCTGTTCATCTTCCACCATGCCAATAGAAATGTGCACACCTGTATGGAAGTTCTAAATTGTAGGTCAGAGTTCTACACCAGAGAAGATGGAACTTGGCATCTTTTCTCCTGAACTTGTAGACTCCTTGCAGAGCAAAGGGCTGGAACAATACCATGCAATGTGATGCTGGCATAGTTTCTGTAACAGGCAGTTTATTTATTTTTTCTTTTTTTATGGAGTAGACTTTTGTAGCGTAGACTTGCTAGTTCCATTTCAATTCAGAGTTGTTCTTCTACAAGACTAACAAAGACCAGAAAACTGTCTACTCTCCTATTTATAGCTGCAGAAAAATAGTTGTGTTTTCTTTGATTGTTTACTTTGGAGCTGTGGGGAGCTGGTTAATGTTTCTTTGATTTGTTGCTCCTTTGTCCCTGTAATTTCTTATTTACTTCATTCAGAGTTTAAAAAATATCAGCAAGATAAACCATTTGTGCTACAAACCCTTCCTTGTTGAAGGCAGACTGCAGGTCCACCTTGTTGCTGTAACTCAAAAACAGTGTTATTTCTTCCCGCAGTTCAAAGACCCGCACTAGCATGTCCCCTTTTGAAAGTCATTGCCATCTGAGATTTTTTCATTTAGTAGGTAGTGTAAATGTATCCGCCTGGTAGCTTCAGATTTCTCCCCAGGGAAAATTTCCCACAGTTTAGCAATCACTGGTTTAAAGAATGATGGTTTTTCTCTAAGATGGACAGGCTTCATATTTAACCATTGATCTTAGAAAACAATTGTATTTTTATTCATTTATTTAGCTTTTTTTTTTTTTTCTTAATCATTTCACCCCAAGCAAGGTGGGACTACCACAAGTGTGCAGGGGGTTACAGTGAGAGAAAAGACTGGTTACATGGGGTATTGAAGACAGGATAAAAGGTGAATAAGATTCAGGAATAAAGATGGCAATTGACATTGCATTTATATTTTTGGTGATTGTAGCTATCAGGGAGGCAAGTAAATGGAAGGGAACCTCATAGGCAAGAAGTGTGAGAAAGGAAACTGTTAGAGTAGAAGAGGAAGTTAGATTTAACTAGTACAATGGTAATGGACTATTACAGTTAGATTTAACTATTACAGATGCCTTGGACCTAGATACGACTTTAGTAGCAAGCTGAAATTCATTTGATGCAACTGACACTTTAGATATGTCTAAACAGGTGTGGTGCTGTGCATGACATTGAAATGAAAGTCTCATACTGACAAGACTATTTAAGAATATGACTGAGTTTTCAGGTTAATGTTTCAGATTTTATCAATTTGTGGTATTGGGCAAAACTACCGTTACTGCAATTTACTCTGTTTAATTTAGGCTTTTATCATTGAATTAAACATTCATTGTGGCGTAGTATATTTTTTGCCATTGATAAGGATTTGCCAAATTTCTTGTTGGGTTATGTGGTTGTGCTAGTTGATGACATACAACTGTATAACTGACGGATAATGGACAAGTGAGATAAAGTAGGGTTTATGTAAACAAGGAATATGTTGTTTAAATTATTATTTGACAGACATTCACCATGTAAAAAATACCACGACCTTATCAAGGTAAAAAGAAAACTTATAGATAATGGCTTATTAAAGGTTTATACACAACTAGCAGTATAGCCCGGCGTTGCTCGGGTGTAATAAAAGCTTTAAAACTAATCCATGGTCCTGGAGCTCAGACTCTTTGGACGTTGGCACGAAAGACTAAAAAGCAATAGTTGTTTCCAGTTAAAGCGAGACCGTAGACTGAAAGAAAAATGAATGGATGTGAGTCAAATTTAGATTTCCTGGTATCAATATCATGTATGATACTTAATTGACTAACTGATTTATTATTTTCTATTGAACTTTGTTGAATTATTAAATACAAATCTGTTACTCTTCTTAACAAATATATATCATCATCATGATCATCGTTTAACATCTGTTTCCATGCTAGCATGCATTAGACAGGGTTTTCTTGACAGCTCTTTTCCAGGCTGCCCAATTTTCTGTAAGGCCTGGATGCAATCTGAACTAAATTAAATTATCTTTGATAAACTGTTTCCATGTTTTACATGATCTACCAATTATATGTAATTGGATCATGAAATATTGGATTGGGTTTTACAGCTTTATGCCCTTATTAACATCAACCACTTTAAGAGACTGGAAACTGTGTTATTTATCAAGACACCATCTCTAGAAAGATTACCTACCAGTGATTTATTTTCGTGTGCTTTTTAAGAAGGAACATTCATTCCAAGCTCTCATGTGCCACACACGACTGGAATTCGCACAAGAGTTTTTGGAAAATGTTTCAACACTCCATTTTCACTATTAAATAATAAAAGATTGATGGTAGGAGTAAAACGTTTTATATATAGTGCTTCTGGAATAGCGAGATGTTTCTGATATTAGGATTTATAGAGAATTTTTGTGTTTTCAATCAGAATTTTCTTTAACCCTCTAGGGCCATTCGTATCATATTTGATACAGTATTTCCCTATAAGGAAACATTTGGTATTCATTGAATGAGCAGTCAGTACTGCTTTCATTTGAAATTTATAAAATATTTCTCTTAAAAAATTTTTCAAGAAAATATTTCTTTCAAGGCTTGTTTTCATACTGTATCAAATATGATATGAATGGCCCTAGAGGGTTAAGGCTTCTACTGGGCATAAAGTGGGGGATCAGTTCTATATTGTTATGAAGTAATAAACAGATCCCCCACTAATATGATACGAATGGCCCTAGAGGGTTAAGGCTTCTACTGGGCATAAAGTGGGGGATCAGTTCTATATTGTTATGAAGTAATAAACAGATCCCCCACTAATATGATACGAATGGCCCTAGAGGGTTAAGAGACTGGAAACTCAGTGTTATTTATCAAGACACCATCTCTAGAAAGATTACCTACCAAATTTAAAGAGTTGGACTTACCCATTTCTACAAAGAGTAGGTGTAGAGGTTTTTATTGAAGAGATTTTCTTCCCTCAGACAAGTTGCTATTCAAAGCCTAAGCAGTTTAATGTCAAGCTTAGAACAGTTGGAGAATTATTCATTTACAGTTCTTAAAATGCAATGATATACTAAATGCACATTTATATGTCCAGCAGCTGCAATGAGTTCATAAAAATTTATGGCAAAAAGCACCCTGCTGCTTGAAAATTGGAAAAATGTTCTTTCATGACAACACTTGGCCATATACAAGAATAACACAAGATTATTATTCATTTCATCTCCTGCAAGTAGTATGCAGGGGGTTACAGTGAGAGAAAAGACTGGGTACAGGGGGTATTGAAGAAAGAATAAAAGATGAATGTGATTCAAGCAGAAAGAAGATAATGTTCCAGTTAAATTTTTGGAGATTGTAATAATCATCACTTAATGCCTGTGTCCATGTTAGGATGGGTTGGACAGAGTTTCCTTGGTAGCTTCATAATTGAAAATATTGGAGTGAGTTTTACAGCTGTGTGCCCCTACTGACACCAACCAGTTTAGGGAACTGGAAACTGAAGCTCAGTGTTTTTATTGAGATACCATCTCTAGAAAGATTACCTACCAAAGTTAGAGAGTTCAGTCTACCCTATTATACACAGAGTAGGTGTAGAGGTTTTTATTTCAGAGATTTTCTTCCCTTAGACAAGTTGCTATCCAAAGCTAAAGACTTCTACCCAGCCTAAGCAGTTTAACATTATAATGAGGACACCTCTTACACTATTTTCTTGTATGTATGTATGTACTAGCAGTATAGCCCAACGTTGCTTGGGTGTAATGAAAGCTTTAAAACTAATCCATGGTCCTGGAGCTCAGACTCTTTGGATGTTGGCATGATAGACTAAAAAGCAATAGCTGTTTCCAGTTAAAGCGAAACCGTAGACTGAAAGAAAAATGAATGGATGTAAGTCAAATTCTGATTTCCTGGCATCGATTTCAAAAAGTTTTTTTTTTCATCGTAAACTGAATTTTGAAGGCTAAATAAGTCCTTTGAGTAAATGGTATCATGGCTGAGACTAAAAACTAAAATTATACTTACTTAGAGCCAAACACGAAGCAAAAACTAAAATAAAAGGGCTGAAAAAAAATACAGGCAGATAAACACACACACACATCTTGCCTTATATATATATATATATATATATATATATATATATATATATATATAATTGATTTTCTGCACTATTGTAAGAACTGTAAGCTTGAAACTTCTGAATATCGTTTCTTATATCTTTGTCTATGAGTGTATCAAATTTGATTAAAATTGGACCACTCCTTCTATAACCCAATTCATTTGATTTTCAATATTTATCAGGGGTACCTCAACAAAAAACCTAGCTAAGAACACTCGCAGACGCTTATAGTACAACTGTGTAAATTTTCAAGAAAATCAGTTCAGCCATTTCGGGGTCTATAGGTAACAGACACACACACAAAGTATCATTTATAAATAAGTTTAGATGTGTCTCTGTGTTGTAATGACAAAAGTTATTCATTGTATATTTTTTGTTATTTCATTGACAAGGAGCAGCTTGAAGTTTTGGGGAAATCAAGAGTTTTTGCTGCTACTAATGCTGAAATAGTTTTTTTTTTTTTTTTTGGAAAGGGACTACATTTCAAATCCTGCAGACATTAATGAACTCATTGCAAGAAGCATTCATCCTTTGGTCTTGAACTGCCATAAATTCTTTCTTTCTTCCTTTTTATTTTTTATTTTTCTTTTCCAAAACCTCGTCATAACGACTAGACCACCCATAGACCTGTTGTTTCTTTTGAAAGCTGTTCGTGATACAAAATGAAGTAACGATATTATAAATTTTACTATCAATTACACGTAATTTGTATTTACAATAAAAGTTATTGCAATAATTATTATTACTGAAATTATACAATTGGAGCCTGGCTCCACCCTTTGTATGTTGTAAATCAGCTGCACACAATTATTGTCTAATTCCTTTGTTTGCTTTCTTTAAACACGACAGCAGTTTGTCGTTTGCTCTATTTTCAATCGCGACTTATGTATTGGTGTATGTGTGTCTGTTGAAATGTCATCATTTATAAGAAGCTTACTAAGACAGTAAAGGAAAAAGAAAAATGCGGTTGGTGATGTGTGTCAATGTGATGACAGTGCAGGCTGACATAACCTGATGCCGATCATCTCGACTGACACTCAAGCATCAAGGGACCTAACTCCACCGATTTCTTATTTCCTCCTTACTGGTGGCTTTGGATAGACAGCTCTCTTTATCAACCCCCTTCCTTATTCATTTTACCGAGAGGAATCACTCTGGTCAGAAGATGCCTGCTATAAGGATAGAGGCACACTTGAAAACACTTTGCCACTTGTCTCGTTACAGTGTTAATAAGTGTATATGTGATGATGAGTATCAAATAAAATCACAAGTAAGCAAGTTTTATCTGTGATTATAAGAGCAATGGGAAGTTTCATAGTCAAGCAAGGTTCTACTTGTGGAAAGGCATATCAGATCTTCTGCTCCACTCTCGTCAGTATTCTCATCCTTCTCTTATCCACTTCCTGACACCTCCTATAACCTGTCACTCTTTCTCATAACTTTCCTCCTATGTAACCCCCTGCAAAACAGTGGCAGTAAAATGCATTGCTTGGAGCTATATGATAAAAAAAAAATCAGTTTTAAGAGAAAGTATCCAAAAGCCACAGAAATTTCTAACAAGTTAAAGAAAACAAAAACCAATTGTACTATTCCAAAATGTAAAAAAAGCAACTTCTAAAGAATTAAAGGATTTTTGTTTTGGTTTTTTAAGTGTTTGTTTTATCTAGCTGTCAGTGCACTCAAGAAAATTGAATAAAAAAATTGTGCCTTACAGTAGGATTCAAACTTGCATCCATCTTTTTGGTCATTTTCTTGATTAAGATTTCTCAGATATAATACACACTGTTACTCTATATTTCTGAGATTATGTTTTTACTTTATTTGGACTGTTGTTCTCATCATATATTTCCAATGTTTTAGCTATTGTACACTTTGACTTTCTTCAGGTGATGGGAACTTTGTTCTTCATTGTGAAGGTTTCGGTTCAGTCTACCCCAGTGATCAAAATAGTGTTCAGTTCAAAGTCCCAGTTACCTGAAGAAGGTCGGGGCATACAATGGCTGAAACATGAATTTGACAACAAAGATGGGGATAACAGTCTGAACAATGCAAGCAATAATACACACTGCTTAATAAATGAAAATGGGGCATCTATTTAATATTTTGTTTTTTACAGTAAAGTTCACCTAGTACAAGTCACTGGGGTCAGGGTCTTGGGCATGACGGGAAACTGCATCCGGCAGCAAGGCCTTTGATTGGAACCATTTCTTAATTGCTGTTGTTCTCAGGTCCACCCTGACCCGGAGTGGTAGCGCCTGTTATAGTCCCAGCTATGGGCAAATAGTTAAACCCTAAACTGGGGGTCAAAACATTAAAGTATAAAAACACTTCTATAGAAAGCTATATATATATATATATATATATATATATATATATGAAAGGCAATCTGTGAGTCTGTGTGATTGTAATCTATGCACGCCTACATTTTTTAAGCTACGCCATTCAAACTTTCTAGGGACAAATATCTACAGGGAAGCCAGGTCAACACATACTTTTTGGGTTTAATTTCAGCAATTTTCCCTTTCACACTTTTGGCCAGTGGAGCCGATTGTTTACATTTGCTCTGTAAAACAGCTAAGATCTAAGCTGGTTGCTAGATTCCATCACAGAAATCAAATCACACGTGTCAAACGCAACTAAAAAAACAAAAGAAAAAAAATGAGCCCTTATATTTAATTTTTATTCCGACATTATAAAAATTCATTAGGTCAACAAAAAAATGTGAATATTTTCCCCATAATTTTAAAACAATAGAAATATTTTTTAAAAGTGTTTTTTCAAACAAAAACTGAATATGTAAAAAAAAAAAAAAGTGCAAATGGTTAATTTAATTATTTAACATTTCATACTTCCGAAAATAAAATTTAAAAAAAATTTTTTTTTTTCTGCTAAATATTTCATGCAGGAAATCAACTGTCTCTAATTTGTGTGGCATTAATGTAACTTTTTTCCTCTAAAATTAAATGTCTACATTTTTAAATATTCTTTGAAAATTTCTGAAATTCATTTAGTCAACAGAAAATGTAAATATCCCCACCTCCGTAATTTTGAAGCAAAAACAAACACAACGTTGTTTACAATGTCTCACAAAACATCAATTCACATTTAACAAAAATTTTTTATATAATGATTTTTTATATAACTGAGTTTTAAAGTGGGGCTGCGACTACAAGCACTCGGAAATCGCGACATGCTGCATTAATTATCTAAATAAAAAATGTTCTGAGTTGCATGGCAACACTGGGCGATGATACTAGTATATACAGAAAAATAGACTTTGATAGAAAAATATACATTTTTGAAGGAAACATTTCCAACAATACATTTCTGAAGAAAAATTTATTACCATAACACATTTTTGAACCAAAAAAATTCTTCTCAACAAAACATTTTAAATACAAAACTAGAAGACATTTTCAGTTTTCTAAAATAAAAAAAAGAATAAAAATAAGTTTTCCTTAAAATCTGATGAAATCAACCTTCTCACTATATCTGAACATTAAAAAAAATACCTTAAAACCCCACCTTTTTAGCGTTAAATAACCCACAAAGGTTCATATACCGTTAAACAAAACTCAAACCCTGGGGTCACTTGAGGTAGGTTAAAGGGTAGTTTATATAGATAGAAGAGAAAAATAAATAGTGATTTAGTTCATTTGCCTATTCAATCAAGAATATTTTTGTCTTGTGTTCAATGGTCATATGAAAATCTAAATCTATATGACTATATAAAGTTATCAGGAATATTTTTTTACAAGATTTATCTCATCAGAGAACCACTGGAGGTAGAGGGATAATGGTTAACACTACACTTGACTAGGTTAAGATTATAGTGGTCAGGGAAACATTCTCTTGGGTGTTTATTCCACTGGCAGTGGTTTGCAGGAAGAGGCCGTTTGAGTGTAACTTGCTGATGTAATATTGAGGGAATTTGGTGGTTTACTACCATATAAGTGGCATGGCAGGTGAAGGTTAGACCTTTTCATGGAAGTAGTGATAGAGCAATGAGAGACGTGCTACATCCGACCTAATGAGGGAGAGGTTAGAAGGTGGAAAATAGTTCTTCTCCAATAAGGAGATGCTTTTAAATTTATGAAGACTAGAAAGTGAGGAGCAGGCATCTTCAAATACAAAGCAGCCTTTGAGATTTGATAGCATGAATCGCTGACAGAAAACAAATAAATTAAATTTTAATTGAAGTTTCAAATCAAAGGATTTTAAAAATTTTTGAAAATAACAAAATTTAATCTTAATAAAAGCATAAATATTTTGATAAAACTTTTTTATCAAGTTAGAGCTCTTTTAACATTGATATGCTGGGATTTTTTTTTCTTTTTGTAATTGAGTGGAGGTACCTAAATTCGTAGTTTCTTTCTTCTGTTTGACTACAACCTTCATCTCATAGATAATAAAAAATAACAAATCTGATTTTCTCAATGATTTTCTATAAAATTGTTAATTGCATGATTTGTTTTTCGGTGCGTGGTTGAAAGAAGTATGCATATTTTTTGCTTTCTTTCAAATGTTTGTTTTTACTTTTTGTAAGCAGATAGGAAAATGTTGAGTCTAGGGTAATATTTTCCAAATGTGTTTCTAAAAATCTGTGAATGTCTTTAATGTAGGTGACAGACATTTTTGAAGCTTAATTAAATGAATGTTTACACTGACCTGACATAACAGGGAGACAGAATTCAATAATGTCATTGTAGGTCATTCTAACTAACTTGTGAATCTTCAATGGCCTTTTTTTGGGTTGTAAAAGGAATCAGATTTCCTTTTTTCTGTATTTCATTCCACTATTATGACCTTTTTGAAGTAATAAAAATGTAGCATGAAAAATAAATCTTTTCAATTGTTGAGTTTCCCTTCAACTCTTTTGCTTAAGGTCAGGTAGAAAGTTTTGACTTTTTTTGACCACCACCACTGACCTTTTTATTTTTAACACCTGAAAGTATGACTTTCATTGACTAATCAAATATTGCTTGCCTGAAATTTTTTTTTCCCCCCCAAGCAAGGGAGTAAAGCCACTAAAAAAAAAAAAATGTTACTGACAGTGGCAATAGTGGAACTCTAAAATTAGTGGGGCCATTTACTGTCAAGCTTTTTCTGAGTGGGGCGGGGGGATTCAAACAGCGTCTTCATTTTCATACTATACCACTATCATATATACAACTTAAAAATGAGTTTGAATATGCACATCACTAAATTAAACGAAATAACTTTATATTCATATTAGGGAAGTTCTAATCTATTCTTGCCCTCTTTTCCACTCTCAAGCTGTTCAAACACAAGAGAGGTTAATTTCAAAACACTCAAAAGGTTAATATTAATGTCAGTACATTCTGAAAAAGGAAAAGTGCTGAAGATTAAATCTTATCAAATTCAGAGACTGGTCAGTTTAAAAATATTTTGAAGCTTCTAAAAGTGGGGTGCCAACCGAGGGGCCATCCAAAATTCTGAGGGGGCCTTGGCTCCTTTTGCCACCTGCCCCCAACAAGAATTGTTACTGGATGTAAACAGAATTATTATTAAGGAGCTTTCTTTTAACTGTTTTATTTATGGTAAGGTAAAAAATTCTGAATTTTTCCACCAACCAACCATTTATTACAAACCAACCTTTTATTTGGACACTAAAAGTATGACTTTTATTGGCTTATCAAATTCTGCTTGTAGGAGCAAGAACTGCAAGCAAGGAAACTTAGCATAGAACTTATGGTTAGATACAGCCAATTCAAATGTAATTGATGTGACTTTATTGCTAATTTACTGAACTAAAATTTATGAAGTCTACATACCATACTAAAGAACTGTTTTTCATTTTTTTAACTTGTTAATGCTTTTAGACTGTTTTAAATTTTCATCTGCCAACTGTAATTGAAATCCGAAGATGGACTCATTATCGTGTGTTAATTAGTGCTGTTTGCACTTAGAGACTTTCATACATAAATTATGTCCATGATTAAAGCTTTGCATGTTTCAGATATTCAGATAATTTTACATTATTCTTAAATTTTTTAGGATCAAATGAATCTTTTTTTAATCTGCTTGATGCCATAAAAAACAGTAATGTTATAACTATAAACCTGAAAAATCTTAGACGTGAGGTTTGGTCTACAGTTTTAGAAGTCAAATTCAGTCGGTTAAGTGCCGTACGTGATACGCGCTTGGGTGATCATGTCTGGCTGGGCAGAACTGACTGGGTGATCATGACTGACTGGGCAGAAGATAATCCTGCAGTAGGTTGCCATTGCTTTCTGCAGTAGACTGGTTGCCAGCCAAGGCTATAGAATCTAATGTCCTGTTATTTAACCCATAACTAGAGGGAAGAGATGGATTAATACCCTTTCCCAAGGGTATTTGCACGTAAGTGATTACAAGCCAATATCCACTGCACCGAAATGCACATCCAGAAGTCAAATTAGTGATCAGAAATTCAGGTTCTATTTTTGGTAAGTGTATTTAGTTTGTTAGACAATAAGGAAACACATGAAAAGCAAAATAATTGTCAATCATATTTTCTATGAAACCATCACTCAAAACTGTCAAACAAGATAATTAAATTCAAGTACAACTCCCAATTTTGATATCTATCAATCATCCACAAATAGTAATTGGGTTTTGAACATTATTGAAGATTTTTAATGTTCCTGCTAAATCATAGAATTGTATTTAACCCCACAAAAAAAATTGTAGGTTTCTTTTTTTCTATTTGTATTTATTTATTTATTATCATTTCACCCCAAGAAAGGCAGTACTGCCACTAGGGTACAGAGGTTTACATGATAGGAGAGTGCAAAAAAGAACAAAAAACGCATAGGGGTTGTCGGAGAAAGGATAATTGAAAGATGAGAATCAGCAATAAAAGATGGCAGTTGACATAGCACTTAAACTCTTGGAGATTGTATCTATCAGGAAAGCAACTATATGGAAGGGAGTTCCACAGGCAGGAAGTGTGAGAAAAGAAGTAGAAGTGGCAGTTACATTTAATTGTTTTGATTGTAAAAGGGTGGAACCTAGTTGCTAAGCTAGTAGTTCAAGTAAATTTGTTTAGCCAGGGCACCAGGGAGATAAGCTTGGGCAGCTCTTAAAGTATTTTAATATAGGATTAAATAAATTCAATTGTTTTATAATGTCGTCTGTCTAATCTACAGAATACCATTTTCTTTTTTTTTTTTTTTTTTTGGTACTTCTTTGTGTTTCTTCATCTATTTTTGAATAATTCCAAACTAGTTTTTTGTCTATACAGAATTTAGTAAATAGCAGAATCTTAAGCAGTAATTTAATTCTGTCTATAATTATTATGAATTGTTTTCTAGAATATCATTTCTTTACGGGTCATTTAATTTTCTTGGGAGCTTTGAAGTAATAAAAATGTCATTCTACTTTCACAAGTGAATACATGGTAGATGATACTCAGCTTTTGTGCATAATTATGTTTGTGTGAACATGATTACTAGATGCAGGGATATGAGTATTTTATGTTGGTTTGTTAAAGTTATATTTTGTAATACAGTTTGATTTTAAGAAATTGTAGGATATATGGACTAATGTCAAAAGTTTTTTCATATTGCTTGTTTGCATGGCTGATTTCATTTAGCAGTACATCAATGTCTATGGGTTATTTAATGCTGAAATCTAAATATTTTGAGGAATTTTATGGCTTAGGGTAAATACAATTTTGAATGCAATTGTATTCCTTCATCTACAGATAAAATGTATTGCTAGACATATTACTTGAAAAATATATTAGTCATTTTGGGGGTTTACTATTTGCCCATGACTAGGACCCTAACAAGTACTACCACTCCAGATGAGGGTGAAGTGGGGAACAGCAACAATCATGTTTCTCGCACTTCCCACCTGTGGAACTCCTTTCACTATACTTGCTTTCCTGACAGCTACAAACTCTAGGAATTTAAATACCCATCTCTTATCCACTTGACTCCAGTTCTTTCTACATCACCCTGTATATCTTGTTCTATCTTATTTTTTCCCCTTCTCTCTACCTTCACAACTGTCTTCACACTTGTTTCCATCCTTCTCTTGCCCTTTCTCTAGCACCCACTGTAACTGGTCCATCTTTCTCTTCACTCTCCTCCTGTCTAAACTTTTACTCTTATGTAGCCCTCTGCGCATCAGTGGTGGTACTACCTTGCTTGGGGTGAAACATTTAAAAAAATAAATAAATAAATGATAGCAAGGATTGGGAAAGATGGTGAAAAGAAAAACTTGCTTTTTGCAAAAATATAGGATGATGTAAAGAATAACTGCCCATGTGCTTAAAGGACATGGCACATTGAAGAAGAATGTTTTATTCTATAGCTGAAGTGATTGAAATATTTGGAGAGCTTGCATTACATGTTGTTTCTACTTGTATGTGTCTGACAATCATGGTTCTCCACAACTTTCTATCCTTTGTAACTTTTTGGTATCTTTCCTATACCTTGTTAAACCACCCATTTACACACACTCATTATGTAAGTGTTTTCCTCAGTCCCTTTTGCCTTCAGTATGTCTTGAGTTTCAAATTTGATGTACCATGATGAATTTTTCAAGCCCTTTTTCTTGATGTACCCGATAAATTTCAACTTTGACTTTCTGACATTCAGTATACGTATCTTTTTTTGCTTCCATTTTATCTAAAATTGTTGTTGCTGACATATTCCGTCCATATTCTCGGTTTCCTTCTGTAGAACCACATTTTTTTTGCTTCAAATGTTTTCTTTTTCTGTCAGAAGGAATTATATTACATAACAGTTCAGTACTCTTTCCTTTGTTACTAATGAAATTTTCTTGTTTCTTAATACTTTGCTTAGCTTTTTAGAAAGCCTCCTTTGGTATCCCAATGCACCTTCACATTACAGTACCATACTTGCTGTTAAAACATTTCTCAGATGTTTAAATTGTTCAACTTGCTTGAGTTTTGTATGTTGGACTTCCTTTGACTGACAGCCCTTCTCACTTTCCTTCACTACCTTTTGAAGGAGTTCCTGTAGTTTCCTTTCAGTGTCTGCTATCAACACTGTGTCATCTGCATAACTTATGTTAAGATTGTAGCTACCAATAATGAATACTAATAGCACTTCTAATTACATGTTTATGTACACAACAGACCTTTTCCCTGGATATGCCCTACTGAAATGTCTTAATATGCTGTCAAAAAGAAAAAGAAAAAATTCTCAACAGTTCATTTACAATTCTGATACAAATGTACAAGATATTATCTCAAAATTTGTTGATTTAATTTAACAAAAATAGTTGGGATATATAAAATCCTATGTCTATAGCACAACTCAGTTTCTTTATGCACTATGCAATCATCAGGTGCATATGAACTGCACATGATATGCACCTAATATTGCATAGTGCATGAAACTTCAAGTCATCCTACATATGTAGGATCTATTTATTAATGTATACTTCAATGCTCTGTTATATTACATTTAGTACTCTTTTATTAACTTAAAAAAAAAATATATATATGTATATATGTGTGTGTGTGTGTGTGTGTGTGCATATATATAATTATTTACATATGTATATATTGATTGTTTAATACTTAGGTTTTGGTTCTAATAGGGTTAGACCAGTACACATTTGTATTAAAGTGTTCTGTACAATTATATTGTAGAACTTTTGAGTGTTTTCCATTTTTAAACGAGTTATTTTGCTACCCAGGTTTCTACCATGAGTGGTGTCTTCAGGCGATTTTTAATAACTGATTTTACCTTTTACCGTTTTTCTTTTTAAGAACGCTCTTGTAACGGTGTTTTATTTAAACGTTCACATGGCAGAGAATTTATGAACGCACATTGTTTAAATTCAAACAAATTGACGTTTTCATCCATGGTTGTATGAACCTAAGAGGTATTTCTTAGTGTGGGTGCATTTAATCATAATTTCTGTTCTTTCATTTAGCAGTTCGTCTTTATTTGAGTATATCATAATTTCTAATTTTTCTTCTTGGCACAGTCTACATATTTGTCCACCGTTGTAAGGCAAAATCAGTTATTAAAAATCGCCTGAAGACACCACTCATGGTAGAAACCTAGGTAGCAAAATAACTCGTTTAAAAATGGTGTGTGTGTATATATATATATATATATATATATATATATATATAATGGACACTAAGGTTAATATTAAGCACAACATAGACTGAAGATTGCATTCAAGCATGGAGTTGACTGTCACCACTTGGTGATGATTTCAGTGTCCACTTGAGCTTTTATGTTGGCTCTGTCCCTGTTAGTGAGCACTTTTACCCATAAATATAGCATACTTCAAAACTATATTTTATCATGTCTGCAAGTTTTATTAAATGAACTGACAAGCTCTGTCTGCTTCATTTCTTCAATGCATTTTTAAAATTTTGAAATGCGGTCTGTTGTGCTCAAAATTGTGGATACACTGGGTTTCATACTGTGTTGTTTAAGTACTTTTAAAGATCTGTCATTTTCAAGAACAATGTGATGTCTGTGTGGTACTTTCCTTTCCAAAGAATACCAAAGGAATTTTTACAGATGAATACTCACTACCTAAATATACCTTGTGTGTGTGTATGTATATATTGTAAGAAAGTGACAAAACACGTAGATTTTAAACCCACTGTTCAAGCATTTACTTTTATAAAGAGTGCTCGATACAGAGTAGAACTTTATATTGTAATAGTTGTTACAATGGTTTAAAAAAAAAAGCATAGTATCAAAAATTTTCATACTTCGGAGCATAATCCCTCCTCTTTGGGTGATATATGGAACTGAAAATGAATGGTGGAAACTTTTCTTTTTTTTTTTTTCTTTTTTTTTTTTTTTTTTAATCATATCACCCCGAGCAAGGCGGTAATGCCACTGATGTGCGAGGGGCTACGTAAAAGAGAAATCCGGAAACCACATCCTAAACAGGGAACAAAGGATGAGCCTCTTCACCTGTTCAATAATTGTGGGTGGAGTGTGAACCGGGCGATAGTTTAGTCTATCTACTCCTATTTATTTTTGGGTATGTGGGTGGTGTGAATATATATATATATATATATAAACTCATTAGTTAGTTTTTGGTCATGATTAAATTAGATCACTACACAGATGTATTAAAGTGCTCAATACTTTGAACATTTTTCATTTGGTAATGTGTTATTTAGTGACACGGTGTCTTCATGCGATTTACAATAACTGATTGTAACCATTTTTTTAGAAAGCTTACATAACAGTGATTATTTTTTATGAACACACAATTTTCAAAATCAGAAGTTAAAGATCTTAGAACACTTATATCCATGATTGCATAATCCTAGTAGGTATTTGTTGGTATGGTTACATTTGGACACACACATATATACGAGGGTCATTCAATAAATAGGGTGAAATTTTCGGTAAAAGAACTTCTAATACAGATAAAAGCTTACTTTTTATTTTTATTTTTCAACGTAGTCTCCCAGCAGTGTCACACGCTTTTCCCATATGTGCACAAGCTTCCATATTTCCTCAGCATAAAAATTTTTAGACTGATGTCTCAGCCAATCGCTCACAAGTACTTTTGACTTCGTCGTCACTTTCAAACTTTGTGCCTCTCGTGAACACTTTCAAGGGACCAAACAGGTGAAAGTATGAAGGTCTGGGCTGTAAGTGGGGTGAGAGAGCAGTTCCCAACTCGACCCTCTTTTGTTTGTGCTCTCAGCATCTTTGGCACCAACCGGCAGCTGACCTTCAAGTAGGCAAGGTCATCACGGGCAATTTTGTGTGCTGTCCTAACAGATAGTCTCAAAGTTCTTGCAATGTCATGCACTGACACTCTTCTGTCAGACTGAATGAGGTTATTGACTGATTTGATCACCTCAGAGGACCTCACTTCTGTAGGCCTCCTAAGCCTGTCTTCATCCTCAACACTGTTCCGCCCTTCTTTAAACAATTTAGCCCACTTGTATACATTTTTTTGGCTGAAATATGTGGCACCATACACAGTTGACATTCTCCTATGAATTTCAACTGGTTTGCACCCTTCAGCAACCAAAAACTTGATAACTGTACTCTGTTCAATCCTGGAGCATGCTTCTTGGTTGGCCATCTTTTTAATCTCCAAAACTCTGTTTATTTTCTTTCTTTTTCTTTTTTTTTTCAATCTGCAAAAGAAATTCTCTTCAAAAAAGACGTAAAGGAAAAAGATTTTTTTAAAAAAAAGTAAGCTTCTATCTGTATTAGAATCTTTATACCAAAAAATTCACCTTATTTATAGAATGAGCCTTGTGTGTGTGTGTGTGTGTGTGTATATAAATTTTATAATCATGTCACCCCAAGCAAAACAGTCTAATGCCACTGGTGTGCATGGGGGTTACATAGAAGGAAGGTTATGAGAAAAAGTGACAGGTTATAGGGGGTGTCAAGAAGTGGATAAGAGGAGTAGTAGATGGAGAAAGGAGCGTGAGACAGAGGATGCAAATTAGTGGGATAGATGACTATTGACTTTACATTTAAACTCCTGGAGATTTTAGTCGTTTAGGAAGCAAGTAAAAACGGAAGGAAATTTCACAGGCGGGAAGTACGAGAAAAGAAGCTGCTGGAGTAGAATTTGCATTTATATATAAAGTGGATGTGTGGTTAGCACATTGACTATCTCAGCATGAGTCAAGTATGACTCTCACTATGGTTCATTTGTCTGGAAGGTGATTTCATGATATTATTGGTCTGGAGGAGGCAAAAGCATACCACAAGTTGACCCACAACTTATTCATGAAATTGGGTAGCTGTGCTAGCACAGTCACAAGTCATCGTGACTGAGTGTTTGAGCGTGCTAGCCTTGTTTGGACTGTTGATCACACTGGATAAGGCACTCTCTCCCTGAAGCTGTAACAAAGGTTCACTCATCATAGTGGGCTCTGTTGAACAAACCCAAATGTACCTGAGCAGGTGTCTGTAACAGGGATTAGTTGACAAAAATTTTCAGATAGATGTGGCCAGCAATATATATATTTGCACAGCCATGGAGTGCTGAAAAGTTCTTGTCTTGACCCACTTCACAAATTTTGATCAGGTAGTCAAATATCAATTTTCTTGGTTAGGTTGAAAATTTTTTTTTTGCAAGCAGAGATTATATATATATATATATATATATATATATATATATATATATAGTAATGATAGTTACAGTGTGTTCATCTGTTTGAGAGCAAAAAATGTTGAGCTTAATCCTTATTTACTGCTCAATGTATTTCTGTGCATCTTCCTCTTCAGCAATTCATTGATTATTTTGTACTGTGCTGTGTACAAGTTGCATTAGGTACGCCATGTTTGGTTCACCTCTTCTTTCCACTGCTTCCATCTTATCCAGAAGCCTCCACCTATGAGGCAGCAACTTAGCTAATGGATCTCCACTTTCATCTTTTCACTGGCCTCCTGAGATTATCTTTTTCTCTATTCCATGAAAAAAAAAAAAAAATAAAGAGCACCTGTCTTATCTACTTTCTTGTAAATAGATATTTCAGGAACTATTCTTAAAAACAAGCTGGCCTTCCTTACTCACATACATACCATAAAAATATAATGGTTGATCCACAAACATTTGCAGATAATCGAGATATTTGCCTGTGTACAGAATAGTATCTATCAGATATGCATGTAATCATATATGGGTGTGAGGCCGAGGAGTTAAAACATCATGATTTTGACCATGAGTCCTGGGTTCAAATTTCTAAATGTAAGCTGGCTTCTTGGTATCTCTCATCATGTAACACCTTCAGGTGACCCAAACCAGAATTGTTTTTGAAGCCATTGATAGTTGTACTAGCACGAATTCACAAGTCATCAGACTGAGGGTTTGAGCACACTGGATTTGTTCAAACTGTTGATCACTCTAGATTAAGCATTCTCTCCCAGAAATTAAGGTCAACTCAACAATATAAATAAATATAAACAATATAAACAACAGGTGAGCTCTGACCAAGAATACGTGCCTGAGCAGGCATCTACAACAAAAATTTGGTATGCTCTGAAGGGAATAGCCAGCCATTTTATATATATATATATATATATATATATATATATATATATATAACAATAGATAAATTTTTATATATCAAACAATTTTGAAGGTAAGATGTATGACAAAATGGAGAAAGTTTTTTGTGCGACATGTTTCCTCCCTTAGGATTTTGTTGGACTACGTTCATTCACCTTGATGCAACATCATATCTGCATGAACAAGTGATGCTGGGAATTTTTAAATATCTAAAAAATTTTATTTTTTTAAATCATGTGCTTTAGGGTTTATTTTATTTTTTTAATAATGCATTTTGGGTTTTGATTTTTTTTTTTTAAATATGTTTTGGCTAGATTATATAGCCAATCTTATTTAGATTTTCTTTCTTGGTATCGTTGTCTTTGTTGTTATTATTCCTCTTTGTGATAATAGAAGATAAATAATAGGGTGCTGAAAAGTTTTCAACCCAAGCTTTTTCTCAAAACATGAAATATAAAGAATCAGATTTTTTTTATTTTGTTCTTGCCTTGTGAGGCTGAGAAATTTTGTATTTGTATCAGTGCATGTATACATACCAGCATAGCTAAAAAGAATGAAAAAAAAAATATATATATATATATAAACTGCAAAGTTTAGACACTGTTATGTTCTCACTCATCAGGGCTAGTCCTGACAAGTGAGAACATCATAACTGTTTCCTCACAAAATCTCAGTCAGCATGAATCTGCTCAGCTAAAGAGACAAACTCTTTGTACATATCAATGCCTTATCTCTACCCCTATATTGAGCACTTAAAAATAAAGGACCGGCTTTCCAAAATAGATTTTATCAGTAAAGCCACTTAAAAAAACAACCACCTTGGTGCTAAAGGATATGACAATTTTACACACACACACACACATATATATATATATATATATATATATAATGATCACTGTTTGTATAGATTTATATCCAAATAAATGTTTGCAGCCAAAGATTTAAGTTTTTGCTAAATTTTGATCTGAAAATTTCATTGTATAATTTTTAATTTGTGTAATCAATATTCCCCACTGTATAAGATTCATTGACATGGAAACTCATATAGAAAAATATCTATTGTGTATAATATTTGGATTTTTTCATTATTTGTCTGTACACTTAGAGATCCTCTTGTGTGTATGTGTGTGCGCACACACACACACACATATATATATATATATATATATATATTAATAATAGAAGTAATGGTTACTAATGTAAATATATAGATATTACAAAATAAATATAAATTAACCACACTTGACTTCCTGATGATGGTGTCTTAACACCAAAACTTTATAGCTACTGAGTTGCAGTATGCTATAATAATAACAACCATATATATATATATATATATATTCAAATTGTTGCCACATTCACAAATCTTTGGGTCAAGTCACAGGATCCAACCAATGTTTTTATCTACTGAGCCTTGTGTCCTCAAGGACTTCACCACTTCACCCATAGAGCTCTAATTTCAATACCTGGCTACAGCAGTGGTTGAAAAAAAACAAACTTATTTTGAGTTAAATACAGATAACTAAGACAGAAGTGACATGACTAATGGAACAAGAATGATACACCCCAGTGATCAAAATAAATGGTTCATTTCAAAACTCCAATCACAAGATAAAGGTCAGAGAGTACAATGGCCGAAACATTGTGAATATGGCAACAAAGATGAGACACAGTCAGGACAATGTAAATAATTATAATACCTCATCTCAGAAAGAGACATATATATATATATATATATATATATATATATATATATGATAAAAATGTAATTTTAAGTTATGGCATTTTTATGGGAGGAAAGAGCTCAATATCAGAGATGGTGTTTTTAAATATGAAAGTGAATATTATGGTTAAAAACCCAGTCTGTCTCATTGTTTAAACACATGGCTTCTGCTCTGACGGACTGGGTTACTAGTACCCACTCCACAAGAATTTACTCAGGCAACCAGACTGGCAACAAGGTCACCCTTTTACAGTTAGATCGACCAAATGCAGGCAACAATTCTATTCCAGCAGCTTCTTTATTCATGCTTTCCACCTATGGAACTCCCTTCCATATACTTGCTTTCCTGACGGCTATAACCTCCAGGTATTTAAATTCAATGTCAATTCCCCTCTCTTATCCACTTAACTCCAGCCCTTTATACATCACCCTGTGTATCTTTTTTTTTCTTTTTATTTTTTTCATTTCTTTCTACCTTCACAACTGTCTTCACTCCTGTATTCACATACTTCTCCTGCCCTTTCTCTTTCACCACCTGTAGCTGGTTCGTCTTTGTCTTTACTCTCCTCCTGCCTAATACTGAGACTCTTTTATGCAACCCGCTGCACATCAGTGGTGTTAACGCCTTGCTTGGGGTGAAATGATTAAAAAAAAATCTTAAAACCATCTTAATCTGAAAATAGTGTTTAAGCATGAAACAGACTGTTGCCATTGAATGTTGACCTCAGTGTCCACACACAGGTATGTGTTTTTGAAGAAAGATCTGATCTATTGTCATCAGAAAAAAAAACTTTTTTTCTGAAGAGGAAAAAAGAAAAAACTTATTTCTAATGATACCATTTCATCAGTGAAACAAATCAAGATGGAACTTTTTAAACTGTCCTACACATTTAACTCTGTGACTGATTTTCAATCAAACTTTCCATGTAAAACTACTTTATACCCCAACTATTTGTTTCTTGATATTATCGTCTTTCTTGTCAATGTACTTTATTTAGCGGCAAATATTTATTATATTGCTCTAATATTATGGAATTAAAATTTTACATGAAATATCCAGTTAATAAGTGTGTGCCTTGTGTACGCAAATTTTCTTAATTGATGGATTGATTTCCATTTTTAGAGCCAAAAACAAGAAAAAACTCTACACAGCCCTTAACCGTTCTAGATATTTTCAGCTTCTGAGTTCCGTCATTGTCAAGAATTAAAGTTCATTTTGTTAAAATGCTTTGATCATTTTGTTCCTCAATTAAAAATATGAAGCATCAGTTATTTTTAATTTCTGAATGTATTTGAACTCATGTTAATGTGATGTTATTTCTTAATTGAAATGTTTGCAATGTCACGTGAATCTGGTGTCATCCAGGTTCTGAGAAATTAAATACATTTAAATAAATTTGGTTGTTCCTAAATTATTAGTGATTTTTTTTTTTTTAAAATTGCTTGTTCATTTAACTTAATGTGAATATCTTTTGAATTTTGTCCTTCTGTGCTACTGTACTGCATTTTGTTTGGAGATATGATAGTGCTATGATTTATTCTATGATAATTTGATGCACCTAAACTGTAAACAAGATGAAATAGCTATATAAAAAGTGTAATCCATAGGTACAGTCTATGGATGGCTGTAATTATCTATAATTTATTATATATTAAAAACATAAATTTTTATTTAGTATTCAATAACAAGTTCAGTCCAATCAAATTTTACCTTTCCTTATAAGAGATTTTATCTCTGAAAATAATCGGGTATTTTTAGGCTGGGTAAGAGTCTTTCGGATGTGCGTTGTGGTACAGTGGATATCGACTCGGAACAACAAATCGGGGGTGCCGAGTTCGAATTCCAGTTGAATTCCTTGCATTCACATATGCACAAATACCCTTGGGAAAGGTATTAATCCGTCTCTTCCTTCCAGTTATGGGTTAAATAATAGAAAAGATTTGGTTCTATAACCTTGGTCGGCAACCAGTCTACTGGAGAAAGCAATGGCAACCTACTGCGGGATAATCTTCTACCCAGTCAGTCAAGTCTCTTTCGAGACATGATCTCCCAAAGTGTGTATCACATATGGCACTTAACTGAAGAGTCTTTAGCTTTGGATAGCAACTTGTCTGGAAGAAAATCTCTTCAATAAAAACCTCTGCACCTACTCTGCTGTAGAAAAGAGTAGGCTGAACTCTTTAACCTTGGTAGATAATCTTTCTAGAGATGGTGTCTTGATAAATAACACTTAGTTTCCAGTCTCCTAAACTGGTTGATGTTAATAAGGGCATACAGCTGTAAAACTCCAATGTTTCATGATTGTCCTGTTATCAAGATAACCCTATCAAACCCATGATAACACAACTATAAAATTCAAACACCCTATTGTTCAAGGATCAATCAGCTTCAGTGGCAGGATGAATTTTTGGTACAGCAAATAAAGTAGTCCTGGGTATGACAATAAACAACATCCAGCAGCAAGGCAACTGATCAGTAGGTTTAGAGAAGCATGGAACCACTTCTTAATTGCTGTTATCTCCAGGTCCATCCTGATCCAGGATGGTAACACCTGTTAGGGTCCCAGCTATGGGTAAATAGTTATCTCCAAAACTGGGATCATTTTAGAGAAAAAGAAAGTTAGACAAGTTGCTTTTCAAAGCTAGAGACTCTTAACCAACCTAAGAGAAGAAAATCTCTGAAATAAAAACCTCTGCACCTACTCTGCTGTCAAAAAGGGTAGGCTGATCTCTTTAACCTTGGTAGATAAGTTTTCTAGAGATGGTGTCTTGATAAAAACAAGTTTTTCAGTTTCCCAAACTGGTTGGTGTTAGTAAGGGCATCCAGGTGTAAAACTCACTCTAATATTTCATAATGGTTCAATTACAGAGTGACCACAAAATCCCTGTTCATCTCATACTAGCATGGAAAATGGGCATTAAGCAATGATGATGATTGTGTAGAATATGCAACCACTACTCTGTTCAAGCATCTGACAAATGCATCTACAAAGTGCAAGGTGCAACACATAATGCATAAGCAAAAATTTGAATACCTCAAGATAGTTCCTTGTTACTAATGCTATAAGATATAGTCAGTCAGTTAAGTGCCATACATGAAACACACTTGGGCGATCATGTCTCGAAAGAGACATGACTGACTGGGCAGAAGATTATCCTGCAGTAGATTGCCATTGCTTTCTGCAGTAGACTGGTTGCCAGCCAAGGCTATAGAACCCAATCTGTCCTGTCCTATTAACCCATAACTGGAGGGAAGAGACAGATTAATACCTTTCCTAAGGGTATTTGCGCGTAAGTGAATGCAATGAATTCAACTGGAATTCGAACTTGACTCTTCGATTTCTCGTTCCGAGCCGATATCCACTGTACCACGATGCACATCCTTATAAGATAGAGTAAATAGAGTAAATGAACTAAAAAACTGCCACCATGAACTACAAATTTCAGAAGCTTACTGTAGCAAACCATCCTCATTCTCTCTGTATTTTATTAGGGAGAAATAAGTTCTAACAAGTAACTTCTTCACATGAACCACTGCTCTGTGGAACTGAATCCCAAGAAATTTTCCCAATCACTACATCTTAATCTATTCAAGCCTACAGTTAACTGTTATCTTCTTCACATGTCCATATAAACTGTACCTCTTACTTTATAACCCTCTACTTCGAGTGGCTCCTGGGCCTCGTACAGGGTGAACTCCACTATCAAAATAAACAAATAAATAACTTTCATTTTCAATTTCCAGAAGTTAAAATTTCATTCTACAAGAGGCATTTCCCTAAATTTAAATTCTTCAACTTTGCTCTCTCAAAATTTGTATGCACTGTAGATATTGTCTTTGAATCTCTAAGTTCTCCAATGATGGCTGCATAAAGTTAAATTTGTTTTATTTTGTGTGCAGACCATCATGAAAACTACTCACTGGGTATGGAAAATGTATTAAACAGTCCCCAAAAACTAATTTTTTTTTTTACTTGAATCAACAAATCCATATCTTAATGATATTTAAAAAAAAAAAGTTATATATGCACAGTGGTTTAAAAGCTTACGGACAGCAAATGATAACATTTATTTTGGGATCACATTTTTAATTATACAATTGAACAACATTGTGATAATATAACCGATACACAAACCACTGTTCACCTACTTTTTGACTACTCTATTTTATTTTTCCACATAATCTCTTTCTTCATCAACATAATGTCTGTCTTATTAATTACTGTTTGGACATTATACAGCAACATAGGTCATCTACAAGCTGAAATTGATATTAATAGATTGAGAGATAGATTTGAACAGACTAAGATGTGCATTAACTTGGATACAGAAAATGAACAAGTTGAAAAAGAAACAGATTGCAATAGACAGATTTAAGCAGATAGTGACAGGGTAAATCCGAGCAGATGGAGACACAGACAAAAAAATATGAGCAGTAGCTAGGATGGTAGCCAGATAGGAAGCACGTCCAGTTTAATGTAGGTTGGTGAACAGGAATAGAGCAGATAGGTTATGTAGGATTGTAATCACATGAGTGGGACCTGGGATGCATGTTGACAATCCCAAACAAACCAAAGGTTGATACAGTTAGGAATTTGGGTAGGAAGCATGCTACGGAGATAGATGCATAAAACCAATTATATACAGTGTGTGTTTGATGAATTGTCGTCTAAATAACACAAAAATGAAAATAACACTAACATTTCATTTTAAAATATATTTACAAAAATTACACAAAAATATCTTGTCTTTTACTGCTCTAGATAATTCTTACACCTTTGTTTTTTGTGGTTTTCCTGATTCTCTTGCCTTCAGTAAGCCCTCTGTTTATTTTTCAGTCGTTCTTCACTGTTTTTACATAAATAGAAGGGGCAACGAGTATATTGTCGTCTAAATTAGGCTAAAATGAAAATAGCATTGACATCTCGTTTTAACAGATATATTTACCAAAATTACACAAAATATCTTGCAAGGCGAAAGAGTAAATTTATTCAATAAAATTGCCGTTGGCTTCAATCACAGCCAACAGATGACTTTGGAATCTCCTGCAACTCTTCTGGGCGTTCTCCTTGTTTAAGCAGGTGAATGCTGCCATAATTCTTGCCTTCAGTTCGTTTTTGGCGTTAGTTTTGTTGGTCACTTGCGCAACTGTGCCCCAAATCAAGGAGGTTGCAGTCTAGGGAGTTAGGTGACCATATTTTAAAGGGTGAGTAGGTCGCAAAATTATCTGCATATACAGGGTGAGATGGATAAATTGTCGTCTAAATTACACAAAAATGGAAATTACACTGACATCTCATTTTAACAGATATATTTACCAAAATTACACATAAATATCTTGAAATACTAAAGTGTAAATTTATTCAAAATCACCATTGGCTTGAATCACATCCTCCAGACGACTTGTGAATCTTGTGCAACTCTCTTGCCTTCAGATTATCTTTGGTATTACAATGAATTTTGTTAGTGTCTTTCTGAACTGCATCCCACACATAACTGTCAAAGAGCTTGCTGTCTGGGGCTACATTAGGTGGCAACATTAAGTGGGGATATAGTTGCAGAAATTGTTTGACAGGGTTCTCTTTCTTGTGTGGTATGATGTAGAGTTCTGTTACCAGACATAAGATCTTCCAGTCACCTTCTTCACTCGGGGTAGCACTACCTTCTCAAGGCACTTGATGTAGGCATTTGTAATGTGTGAGGCACTGTCGGAAAATAAATGGATGCATAATGTCCCCATCACTATTAATCATGCCAAAACCCTTCATAATCACTACTCCGACTCTTTACAAATCCTCTGTACTGCTCTCAGATCAGTCAGTTAAGTTCCACACGTGATACACGCTTGGGTGATCATGTCTCGAAAGAGACATGACTGATTGGGCAGAAGATTATCCCACAGTAGGTTGCCATTGCTTTCTGCGGTAGACTGGTTGCCAACCAAGGCTATAGAACCCAATCTGTCCTGCTATTTAACCCATAACTAGAAGGAAGAGATGGATTAATACCTTTCCCAAGGGTATTTGCGCGTAAGTGAATACAATGGATCCAAATGGAATTTGAACTCGGCTCCCCGGTTTCTCGTTCCGAGCTGATATCCACTGTACCACAGCACACAACCCCTGAAATATGTTTTGGAGGTTCCGATGCAAATGCCATTTCCAAATTTCTTGTAGAGTGAATTATATCAGGGTACACTTTTTCTCACAGATGGTGTCCAACTGACCCGACTAAACTGCAGTTGACAAAATGAAAAACAATGCACATGCACAAAATTAAAATATAAAATTGCAACAATTTACCTAATTGCATCTTCTACATGTAAAACATAAAATACCTATAAATCCCTTGTTCCCTGTTTAGGATGTGGTTTCCGGCTTTATCTTTTCCAATCTTTTCACTATTACGTAGCCCCCTGCACATCAGTGCTTGGGGTGATACGATTAAAAAAAAAAAAAGTTTGTAATGTGATGATGGAAGAAGTATTTGTCAGGCTCCACAAATGTTCATCTTTCAACATAAGCACCTTCTTTGTCATAGCATGTGATTCTGGAAAAAATATTTGTGTAGACCAAACATTCAAGTCAGTTTTTTTTTTTAGACAGAACTTCAGTCAACAAATCTGACAGGTTATGGAGCTATTGATCCAACTTCATATTAATTTAAAATAATTGCTTTAAGTAATGTTGAATCTTTGATCATTTTTTGGTATGTATTTTGGATAAAAGAAAAATTTAGAAGACATTTGTTTTTGTTCATTCCCTAATTCATCCTGTTTTCAATCAATAATCCTTTCACAGCATTTTTTGCCATTTTCTCTGTCCTTTACTTAGGAGATATATATATTTTTAATTTTTTTTACCAAAGAAGAATGACAATTCTGTTAGCATTGTTAATAATGTGATCTTTTGCATGCATTAGTAAGAATCTGTAAACTGACGTTGTGTGAAGGGTGTTGAATAGTGAAATCTGAATAAACTCAAAAAGTATGTGCTGCCTTAGGGAGGTACTGTTTCAGTTGGAATTAATCATACAGAGTAGAAGAAATAAATTCTGGCCCTCCCCTAGCAACAACATAAGAAGTTTCAATATTTTTAGCACAAATATAATCGGGATATGCATCCAGTTGCATACGCGCCTACATGTTTTGCATGGGCCTCTTGATACAGATATGTGTGTGTGCACATGCGTGCTTGTATATTTCATTGCTTTAGACATATGAAGGTTCAACTGCTTATTTCTCAACACCAAACAGCTAGACTACTCACACATATGATTTGATTGGAGTGGTGCCGACTTGTGCGGAATCAACCACAGTTTTTGGAAGAAACCAAATGCAGAGATACATATAATACATGAAAACAGTCAGTCTGTTAAGTGCCATCTGTGATACATGCTTGGGTGATCATGTCTCAAAAGAGACATGACTGACTGGGCAGAAGATTATCCCACAGTAAGTTGCCATTGCTTTCTGTGGTAGACTTGTTGCCAACCAAGGCTATAGAACCCAATCTGTCCTGCTATTTAACCCATAACTCCCGGTTCACACTCCACCCACGTCTATTGAACAGGTTAAAAGGCTTGTCCCTTCTTGTTCCCTGTTTAGGATGTGGTTTCCAGCTTTCTCTTTTCCGATCTTTTCACTATTACGTAGCCCCCTGCACATCAGTGGCATTACCGCCTTGCTCGGGGTGATACGATTAAAAAAAAAAAAAGAGAACTTAAAAAAAAAAATTTGATGACAGCAATAAAAATAGATATGCATTTGCTGATATCACCTGAGTGAACAAATTAAAACCAAAAAAGAAAAAAATAAGAGGAAAAAGAAACAAATAAGAGGCAATAATAAAAATTATTTTGTATTCTATATTTGAGGAATGAGTCAAAAGGACACTCTCTACAGTCAGTCAGTTAAGTGCTATACGTGATACATGCTTGGGCGATCATATCTCGAAAGAGACATGACTGACTGGACAGAAGGTTATCCCACAGTAGGTTGCCATGGCTTTCTGCGGTAGACTGGTTGCCGACCAAGGCTATAGAACCCAATCTGTCCTGCTATTAAACCCATAACTGGAAGGAAGAGATGGATTAATACCTTTCCCAAGGGTATTTGCTCGCAAATGAATACAATAGATTCAATTGGAATTCAAACTCGGTTACCCGGTTTCTCGTTCCGAGCCGATATCCACTGTACCACAACAGTCTGCCATAATATCTCCACAGGTTTTGAAGTCGGTTGTTTTTCTCTCCTAGATTGGTTTCTAACAAAGACTACCAAGCCAGGTTGATTTACACAAAGCTGAGTGCAAAAGAGGAGGATTCATATTTTTCCCCAAGGGTATTTGGGTGTAAATGAATATTATTTCTTTTCTTGGACTTCTCATTTGTGGAATCTCTTGCAGTTTCTTTTCTTCACAAACAACTTTAATCTTGAAAAATTTAAATGTAGTGTCAGTTGTTACCTACTGTCCTCCTGATTACTCTCTTGTTCTTGCTCATTAGTGACGTTTTTGATTTTACCCCTTCCCTACCCAGTAACTACCTTGCCTTAGCAGGTTTATTGTCTTGCTTGGGGTGAACTCGGGAAGCAAAGTTCAAATTTCAGGTGAATTCCTTGCGTTCACTTACATGCAAATACCCTTGCGAAAAGTATTAATCTGTTTCTTCCCTCCAGTTATGGGTTAAATAACAGGACAGATTGCATTTTATAGCCTTGGCTGGCAACCAGTCTACTGCAGAAAGTAATGGCAACTTACTGCTGGATAATCTTCTGCTCAGTCAGTCATGTCTCTTTTGAGACATGATTGCCCAAATGTGTATCATGTATGACACTAAAGTTACTGAATGACTGACTGGAGTGAACTCGAACAAAAATATACACACACACAGAAAAAACACCACACAAAATACATGAAATTTTAACTTTCCTATATAATGAAAAAAAATTAACGAACATGTAAAAAAATTAAAATTTGTAGTTTGAATGCATCTAACATTTGTTTTTGTTCTGTTTTAAGCGACTAAATTTCTATCCTTTGCTTTTGTTTCAAACATAACATGTCATGAGTGCAGTTAATTTTTTTACTTATCCTCACATATATATATATATATATATATATATATATATATATACACACACACACTCTTCTACACCTGTTAATGTTTTACATTTGTAAATATATATTGGTTTAAGCAGGTTTAGACTTTTTAGTCATACATAAAATGTATTTAAATACAGTCTCACATGAACACATAGATCAGTAAAAAAAAAAATTAACAAAACAAACAAGAGTTGCAAATATTGTCATTGTTTCTTCAGTAATAATAAGTAAATATATACATATATTTTCAGATTTGCTCAGAAATATTTTCAGCTTTCTGCCTTGCAGCCAAAATATATTTTATCCTAAAACATCTTACATTTTACTCACCTGAAAAGGATGACTAGTTATGAAAATTTTTTTGAAATGAGTTTTCCATATTCCCTGATTTAAAAAAGAAAAAAAAATACGCTAAGGAGTTCCACTGTCACAGGATCTGATCAGTCATAACTCTTCACAATGACCTTTTCAAAATATTTTTTTTCTAAATATCCAAGCTAATGAACAATGGATATAATATTCTGTTATTTTATTATGAAAAGAAGCCTTTGTCAGTTTATCAGAAACAATTCAGCTGCTATAGATCTACTTACACATCTTTATCGTGGGTATGCTCTTTCAAGATGTCATGAAATGTCATGTTTGAGTTATAAAAATCTAACTAGCACTTAGTGCTATTTCCAAACCAACATAGACATATAGTAGCACAAATCCTCTTGGGAAAAGTATAAATCCACCACTTCTCCCGATGGCTATGGTTTAATTAGTAGGACTGATTAAATCATTCTCTCAAAAATGTTTTCTGGTTTTAAATAACCTGCAAAGGGTTAATAAATCAATAAAATTAAACCAGTCAGTTCTTAACTAGACTGTGAAAGCAAATGCTTGTCTTGATATAATTTCAAGCAATGCCCACAAGTTAATTTTTCACTCATAATATCTTTTATATAAATTTTTATTTTAATAAAATTAAACCAGTCAGTTCTTAACTAGACTGTGAAAGCAAATGCTTGTCTTGATATAGTTTCAAGCAATGCCCACAAGTTAATTTTTCACTCATAATATCTTTTATATAAATTTTTATTTTAATAAAATTAAACCAGTCAGTTCTTAACTAGACTGTGAAAGCAAATGCTTGTCTTGATATAGTTTCAAGCAATGCCCACAAGTTAATTTTTCACTCATAATATCTTTTATATAAATTTTTATTTTAATAAAATTAAACCAGTCAGTTCTTAACTAGACTGTGAAAGCAAATGCTTGTCTTGATATAGTTTCAAGTAAAATACTTGTTTGTCTCTGTGAAAATGTATGTTTTTGAGAAGGTAATTTTAAACGTTAACCTTTGAGCAATGCCCACAAGTTTATTTTTCACTCTTAATATATTTTATTACCTATTTTACGGCACTTACGATAGTGTTCTTTTTTTTTTTTTTTTCAATTTCCTCATTGCAGATTTAGCTTTCTGTATTCTTTGCATTGCATATTTCTCCCTCCCCCCACAAAAAAAAAAAAAAATTAGCTTAAATAATCTTTGTGTGACAAAAAAGACCATTACGTGCATTGATATGCTTCCCTGTCAACTTTCATGTTTGCCGACTTGAAAGTGTGAAGTTTTTTGTTTTTTATTTTCTGTTTTAACAAGCTATTTAGTAAATTAAAGTGGTTGTGGGGGACCAATATAATTTCGTTTGAAAGTCATAACGTAACTAGAACTTGAGATTTGCTTGCAATTTCAGTTTATTGCCAGAAAATTCTGCACGCCTATAAAACAATTCTTGCATCATTTTTAGAATGTTTCAGCACCTATTATCGATTTACTTGTCTTGACTTAAATTTATGGACCGCAAGAAAAGCTATTCAGTGTAATATACACTGTGCGATTAGTCAATTGCCGCCAGTTTCTATTTTTCATTCCACACAGGAGTGTTGTTGGTTTTATATTTTTACGACTGCACGGTATAGTAAGGTCAGTTGGGCAACATCTGTGAGAAAAAGAGCATCATGATGCAGTTCACTCCACCAAAAACTTAGAAAGAGTGTTCACACTGGAAGATCCAATACAAACCCTCAATGTCAATGCAAATTCTACTCTGGCAGCTTCTTTTCTCGCACTTCCCACCTGTAGAATTCCCTTCTGTTTACTTGCTTCCCCAACAACTATAATCTCCAAGAATTTAAAGTCAATAGTCATGTTCTATCTCACTGACTTGCATCCTCTCTCCCATGCTCCTTTTTCCGTCTACCCAACTCTCATCAGTAGTCTCATACTTGTCTTACTCACTTCCTGACACCCTCTATAACCTGTCAGTCTTTCTCATAATTTTCCTCCTATTTAACCCCCTGCAAAACAGTGGCAGTAAAATGCCTTGCTTGGGGCGATATGATTATAAAAAGATGTCAAGCAATGAAAAGAAGAATTAAGGATTGTCATGCAAATATTCTTTGTTTCATGTCCCATGTTTTTTTCTTTCTTCTAGTTAAAGTATGGTTCTCTACACCTGCCTCTTCTTTGTCACTCTCACTAGTATGTGTCCACTTAATATCACACTATTTCTTGTTGTACTATCTATTTACATAAGCTCGTTAAGTTACTGTTTCCAGCTGCACTTCTTGTGTTCTGTGAAGATCAGGCCAAAATTAAGCAATGTCAAGTCTGGTCACGACTAAGGTAGGTGGCTGTTTAGAAGAAATAGGTGCTATAAGCTTGACAATGCACATAGTGTAATGGATTATGGCTCGGAATGAGAAGTTGGAGTGCTGAGTTGTAATTCACTTAAGTGCAAATATCTTCCGGAAAAGTATGAATCTGCCTCTTCTTCCCTATTTAACTCATAGCCAGCTATCTAAACTTATTTGTAAATGGAACTTTGTCTGTGTTTGTCCGTTACTTATAGACTCTGAAACAGCTGAACCGATTTTCTTGAAAATTCACACAGTTGTACTATAAGCATCTGCAAGTGTTCATAGCTAGGTTTTGTGTCAAGGTACCCCTGATAAATATTGATAATCAAAAAAATCAGGTTATAGAAGGAGTGGTCCGATTTTAATCAAATTTGATACACTCATAGACAAAGACATAAGAAATGATATTCAGAAGTTTCAAGGTTGCAGTTCTTACACTAGTGCAGAAAATCGATTATATATATAGCAAGATGTTTGTGTGTGTGTCTGTTTATCTGCCTCTGTCTTTTTCAGTCCTTTTATTTTAGTTTTTGCTTTGGGTTTGGCTCTAAGTAGGTATAATTGTAGTTCTTAGTCTCAGCCATGATACCATTTGCTCAAAGGACTTATTTTGCTTTCAAAATTCAGTTTACGACGAAAAAAACTTATTTGATATCGATAACAGGAAATCAAAATTGGACTTACGTCCATTCATTTTTCTTTCAGTCTCTGGTTTTGGTTTTAGTCTTTCGTGCCAACGTCCAAAGAGTCTGAGCTCCAGGACCATGGATTAGTTTTAAAGCTTTCATTACACCCAAGCAATGCCAGGCTATCCTGCTAGTAGGTTATGTTGTAGGACTTGTATCAGAAAATCATTATCTCCCTAAAATTTCTTAAAATCACAGAAATATTGGTTGTCTTTAAATAGCCTGCAAAAGTTTGATGAGCCATAACAAATCCATAAAAAAAACAAAAATCTGAGTGTCAGATTTTCTAAACTATCTTTCCTTACGTGTCTCTAAAACGTCAACTCTGTCTTTCTCATACATTATATAACGCTTTTTTTCGGCTTCCATTTCATCTCAAACTTTGTTGTTGCTGAAATGTTCAGTCTGTGGCATTCTCAGTTGCTTCAAGTCTCTTCATCTCTGAGGAAGTAGTCCAGCATTCACTACCATAAAAGAGAATTGATATGACATAACACTAACAGTTCAGGATGTTCGTTGAAGTGTATTGGATATCTGCTCGAAACAAAAAATCGGAGAGCCAAGTTTGAATTCCAGCTGAATTCATTGCATTCACTTATGCGCAAATACCCTTGGGAAAGGTATTAATCCATCTATTCCTTCCAGTTATGGGTTAAATAACAGGACAGATTGGGTTCTATAGCCTTGGTCGGCAACCAGTCTACCAGAGAAAGCAATGGCAACCTACTGCAGGATAACCTTCTGCCCAGTCACTGAACTGACTGAACAGTCCAGTACACCGTTCTTTGTTTCTAGCAAATGTACCTGATCAGCTGTCTGCAACTGGGATTACCTGTTTTGTGTATAAAATAGGATATATAATCTCAATGAAGTTTTGAAGAAAAATGACAAATGGAGAACCATTTCATTTAAACTAGATTTGATGATGTCTTTTAACTTTCTAGGCTTCATTAGATCTAAAAATGAAAGAAATACCTCTGTATTTGCGTGTATGCTTAAATAATAAATCATTAGTATTTTTTCTGCTAAGCTGTATTTCATCCGCATATTGTCGACATGGAAAATACCGTGGACAGATTTGAAAACATATAAAGACCAGGGAAGAACTGCTGACAAGCATGGCCTCTGGCCCCTCAGTGCATATCTATTGTCACTTTTGAACATACCTCCACTCTACGACATGTCACTTGATGAGAGAATAAACAAAGTTTATGTATTTTTTATACCTATGTTGTCCATCTTTATATTTCAAGCCGATTGTCAATGGTATGCAATATGAGGACCCAAGCTTCACTAAGTGCTCATGGATGGTGGATTTTTTGTAAGTTTAGTGTTTCTGCCAATTCTTGCATTGTGTAATGCGGGTTACTCTCGATCAATATCTTGACTTGCTCATCATCTCGAGTGCAGTGGTCTACCTGAGCATTCTTATTCAATAAGACTACAATCACCAACTCTAAACTTAGTGAACCACTTCCATAGAGTTCTGTCAGGTAAAGCACTTTCACCATACACAGCACATAACTTTTTTTTGTTGCTTCCAAAACATTTTTGCCTTTATGGTAATAAAAAAGCATCAAATGTCTAAAACGCACCTTTTATAATGTTCCATTTTCATATAGAGATGCAAAATTGACACAAATTAAGTAATTTTAAACTTTCTTTCCAAAAAAATAATTTGAAGTGTGATCTTATGAAAATGTAAGAATGTTATATCTGTCGATAAATTTGACATTTTAACATGTTAGAAAGTAAACAACTAAATATTGGCATGAATTTTCCAGGTAACGCAATATATAATACATATAAATAAGGCATTATCTCTAATGTATGTAAGGATATACAGTGGGTGTGTGAAAGCAAATATACAGTCATGAAAACAAAATGAATTTAATTGAACTTTAAAAGAACTATTACAATACGTGTATCTGGGAAGTGTTCTAACCAAAGACAGAAAGTGCAGCACAGATCTGAAGGTGAATTAGCATGGTGAAGGATGTGTTCTAGAAGCTAAGTAAAGTATTAAGAGACAGAAAACTTTCACTAGAAACAAAGAAGAGAGTACTAGATTCTTATGTGATGTCAGTTCTTCCATATGGCAATAAGTGTTGGACAATATCAAGAAAGATGAAGGGAAAACTTGAAACAGCTGAAATGTGGTTCTACAGAAGCATGCTGGATATAAACTGGGGGATCAGTTCCATATTACGATCAATATATAAACTGACCCCTCACTTTGTGGTCCCAGCAGTTTCTATACATTGATATTTTTGAAATCCAAAAGCACAAGGATGCATTCCAGAATTTGAGTAAAGTATTAAGAAACAGGACAATTTCACGAGAAACAAAGTAGTAAGTACTGGATTGCTATGTGATGTCAGTTCTTCAATATGGCAGCAAATGTTGGACAATATCAACAAAGACGAAGGGAAAAATCAAAGCAGCTGAAATGTGGTTCTACAGAAGGATGCTGCGGATATCATGGACTGAGCATGTGAGACGGAGTGTTGGAAAGAATGGAAACAAAAAGGAAATTAATATTGAGCATCAGAAAGAGACAACTGAAGTTCCTGGGACATGCAATGAAGAAGGGCTTGGAGAACCTGATACTAACAGGCCAGATAGAGGGGGGAAAACGAGACAGGGGAAAGCACCAGATAACATTTGAAGGGCTTGAGCAGGTGGATGACAGAACAGAGGCTGTGAGATGTTACAGGAGAAAGCGTGCTAAGAGCCACCAGGAATAGGGAGACATGGAGGGCCATGATCACCTATGTCTTGAAAGGACCAGACGGCACATAGAAGAAGAATACTCTATACCTACCTTTGCAGCACCCTGTACATATACACATGTATATAAGATTACACAGTTTTAAAACGTGCACACAGATACCCATATTTATATAGTATTATAAATTGGTTCTATTTATTTAATTTTGGTTTGACCTAAAATCAAACCTCTCCTCACTTTGAGGAAAAGTGTGCCTTATTTTCAGTTGAATTTCTGTTTTGGCCACTACTGACTAATTTTGTGATGTACGACTGCCAACATTGTCGAAGTTCAGATGACTTGAATTCTTGGCTCAAAGACTTTTCAAACTAACACGTCCATTCTTATTGCAGGAGATAACAACACAAGTTTACAATTGTTCCTTGTTTGGCAAAATATTCCGAGCAGATTGCACGGATACCAGGTTCTTCCTTAATATTGTCAGTTAAATTGGAATGCGCTGAACTGGAAATAACCCCATTTCACCATGGACATTAGTGTTATCCGTCTGCTTTTGGCCTCCCTGATTCCCTACCCGGACTTGGGTTACTTGACTGCCAACTGTCAAATGAGGTTTTTCACAAATAGCTGCAAATAAATAGGCTTCATGCTGTGATTTGGGAATTTGTGTTTTACATGTAAGTCATGTTGGATGAGAATCAGACAGATCGTAAAATATAAGACAATTTGGAAATTTTCTACTATATGTTTTATATATTTTTCTTTTCATGGTGCCTGTCTACAAGTAAAACCTATAGTAGAAAATTTCCGGATTTTCTTATTTTATGATTTGTCTGCTTATCCAACATGACTGTGTAAAAATGATTTTTTTTTTTTTTTTTTTTTTTTTTTTTTTTTTTTTTCTATATTGTTGAAATTAACTAAAATCTAATATTTTTAACAATATGGTGGGGTGGTGTCAGATGTCATATCCTACAATAAAGAATATCAAAAATAAACTGATATATCCTGAAAAGGAGTACAGTATAAAAAGATCAGTTGAAGAATGGAACTACACAACAGGAATAAGAAATACAGATTTATTGTACTAAGGTACAATTAACAATAATAAGCATATAGGCAAGCTATGGGTTGGAGCGGAATTGACTATCGAATAGTGAATGCCTTCGCCAAAGACCTTTTTTTCATTCGTACCGCTCGTTTCAGTCTTTTATAAAGTAGAGCATTCTATTCTCGGGGATGACAGGATGTTCCACTATAACATAAACCTTGCAAGCAAATAAGTTTTTTTTCCTTTTTTTTTTTGTATTGTTGTAGACATATTTATATACAGGAATGGGATGTTCCTATCCTCTTAAATATGTGGACACTATTGGAGTAAAATAGTGATTATACTGACAAGCAGTTCACTAGCAGTGTATCGACTTCATATACTGTGCAAGTCTTATACTTGTTGATATACTATTATTCCTAATCTCCATTTTGGTGATTAGTCATGCAGTCGTTTTTTTAGGGTTACAAAAGAGAAATCAAATTGAGATAAAAATAAAATCCAGAGAGATCGATCAAGAGAGAAAACAAACCCAGAGAGTGTTGTCTACCTACCTATATACAGGAATGGGATGTTCCTATCCTCTTAAATACATAGAAAATCTACTTGAATTTACGCCAATAGTGTCTAAGTGCCTCTTAGATGTGGCACAAGGCCAAAAGTATGGGACACACAGTGAGGATCAAACTCACTACTCAGTTGTAACTGGTTCTTGAGAGACAAGCTTGCTAACCATTACACCACACCGGGGTGTCCAAATTAAAGTAGTGATTATACTGACTAGCAGTGTATCTACTTCATGCAGCTTGCGAGTCTTGTACTTGTTGATATACTATTATTCCCAACCTCTGTTTTGATGATTACTCACACAGTAATCTTTCAGGATTACAACATTTACATAGCATAATATATTTACTGAATAATAGTTATATTACATCCTGGTGCATATAAAATCCTGAGGCACTGTTATGTCTCTACCTTTTCTATAAATACATTCATGGCAATTGTTCGGATGAGATCTTATCTATGGTAGCTAGATTTTTTGAATTTACGTACAGTACTAGTGTCGAGATCTCATCAATTCACAATTGAGCTAGCTAGTTATAGCCATAAATTCTATGCTTACAGTTTTTCTTGCGCTTCGCGTTTGTGGAACACTCTTCCGGCTCTATACTTTCCAGCCAATTTTCATCTGCAAAAATTTAAATGCAATGTCAATTACTCCCCTCTTGATTACTCTTCCCTCTCCCTGTTCATTATTAATGTTTCTGTTTCTAATTCATCCACACTCTGTAACTTTTTGTGTCTTAATTGCTTGACTGCCTTGCATGGGGTGAAACAGAATTTAAAAGAAAAATTTCAGATATTACTAGAATATATCTGTAAAAGGATTATGTATAAAGACTAAAGGAAACCTTATCTTAGCCAACGTATTTTGTCTTTTCAGTTAATCTCATAAATATTTGAGAAGCTCTTAAATTAATAATTTTGAAAAAAAAATAACATTTTTATTTTCACTTATAAATCCTTACTGCAAAATATCTACACATTGTCTTTGTTAAAGTCAGTGAGAAGACGAAATGCATTGGCTAAGTTTTCCTTTTATTTTTTTCCACACACACACACACATATATATATATATATATATATATATAGTTTTAAGGTTTGCTATATTCATGGGTAAAAGTGCTCAATATCAGAGATAGTGTGTGTAAATATAAAAGTGGACACTGAAGTCAACACCAAGCAGTAAGTTTGGTTATGCTTGAATGTAATATTCAGGTCCTGAGGAGTTTGATCAAACATGAAACACTGTTGCCACTTAGCGTGAATTTCAGTATCCACTTGTGTGTGTGTATCTAAATATAAATTTAAACATTTAAATATGTGCTGGAAACCAAAAGTAGACTAAAATAATATATATATATATATATATATATATATATATATATCAATCAAAGTTGACACTGAGGAGGTCAACACCAAGCTGCAATCTTCAGATCATATCTTGTTTTGACTTAACTAGTTATATATGCTGGCCAATGGTGCATTATGGGTAATAAGGTATTATTCTGACAATTATTGAGTAAGTGGTAACAGTCATGCTTAAAATCATTCTAGAAGCTATTGAGTGAAAATAGTTATGGACCCAAAGGTGTTTGTTTGGAGTTATGTTATAGTGTTGTTAAAGTTTTTACTCATGATTTATAATTGACTACTTCATTATTAGCTTATATTCCTGAGATGAGGTATTGTAATTATTTACGTTTTTCGAACTGTTATCATTATCTTTGTTGTCGTATTCACAATGTTTTGGCCGTTGAATACTCCAGGTGATTGGAATTTCAAACTGAACTCATTATTTTGTCTATTGGTCTAGATTGTTCTCCTTTGATGGGTCATGAATCTTCCAGATGTTTCAGTATTTACCTCCCTTTAGCTCAACTCTGAGTTTTTTTGTTCACCTCTGCTGTTACCACGTATTTAAAACAAAACTCTTTGGGTCAATTCACTGGATCCACCCAACATTTTTATCTTCTAGGCCATGCATCATGAATATGACAACAAAGATGAAAGTAACAACCTAAGCAATATAAATCAGTGGTTCCCAAACTTTTTTGTCATTTACCCCTACACCCAGTTCAACCATCCAGACTTCCCTCTTCATGTGTACGTGAGAAAGAACAGTTAAAACACACTGAGACTATTAATTTATTTTTCAAATGTACAAATATACTGATAAACTTAGTTACAGAGTAATGTAGATAGAGAGGAGTTAGTAACAACTAAGCATAGCCATAGAGAGCGTTTAGTAACAAATAAAAGGACTTTTGTTTGCTCTTCTACTTCAGAATTAGTGAGAAGAGTGATGCTGCTTCTTGTGCACCAGTATACCTCTTTCTCTCAGATATGAGAAAATCAGATTTTTTTTATTTAGTAGGTAGTGCAACTATTTCCCCACAGAGGAAATTTCCCCCAGTTTGGGAATTTTTTTTTCGTTTTTTTTTTTTAATCATATCACCCCGAGCACTGATGTGCAGGGGGCTACGTAAGAGTGAAAAGATTGGAAAAGAGAAAGCCGGAAACCACATCCTAAACAGGGAACGAGGGATGAGCCTCTTCGCCTGTTTAATAGACGTGGGTGGAGTGTGAACCGGGCAATAGTTTAGTCTCTCTACTCCAATTGAAAAAAGAAAAAGGTAAGATTGGAAAAGAAAAAACCAGAAACCGCAAACTAAACAGGAAACAAGGGATGAGCCTCTTCACCTCTTCAATAGACGTTGCTGATATAAATGGTATAAATTGTTTTGTTGTTTATTATTATTATTATTACTACATTATTTTTGTATTCAGTTTTTGTTTGCTAATTTGTTCTTATATATATTTGTATAAAAATTGTGTTTTTGGTCAGCAGTCCCTCTTTCAGAAAAAATTTAATGAAGATGGCTGATAAGGTACTCGTGTAGTTTTTCTTTAATTGGTACAAGTATCTTCTTTTCTTGACATACAGTGTGTAAAAACTGCCAAAAATCTGTAAAAGTGATGAGGGTGGATATTCTATAAGTATGTTTGTTTGATAGATTCGACTTAGCGTCTGCATTTTGCTGTCTAGCTCAACGGGAGTTGCACTCAGATGTAGATCAAAATTGTAAAATGCTAACAACACCTTGAAATTTTTCAGAAAGCCATAATTAGGACTAGAGAAATATATATTATCACCCCACAAAGTCAGGGATCAGTTTATGTATTGATTATAATATAGAATCGATCACCCCACTTTATATTATCTATATATATGTTGCCCCTCCCTACTAATTCAATAGACATTCTACATTGTTATCTATATCTATAAAAGTGATGAGGGTGGACATTGTGTAAGTATTTGCTATGTAAATTCATGTTTTTTTATTTTTATTATTCTTCAAACTACCCGAGTGTTTAATAAATACAAGAACTTTCAGCTATTCAATTAGCTCATATCTTGGAGTTTTCTTAACCTAATATGTAGATTGTTTGAGATATATATATATGTATGTGTGTGTGTGTGTGTGAAAGTGATCATTGAAGTCAACACCCAGAGGTAACAGGCTGTTTCATGCAAAACACAGTCGTTAATTAAGTGGATTAATTTGTATTACTTTCTTTTTTTATTTTATTTTCATTTATTCTTATTTTCAGTTTTTAAGTAACAGTAAAAATTTAATTTAGTGCTTGCATTTTGAGAGGAGTTCTGATTGTTTATTTAATACTTTGTTTTGGCCTGGGAAGGTATTTATAGCTATTTTATTCTTCCAGGTAGAGTTTATAATTTTTGGATTGATTATAGGCTGATGTTCTTTTTATATTTCATGATACTTTTGGTGTGATTTGTTTTTTGTTTTCAATCTCCGATATGTTTAGAAAGCAGAGTGCTGTTTGCATATTTAATGGACGTTTTGTGTGTAATTTCTTTGTTTCCAGGGTTCTTCAGTTACTCCTATATATATTTTTACTTATATACTGATTTTACATTGGCCTGGTACATCACATTATTTTGCAAGCAGTTACCATTTAATGGTTTGATTTGTTCAGGTGATTTGTTGATTGTTTTCTTGTGCTTTTTTTGTTATTTGTCTATTATTCTCAGTGCAATTGTAGGTAATTCTTACTATGTTTTGTTGAATATATTATCAAGATCGCTTTATGTATTAATGTGTTTGTGTATGAGTTTAATGAATATTTTGTCCTATGTTTTTACATTTTTTCTTTTTTTGTATGGTGGGTTAAACCATATGTAGCTTTCTTTTTGTGGGCATTTGGTGGTGTGTATGTGACAGAAAGTGCAACACTGAGATCCAAAGGTGAATTGGCATGGCAAAGGAAACATTCCAGAAGTTGAGTAAAGTATTAAGAAACAGGACAATTTCACTAGAAACAAAGAAGAGAGTACTGGATTGCTATATGATGTCAGTTCTTCAATATGACAACAAATGTTGGAAAATATCAACAAAGATGAAGGGAAAACTTGAAGCAGCTGAAATATGGTTCTACAGAAGCATACTGGATATAAAGTGGGGGATCAGTTCCATATTACGATCAATATATAAACTGACCCCTCACTTTGTGGTCACAGCAGTTTCTATACATTTATATTCCAGAAGTTGAGTAAAGTATTAAGAAACAGGACAATTTCACTAGAAACAAAGAGAGTACTGGATTGCTATGTGATGTCAGTTCAATATGGCAGTGAATGCTAGATAATATCATCGAAGATGAAGAGAAAACTTGAAGCAACTGAAATGTGGTTCTACAGAAGGATGCTGCGAATATCATGGATTGAGCATGTAAGCAATGATGAGGTTTTGGAAATGATGGAAATGAAAAGAAATTAATATTGAGCATCAGGAAGAGACAGCTAAAGTTCCTGGAACATGCAATGAGGAAGGAGGGCTTGGAGTACCTGATACTAACAGGCAACATAGGGGAAAAGAATGACAGAGGAAAGCAATGGATAACATATTTGAAGGACCTGATCAGGTGGATAACAAAATGAGGGTTGCCTGGTGTAACAGGAGAAAGTGCGCTAAGAGCCACCAGGGATAGGGAGATGGAAAGCCATGATCACCTACGCCCTGAAAGAACAGGGCATATAGAAGATGATGTGAGTGTTGCTTGAAATCCATTGTTTTTTTTTTAGGGCTGTTTCATTGTCTTTCTTAATTTTGTTGAATATGATTTCACTGAATTAATTTTCAGAAAGCCTGTGGTCAATTGATTGTGTTATCTGCTTGAATATTAATGGCAGGTGGTTGGAAGATATGTGTCTGTACAGTGGTTTATCATTGAGTTCTCTGTTGATTATGTGTTTTTTTTATTCGGCTGAATATGACATCTAGAAAATCTACTTCCCTTAGGAAAATTTTCAGTTGTTTTTCTAGTTTTGTCTGTGTTTTGTTTGTTATCATTTCTTAAGATTATGCGACCGTCCTCGGTCTAGAGTCCTGTATCATTTCTATCGATTATTTTACTCAGTTGCATATTTGCTAGACAACCTATGAGTTCGCAGGTCTCTGCACCATCAAAGCTTCACATTGTAGTGTTAAAGGTCTCTTCTTGCTTTATTTATCTGTCATCATTGTCAAATAGTAGTGACTAGTATCATAGCCCGGTGTTGCTATACAACTCGGAACATTTTAATTTCTTCAGCAGATAAAACAAATACATTTAAATTCGCTGCAGACACTTAAAATATAATCATATATATATATATATATATATATATATATAAATAAATAAAAGGCAATCTGTGAGTTTGTGACTGTTCTGTATGCATGCCTACATTTTTTCAATATTTCTTATGTTTCAAAATTACGGGGAAAAATATTCTAATCTTTTTGTTGACCAAATGAATTTTTAAAACGTCAGAATAAAAATTAAATATAAAGGCTCGTTTTTTTTAAATAAAGTAATATATTAGACTTGTTTGACATGTGTAATTTGATTTCTGTAACCTAATTCAGCAACTATCTTAGATGTTTTACAGAAATAAAATGTAGAAATAAAAATTAAATATAAAGGCTTTTTTTTTTTTATTTTTATTAAAAAAAAAATATTTTAGTTGTATTTGACATGTGATTTGATTTCTGTGACGTAATCTAGCAACTATTTTAGATCTTAGATGTTTTATGGAGCAAATCTTCACCATTGGCCAAAAAGTGCAAAAGGGAAAATTGCTGAACTTAAACTCAAAAGTATGTGTCGACCTGGCTTTTCTGTAGATATGTGCCCCTAGAAAGCTTGAATGGCATAGCTTAAAAAATGTAGGGATGCATAGGGAACAGTCACACACACACACTCTCACAGATTGCCTTTTAATATATATAGATTTTCAAGAGTGCTTAATGTATTTTATTTCAGTTGTATTCATTTTTATTTGTCCTTCGGCTAAGGAGGTGGTGTAATCTAGCATGGGTTTTGTTATAAAAGGGTAGAATTATTCTATATCTAGTTCTATAAACTGGTAATTATGTTCAGTTTTTTTTTTAGGTTGTGGGACCATCTGTAGTGTTTTTTGTTTGTTCCCCTCCTCCATTGATTTACTCCTAACTTCTTTCTTAGCTTTGTATTAATTTTTTCTGCATTCTGGCGCAGTGGATATCGACTCTGAACGAGAAATCAGAGAGCTGAGTTCGAATTCCAGTTGAATTCCTTGCATTCACTTACGTGCAAATACCCTTGGGAAAGGTATTAATCTATCTCTTCTCTCCAGTTATGGGTTAAATAATAGGACAGATTGGGTTCTATAGCCTTGGTCGGCAACCTACTAATAATATTTTGCCCAGTCAGTCATGTCTCTTTCGAGACATGATCGCCCAAGCGTGTATCACGTATGGCACTTAACTGATTGTTTTATTTATTTTACATATAAACCCTACCAAAAAGCAAACTGAGCTTGCATGTTGGTTTGCTCTGAAAATTCCCTTGTGGTTGTTTAATTTGATAAATGCTTGTACCTTTAGTGATGCAACTTGTTTGGTCATCTAGGGCAATTGTTTTAGCTTCGTTATTGATTTTCTGTTTTTAGTGCTTTTTTTGTGTTTTGCTGACATTGTCAGTAATTTGTTGTGTTCAGGGAGGCTTAGTTTATAAAAATTTCTAGTTTTGTCCACTGTGATGGATATGTTAGTTGAATAGCTTATTTTGGTTATATCTTCTAGCGTTTTTTCCTTTTTTTTTAAGACGTAATGTTTATGAAATTTTGATTCTTACTAAGTCACTCCAGAACAATCTACAACAGCCAATTCAAAAACTGTAAATTCCGCCTGGAGGAAATAATAGCTATAATTCTCTTCCCAGACCAAAACAAGTTACTAAAATAATCAGAACTGATCTCAAAATGCAGACACAAAAACAAACTTTTACCATTACTGAAAACAAACAAGACTATATGAAAATAAATAGAAACAAGTAAAATAAATTAATACACACAAGTAAATTAATAAATAAACAAGCCATGCCCACCAAAATAACTGTTAGAATAGTATAAGACAACCCACAATACATGACTGACTTGTGTATGTGTGTGTGTGTGTATATATATATATATATATATATATATATATATACTCTCATTAAAATTGAACTATCTAGAGAAGAAAATTTTAAAGTTTCCACTTTTGCAATATATACATTACTCTTCAGGAATTGAGTTCTTTCGCTGACTGGCGTGTGTATACCCTGCTTATATGCAACACATTAAAATTCCCCTTCTCAGATTCCATGCGCCTATGGCTTATGGGGTATAATTTAAGCCCCCTAAAATGGCCCTCCAATGTTTTGATATAATACTCATGTCATTCCCACATTAAATGCTCTATACTTTTAAGCTGTTTTTAAAAATTGGCTCTCTATTATTTTATATTATAGTATCATTTTTAATTATTTCAATTTCAAAATGATTTAATTATTACATTTTAAGTATTATTATTATTATTATTAAAAATGTTACTAACGTTTCTATAAATAAAATTAAGAATGTTTTTATTCTTTGAAATTGTATTTTTTTTTAATTTTTTATCATTATTAACATTATCATATTATTATACTTTAAAGATTAATATTATCCTGAAACTGAAAAAAATATATTTAAGATATATATTTGCCCTCTAAATTAATATATAAAAATTTAACAATTCACTTCATCTATTTAAAATATGGCTCCTAAATTTACTGTTCTGTTTTTGAAAATGTTTAACAAAGTTTAATCCCAGGTCATCTTATGATCTGAATGCAACTTTCTATTAAAAACATTAACACTATATATCTGACTCCCTCTTCCAACTACAAAATGTTTTTCTTCTTTCCCCTCCCCACCACTATTGCCTTCTTTCCCCTCCCCACCACTATTGCCTTCTTTCCCCTCCCCACCACTATTGCCTTCTTTCCCCTCCCCACCACTATTGCCTTCTTTCCCCTCCCCACCACTATTGCCTTCTTTCCCCTCCCCACCACCATTGCCTTCTTTCCCCTCCCCACCACCATTGCCTTCTTTCCCCTCCCCACCACCATTGCCTTCTTTCCCCTCCCCACCACCATTGCCTTCTTTCCCCTCCCCACCACCATTGCCTTCTTTCCCCTCCCCACCACCATTGCCTTCTTTCCCCTCCCCACCACCATTGCCTTCTTTCCCCTCCCCACCACCATTGCCTTCTTTCCCCTCCCCACCACCATTGCCTTCTTTCCCCTCCCCACCACCATTGCCTTCTTTCCCCTCCCCACCACCATTGCCTTCTTTCCCCTCCCCACCACCATTGCCTTCTTTCCCCTCCCCACCACCATTGCCTTCTTTCCCCTCCCCACCACCATTGCCTTCTTTCCCCTCCCCACCACCATTGCCTTCTTTCCCCTCCCCACCACTATTGCCTTCTTTCTGGATAAATCTAAAGAATTCATTTTTGTAAAAACTTCTGGTTTGATGAGTTGAATATTTTTTAAAAAATATTCATAAAATGAATTGTTTCTTTTCATTATAATATACTTTAAAATTCTAACATTGAGTTCTCATCAGATTACAATCCCCCATGGAATTAACCATACACATTACCAAGGATACTGCTTAATTACACACACACACACACACATATATATATATATATATATATAGCATTAGGCAAATGAATGACAAAGTGTAAGAATCTTGTCTAATACATTTTGTCCTCTAGGATTTAATCAGACTAAAGTAATGTTTTTATTGATTGAATTATATTTTTCCACTTTGTCATTAATTTCCCTAATGTTGTTCTAAATTTATATTCTCTTATATATATATATATATATATATATATATATATATATATATTGAGACATCATAGTCTCCTGTGTAAATTGTTCAATGCAGTGTGTCTGTGGAAGTTTGTGTTGCACATGTGTAGTATTTGGCCATTTGTATTTTTTTATTACAGCCCCATTGAAGAATTGATAAAATTCATCTATTCTCACTGAATTCAGCTGTCTATCTTTTTGTATATGCTTACTGGTGAAATGAGAAATCAGTTTTGAATTTGCAGTTTGGTTTCTGATTGGTTGCTAAAGCTGTGATGTCATACCTTTTTTGAGGACATATCTTGTCTCTGATTTGCTTACCAAACTATGACTATGTCCTTGTTGGAAATGTTTCTAATTGGTTCATATGGTCTCAGGGCCAATGAATTCCAAATTTCTTTTTATTTTATTTTATTTTTTTCATCATAACTACAATGATACAGTGAAAGTTAACTATTATTTAAGCTGCATGAATTATGTTCTCTCGCACTAATGTGAATTTTTTCTTGTGAAGTAAATTTTAGGGGATTTTCAATCATTTCACCCCAAGCAAGGTGTTAATGTCACTAAGATGCAAGAGGTTACAGGGAGTAGAAGAAAATAAAAACACTTTATTGAGAGGGACAATAAAATAACTAAATTCAGGAAAACAGATGGTGGCTGATGTTGCATTTAAATTTTTGAAAATTGTAGTTATCAGGGAAGCAAGAAATCAGAAGGGATTTCCACAGGGAAGAAGTGTGAAAAAGAAATTACAAGAATAGAACTTACAGTTACATCTACTTATTTCAATAGTATGCCGATGTGACCTAGTAGTATTCTTAAATTAATGATGTTGAGGCTCCAAAGAAGAGAGCTCATTAGAATGCTGGTCTATGCTGCTGGTACCCTGAAACCTAATGCAATCAGTCACATGTTCTTTAAAGAGGAGATGAACATATCATGGTAGCATTTGTATCTCTGAGAAACACTGTGTGCTCATACACCACCTCAGCAATTTACTTAATTGTGGAGTAATTTAATTTTTTTTTTTTTTTTTTTTATAAATTTCCAAGCAAGGTAATAATGCTAATAAGATGCAAGGAATTACTGGGAGTGAAAGAGAATTATGTCTTTAGAAGGGATCAGAAATGCAAGCCTAAACAGGAGAGTACGGATAAACCTCTACTCCAGTTCAAAAGACAGGTCAAACTTAAACCAGACAACAGGTGAATGCATCTACTCCTATTGAGGAAAAAGTAAATAAATAAAATTTCAGAGATTAGGTGTAGACATCAGAAGTATATTTATAAACATGCTTCACGTACACCTCTATAACTCTTGCAATTCTTCTTGGCATCAAATCCTTGATCTTTGCAAAAACCAACACTGGAATGGCTCCTCTCAATATTTTCTCATAAACCATCTGACTTGATGCAGGATAAAGATCTTTGAGCAAGAAAATCAGTAATATTATTCTTTTGAAATAGATTTCAGTAAATTTTTACTGCTTTCCTCATCTCCATCACTGACCCAATGTTCATGATAATTTTTACTATTGGTTCACCTTCATTGGATAGTTGTTAACTTAATATGTTAACCTGTTAATGCCTAGTGTCCCCAAAATGGGTCAGGGGTCATTATTATGAGTCAAGTACAACAATGTCTTGAAATCTTCAGTATACTAAAAGTTTTTAAAATCACCTAACATTTGAAACATGTAACACGGAATTTTAGTAGGATTAACTACTTTTTTTAATGAATCTTCCTGTCTCTAGTTCCCCTATATCACAGAACTGTTTTGAAAAAAAAAAGTGACCTGAAATTGTTTTTTACATCTTAGGTTTAAAAAGAAAACAAACTCCCCACTACATTTTTTTGGAATGATTTATTTTTGTTTTAAAGGCTCCTGTCTGTCCCTCTAATCCGGATCTTTCAATATTTTGCAATATTTTCTTTCCTTTCAATTATTCTCAGGATGCTAAACAAAAAAAAAATGTGTTGTCTTGCCTCACAGCTAAACCTTTTTTTTTTTTACAAATGTGTCAAATGTTTTTCTCATTTACTTGATATATTTGTTGGTCTGGTGATGAAATGGCAACAGACTCTATTTAGCAAACTAGAACGTCAAACAAAGTACTGAAATCAGAATAATTAAAAGAACAAAAAGCACAGAATTTAGGAAGCTGGAATGACTTAAGTTCCTCATGTTTAGAAAATCTTCTGTAACCTTTTGAAATTAGACTTGAAAATTCTTCTAAAATTTCTTTTTTCGAGATAATGTTTCACTAAAAAAAGATGCACACCTGACCATTTCTGACAAATGCTGATGATGAAATGTTCTTTCATTGCAATGCTGAACAAAAAAAATAAAAACCTTTTTTTCCCATTGTTGTCTTAGTACCTCTCCCCTATCAGTCAGTTAAGTGCCATACGTGAAACACGCTTGGGCGATCATGCCTTGAAAGAGACATGACTGACTGGGCAGAAGATTATCCCGCAGTAGGTTGCCATTGCTTTTTGCGGTAGACTGGTTGCCAGCCAAGGCTATAGAACCCAGTCTGTCCTGCTATTTAACCCATAACTGGAAGGAAGAGATGGATTAATACCTTTCCCAAGGGTATTTGCGCATAAGTGAATACAATGGATTCAACTGGAATTCGAACTCGGCTCCCCGGTTTCTTGTTCCGAGCTGCCCCTATACACAATACTAAAAAGTGTTTTAATGCAATATTTTACACATTTGACATGTGTCAAAATCGTGTTTGTCAAAGATGGATGTTAACTTTCATATAATCCACTGTTTTATATCCCGAGGACAATTGCCATTCTCTCTTTCCAGTTTGTTGAAGCAAATTTAATAGTATATACATAAAGAACATGTACTGAATTGGTTATCTACAAAGGCTAATATATTATTGTTATTAATATTATATTAATTGTAATATAATTGTACTTTTATAATGTGACTGTATTTTGTCCAGTATGTGTGTGCATCCTTGTACATGTGCATCTATAATGTGTCCTCCTTGATACGTGTGCCTCTATGTCTGTTGAGAGACTTGTGTGCTTATGTGTTGGTCATCAGAACTGGGCCTCTATAATGCATCCATCTTGAGACCTGAGGCCCCTTTAATATGTCCATTATAAGACTTGTGCCACTATAATCAGGCCATCTTGCACATGACACTAGAAAATATTTCTACTAGTGCATATAAGGGATCCATATATTCTTTAATTTATAGTCAAATATATTCAGAATTATTTTTCTTTTGTATTAACATGAATTTATAAGATTCACTAAAAATAACCACTCCTTGTTCAGTTATTTATTTTTTTAAAAAAAATTGGAATTTGATTAGTTTTGACTTCTCTGCTTCCGTTATAAATTGTAAGACATGTTTTCTTCACTTAATTACTCCTTGATTCACAATTCCGTTTTGTTGTGCATCCTTACACCTAACTGGAAAAGTTGGTAGTAGTTGTGTTGTCTTAGAGGTGTGGACTATTCACAACATCAAGATAACACTTGTGGGGGATTTGGTATTTGCTGGGTTGTATGTGCTTCCCTATTTTACGGGTCTGGCTCTCTAGATTATTTCCCCCACAAATGCAACACTCTGGTTTACAACCGCGCAAAGTGAAAGGAATAATTCACAACGGACATTAAACAACAAACAATTTATTATGTGAACAATAAAATGGTACGTGGAAACAAATAAAATACATGCTGCGAAAATTGCCTTTTGGGAAATAAAACTTGGCAAGAAGTTAAATTTGTTCAAAAATGTGTATAAGTTTACATTAGCAGAGTCCGTAAATAAGTCTTTCCTACTTACATTTAGTTCATTTCAGTTGGCGACAGCGTGTCGCGTTGCTGAAAGAAAGTTCGTCGGTTTTTTCTTTTCAAGGTCCTCGGAGAAATGACTCGGCCGGACAAAGTATCGGTGGCATGCGGACTTAATGGCTAGCTTGGTGACTGACCTTTTGTTTCTAACTGTGTGTATTATATACATTAATAGGGGATCAAAGAATCTTCCTAACATTAGGGTGTGAAAACATTTATTGACCAATCAGATTTATTATTTTACTATTTTGTTTTGGGGCCTAAATATTTTTGTGTTAATTTACTTCCGATCCTATTTTTCTAGAATGTTCTTATTCTAAGTTTTTAGCTGATTGGTTGAGAAATATAAAAATGTAATCTAAATTCTACTGCCGTTTTGATCCAATTTTTCTAGAATGTTTTATTGTGATTTCCTGTTGCTTATTTTAATAGAAAAAAAAATGTATCCCATACACTTAAAAAAAAAAAAATTATTTTTTTCATACTAATGTTCACTCTATACAAGGCCAAAGAGCGACTCAAAGTAGAGTTACCGAATGAGGTTGTATAAATAGTAGTAGTAAAACATAAGAGATGTACCTTATGAGGTTATATAGGAAAGATAACTTAAAGAGAATAACATAGTAGTTGTTAGAGTAAAGCATTCTCTTGGGAGTCGATTCTACAAAACAGTGGTTCTTTGTTTTTGCTTATACAAAGGGAATAAGGATGGTTCAACCCAACATATATGGCAGGTTTTAGCTGTGAAGGCCTGAACACTGGTAACATGTCTGAATGTTTTCCATCTGAGGAAAAAGGATCGTAGTGCAGAAAATACAAACCCACAAAGTTGCATCGATGTTTTCAAACATTATCACTACCAGAAAGTAAAGACCATGCAGTTCCATCTCAGATAAGACAGCCGTACTTCATTTTTAATCTGATCTGACTCTCATAAATGTAGAACATAGTAGGAGTCATCAGGTACTTACTGGAATAGTACAGAATATTTCCACTAGAGGTGTGGTGGAGAGGCAAACATTAACTCTAATAGACATTCAAGGCAATGGATACACTAGAGAGAAAATCTGTTCATTGCAATTGGTGAAGAGATGGTTCATTCAGTGAGGAACGAACATTATTAGTTTGGCTTTTGCAGCATTGAATGTGATAAGACACTTTTTCTCCATTTAGCTGTAAGAGCTCGTACAGAGGAGAGATCATCAAATAGGTTCAGCTGTACACTATTGTATAATCTGTATAGATATTTATTAAAAATCTGAATAAAAAACAAAATTGCTCTTCTTTAACCACTCTGGTGAAATTTTCCTGCTAGCCATCAGCATGGAGGATAGAAGTTTCCTAGAGAGCAACACACTACACCTCACTTGGCCTCCTTTTTTTCAACTGACCTGAAGTGGAAGGAATATATCTGATATATTGGCATCTAGGCCCCACCCTTTTACCATTGAATTAGTTAAATATAACCACTTGTTTCTACTTCAATTTCTTTTCTCATACTTTCTACCTGAGGAACTCCCATTTACTTAAAGCTATAACCTGCCTGAGGAACTCCCTTCAACCTCCAAAAATTTAAACGCAATGCCAATTGTTTTCTTCTATCTTTTTGAATCCTGTTCATCTTTTATTCTTTCCTCAATGCCCCCTGTACCAAGTATTTTCTTTAACTGTAACCCACATGAACTAGCGGTGGGGTGAAATGACTTAAAAAAAGAAAAAAAATTCTTTTAGGCAGATATTTAATATGAAGCAGAAAGAGAGGACAGAGAAATGAACCCTGGGGAATGCTGGAACTGATCTCATAAGAACTGGCCATTACGAAAGACTTGATAACTGAGAAAAATTATTCTAAAAAATCCATAGGTGAAGAAACGTGACACCCTGTGTCACATTTTGTTAAAGGCCTTCAATATATCTATGGCAATCATTCCCATGGTGTATTTTTCAATAAAAAAACTTGTGGTCTCATCTGTCTATTTATTTTCTAATTTGTCATTGGTTCTGTGTTGAATGACAATATCAGCAGTGAAGCTAGTGGAGCAGAATCAATTGTTTTTCACTTGGGAACACTTAAAGCAAAGTTTTGTTTCAAAATTTGTACAATTACCAAATATTATCTTTTATCAGTGCTAATCAGATAAAGGCAGCAATGATAAAGGACTTACTGGAAGTTAAGTACTGATGTAGCATATATAAACATGGTACCCACAAAGCTAGTTAGTCCTGGGCATGACAGTAAACTGCATCCTGTAGCAAGGCCTCTGATTAGGAGGTTGTGAGAAGCATGGAACCACCTTGTAATTGCTGTTGTTCCCAGGTCCACTCTGACTCGAAGTGGTAGCACCTGTTAGGGTTCCAGCTATGGGAAAATAGTTAACTCCCAAACGGGGGGGGGGGGTGGGGGTCAAAACACTATAAAAGTATAAAAATACACTTTTATAGAAATATATATATATATAGTACCTAATGAGCCAGATGAATCCACCTAGGTTTCTCCTAAACGGATCATCAGGGAAAGCTGGGTAAAGAGGTAACGAAAACACGACATATAAATAGGTAATGAAGACAACCCACGTAACCAAGAAAACAAAATAAATATATATATATATATATATATATATATATGGAGAGATAGAGAGAGAGAAACTTTTCTAGAAAAAAATACATTTTGGAAGGAAAAATTTTACCAACAAATTATTTTTGAAGAAAAAATTACCATAACACATTTTTGAAGGAAAAAAATTATTCTCACCAAAACATTTTTAAATACTAAACTAAAACATTTTCAGTTTTCTAAAATAAAAAAAATATAAAAAAAAATTTTCATTAAAATCTGACTAAAGCAACTTTCTCACTGTAACCAAACATAAAACAACCTTAAAACTCCACCTCTTTTTGGCATTAAATGACCCATAGAGGTGTTGATATACTGTTAAACAAACTAACAAAGCTAGTTTTAACTTTGATTTTTGTGTATTGTAGAATAATTCATTTTGTTCTCAGTAAATTTATCATCACAACAAACAGCAGTTCAAGTGAAAAAGTATCAGTGAAAAACAAAATAATAAAGTTGCCCTCTTTAACTCTGAAGAATTGGTGTGCCTTTCTTAAAAGGCCTGTATGTGGATAAAGAAACAGTCTTAGAGATTCTTTGGAATAAAAAGAGAATTAAGTATGCAAGTCTTTTTGTTAGGTCGTAAATTGGATCTTGTATAAATATGCATGCCAATAAACCTAAAGAAAGCAATTGTTGGTGATTTGCAAAGTTTATAGAGGCCTGTAAAGAAATGTTTGAAGTTTGGCAATTCGAAGTCCTTAATGTTAATCAGAAGCAGACATTGGGTATTTTGCATGTAAATTCAGTTCTGTGTAGTGGATTTCATTCAACTGAGTGCATCAGTAATTATAGTTTATGACTTAGAGAATTCTAGCTAACAGAAAATTACTGGTTTAAAATCTCTATAATTATAGCGGAGCTAATGTCATCTTGATACTTTATTGGGGTTGAATAAATGTGCAGGTGGAAATCCGATGCATTATGCAGAATGACTGTCAAATACTTAACGTTTACTCTATAAGAATATGTACATTTCAGAAAATTGGGATTGATTTATCAAAGCTATCTACTGTATAGGTAAAGTTAATGCTTGTTTAAATATTGGACTTTGTCATTAAAGAAAACGAAAATGTTGTAAAAACCTGACTTATAGGATTATATGTTACAGGAATGAACAAAAGTCTTTCAGAGCTTTTCGGTTCAAATTTTACTGATAAAAACTAATTTCCCTCTTTCCCTCCATATTGCCAATTCTTATACAAGTAGTATTGCCATGAGTACACATACCCACATATGCATATATCTACACAAACATACAGAAAAACACACACACATGTACATGTACACACACACACGCAATAATTGTTATCTCCGTAGAAAAACCCAAAGCCAGATATTTCTGTTTGTAAATAAAATTTCTGTTTAAATTTCTGGGATTAGGATTTATCATTGTTTACATTATTTACATGTGGGCTATTTTCCTTATCTTTGTTATTATCACCTGATGGCCTTCTGTTTGAATTTCTGTGATGAGTTGTCATTTTTCACACACTATATATGTGAACTATTATCCTAATCTTTGTTGTCACAACTTTTTTTATGCTGTTGTGCCCTCTAGTCTCAATCTAGGTAACCTACAGGAAATTCTGAAACTGATCCCTTTATTTAATTTAGAAGTGTAGGCTGTTCACTTTCCACTGCCCATAACTTGGGAGGTCTTGGCTCATTCTTATATTTAGAACTGCTCACTTATTGCTCCTGTTTCCACTTAGTCGAAGTACATACTGCTCAGTTCAGTAATTGAACTTAGAATTACTTTATCACAAAATTCACTAATACTTTAATCTACTAAACTATTGTCACTTTAAACAAATAGTTTAGGATTGGTTTAAATTCTACAGCTTTACAGATTCTAAGCTGATCTGTCCCTACTTCATTGCAATGAGATACAATGTGACATATAATCAGTGTGAACAAAGAAAAAAAATATCAGTCTTCACGTTCAGTGTTATGCAGGCAATAGAATACACTGACCCTCCCCTGTGTGTGCAATTAGTGATGTGCCTTGTGCAGATAAAGAAAGAAAATTAGATTGATCAGAATCTCAAATCTTAGGTTGGTTTGTGGTAAAATAACTAATCTGAAGATAAGAACACAATACCACATGGCGCCCCTGGGCGGGAGACAGTGGCACATGGCGCCCCTGGGCAGGAGACAGTGGCACATGGCGCCCCTGGGCGGGAGACAGTGGCACATGGCGCCCCTGGGCGGGAGACAGTGGCACATGGCGCCCCTGGGCGGGAGACAGTGGCACATGGCGCCCCTGGGCGGGAGACAGTGGCACATGGCGCCCCTGGGCCAGAACACAGTGCAACATTGCACCTAAGAGCAAGAACACGGTGCAACATTGCACCTAAGAGCAAGAACATGGTGCAACATTGCACCTAAGAGCAAGAACACGGTGCAACATTGCACCTAAGAGCAAGGACACGGTGCAACATTGCACCTAAGAGCAAGGACACGGTGCAACATTGCACCTAAGAGCAAGGACACGGTGCAACATTGCACCTAAGAGCAAGGACACGGTGCAACATTGCACCTAAGAGCAAGGACACGGTGCAACATTGCACCTAAGAGCAAGGACACGGTGCAACATTGCACCTAAGAGCAAGGACACGGTGCAACATTGTACTGCATTGCACCTCATAGCAGGAAAATAGTGATTCATTGGACTTCATGACAAGAGACATAGCACAAGATTGCACCTGATAGCAAGAACATAAGCCACATAGCATCACTAGGCGAGAACACAGTGCAGATGCTGCATTCATCCTAACCAGAATACTGAAGTGCTTCATTTTTCCCATAATCTTGTCATCATTTCTGTTGTAGCTTTGATTTTTTTTTTTTAAATCTTTTACAAATGGATTTGTGTCAATGAAATTCTGTAATGATTTACTGTGATGTAGTTTATTTTTATGTCCTGCAAAATCTAAAAGCATTGTTTCAAAGAGGCCAATGAAAAAGTACAGAAGAAAAAGGTGCACATTTATAAAGCTAATGCATCTTGTTGTACAAGTAATGTCCATTGGGTTAATATTATTTAATGTTGACAAACCACAGATAAATTTCAGTCATAGAATAACAAAACAAACTACAATCTAGATGTTGTTTTTTTTTTGTTTCTCTTTTTCGAATGCAATCTGAAAGGATTGTCAAGAGAATGGCAAGAGATAAAAATAAACAAAACATTCAACAAGAATCAGTCACTCATTAACATGTTTTTTTGCCAATCAAGAATCTAAAATAAATATTTAAAATTTGAATTATTGATTAATGACAAGCAAGTGGCTATTTAATTCAGACCAGCAGTTAGTTTTAAATATGGGGTGGGGGAAGTATCTTTGAAATTGAAAGACTCTTGTGATAAAAGAATTCTGATATGAAAAAGCTAGAAGTACTGGGAAGACGTTTCACAATAAGCATTTATGGGAATTAATGTCTGATTTCTTTTGTTGCTAATGCTGAATAGTTTGTTTCAGAACAAAAGAAATTAATTTCAATTTGAGGATTTCAGTGTTTATTTCAGAAATCAGAAGCTATTGTTCATTGATGTTTCAAAGTGTTGGCATCCAAAGAAAAGTCTCACTTACACATTGGTCTGAAAAGAAGCCAAACAAAATTTTATCATCAATGCAATAAAGTGGAATGGAATTTAGTTTGTGTAGAAGAATGTTTTTTCAGACTTTTTAGTCACAGTACTGAACACAGAAATTTTGCCTTCTACATCGTCTGCTACAAAGAAAGTTTGTTGACTGTCTAAATAAGAATAAATCTCATAATTCCATCATTTATCCATGCATTAAATATTGCTTCCACATCTTGGCTGGTGCTTCTGTATTTAGAGATTCTTGATGCAATTGAAAGAAAATCGCCCAGGTTCACACTCCACCCATGTCTATTGAACAGGTTAAGAGGCTCGTCCCTTGTTCCCTGTTCTTAGGATATGGTTTCCGGCTTTCTCTTTTCCGATCTTTTCACTATTACGTAGCTCCCTGCATGTCAGTGGCGTTACCGCCTTGCTCGGGGTGATACGATTAAAAAAAAAAATCTGCAGTGTTATTGGTACTGACCTGGCATCTAGGCTTCATTTTCCCTGCTGCCTTTTGTATAAATACTTACATGGTATTTGTTCTGATGAACTTCCATTTATTGTCTTGTGTAGTTTTCTGTATTCCATTCCATGCCTTGGCATTATTTTCTGTCCACTTTTTCATTATGTTCAGAATCTCATCTGTGATCCTCATATTTTTTCTTCTATGTTGGTTTTCTTTTGGGACAATGTTGTTGGCTGATGTCACCAATGCTTCTTTTAGGGTGCCCCATTTTGAATTTTCATTTCCAGTTTGTCCCTTGTATATTGTTTCTACTCTACCCTTGTACCTTTCCTTCAGACTGAAGTCATTCATGAGTGTTGCATTGCAATCTGGTTGCTACACTAGATTTCTTCATTCTCTGCAGTTTAATTTTTCTCCTTGGTCTTGGAGGTTTACGCCTGAACTGATTTTCTTGAAAATTTACACAGTTGTACTATAAGTGTCTGCAAGTGTTCTTAGCTAGGTTTTGTGTCGAGGTACCCCTTATAAATATCGATAATTGAAAAAATCGGGTTATAGAAGGAGTGGTCCGATTTTAATCAAATCTCATGCACTCATAGACAAAGGCATAAGAAACGATATTCAGAAGTTTCAAGGTTGCAGTTCTTAAAATAGTGCAGAAAATTGGTTTTATATATAAGGCAAGGTGTTTGTGTGTGTGTCTGTTTATCTGCCTGTATGTCTGTATTTTTTTTTTTTTTTTTTTTTTTTCAGCCCTTTAATTTTAGTTTTTGCTTCAGGTTTGGCTCTAAGTAGGTATAATTGTAGTTCTTAGTCTCAGCTATTGTACCATTTACTCAGGACTTATTTAGCCTTCAAAATTCAGTTTATGGTGAAAACTTATTTGATATCGATACCAGGAAATCAAAATTTGACTTACATCCATTAATTTTTCTTTCAGTCTACTGTTTCGCTTTAACTGGAAACACCTATTGCTTTTTAGTCTCTCGTGCCAACGTCCAGAGTCTGAGCTCCAGGACCATGGATTAGTTTTACAGCTTTCATTGCACCCGAGCAACACTGGGCTATACCATTAGTTTCAGAATAATTTGATTTCTTTAAAAGAAATTATAGGAATTATATGGATTAATGCCCTGAGTTCTTTCATGTTGGCCCTTCAGTAGTATTTCATTGCGTTTTCTATGAGGGCAAATTGAATATTTTGATGAGGCAAAATTTTTTCCCCTTTCAACCATTCACTCACCATGCTTGGCAGTGCAGGTTGGTGAAGACTATTTAAACCATAGCCGATTGCTTATGTTGGTGGTCATTGGCTCATAGGAACTCTTCTGCTCTTTGACAACAGTGGTGCCAGTTTAGTTGTTGATAACCCAACCCATGGCTGGTAGTACTGGGTTATGTGGTACCAGTTTTAGTAATGTTCTCTCTTTTTAATTGAGAATAATGTACTGTTTGGTGAATGATGCCTTCCATAAGATAAGCAAAGTATTAAAAAACAAGAAACTTTAATGAGAAACAAATAAAGAGTACTGAGCTGTTATGCAAACATTGGTCCTTCTATATGGTAGGGAATGCAGGACAATCTCTTTATAGATGAAAAAGAGACTTGCAGCAAAAGAAAATGTCTTACAGAAGGATGATGAGAATAACATAAACTGAACATGTGTGCAACAACAAAGTTTTAGAGAAAATGGAAACAAAAATGACACTTGTACATAACCTCAGAAAGAGATGAAATTTCTAGTGCCCAAAATGAGGAGAGAGGGCTTGGAGAATTTATACTCACTGGCCATACTGAAGGCAGAAAGTACAGTGGAAAGTAGTGCATAGTCTACCTCAGTGGTTCCCAAACATTTCTTTGGCACAAGTTACTGTATTTTTAATACTTGATATAATGCAAAAATATCACAAGTATAAAATTTATAATTATTTATACAGGGTGTTGCAGCAAAATCCGTCACTTGACAAAAAGAAAATGAAATAGGCAATAAAATTTGCCCGGTTTACACTCCACCCACATCTATTGAACAGGTGAAGAGGCTCATCCCTTGTTCCCTGTTTAGGATGTGGTTTCCGGCTTTCTCTTTTCTAATCTTTTTACTCTTACGTAGCCTCCTGCACATCAGTGGCGTTATCACCTTGCTTGGGGTGATATGATTAAAAAAAAAAGGTGTATATGCAGAGACCCGACAGTTTATTTAGCAACAGTTAGATTTACAAACTACATTATTTTTCAATGCAACCACTGCTGGCGGCGACGATCATCTCAAGGCATGGGCAAAATGAATCACACACTTTGGCATCCTTGTCTTTGTCCATAGCAGTGAATACCTTCATGATGGCAGCTTTTAGAGAGTCAGCCATGTCGTGTGTGTGTGCTTGTTGGTCTTGGCCTCAATCACGCCCCAGAAGAAATAGTCAAGGAGGTTGCAGTCGAGTGAGGAAGGTGGCCACAAGTCTGGCAACCAGTGGTGGGGGACATTGTTGTGCAGCCAAGTCGACAATCTGCCAAACAATCAAGGAGGACACTGGTTACTCCTTTCACAATTCTCACTGTATACTCATCATGAATACCTTCAGGGAGTTGAGGAAGGTCAGGGTGGCGGCTTTGTTAAACGAGCTCAAGCACAGGTCTGCCCGAATGCTGAAGATTTCTGGACAAGTTCTATCTAGTACCAGAAAACCAACAGGCAGAATGACAGGTGGATCTACAGATATCGAGGAGGTTCCTGTTGTGAAGCATACAAACTTTTCCTCCCTCGTCATGGTCCTTGGCATCATCTCCAGCAAGGGTATGTCATGCCGTGTTGAGGAGCCTGGTGAAGCCCTGGATGGACGAGATCACCTCTGGATGCCCCTACATCTTCCAGCAGGACTATGCTCCTACGCACAAGGCCAAGATAACCCAGGCATGGCTGCTCAACAAGGTTCCTCACCACTAGTCGCTGGACTTGTGGCTGATCCTTTTCAGCCTACTGCAACCCCTTGACTATTTTTTCTGGGGTGTGATTGAGGCCAAGACCAACAAGCATGCCCACAACATGGTCGACTCTCTGAAAGCTACCATCATGGAGGTGTTTGCTGCTATGGACAAGGGCATTTTGTGCCTGCCTTGGGATGGGTATCGGCGGTGGTGGCGGCTGTTACATTGAACAATAATGTAGTATGTAACTCCTAATTGTTGCTAAATAAACTGTTGGGTCTCTGCTTTGGTTTTTATTGCCTATTTCGTTCTTTTTCTTTTTTGGCAAGTGTCAGATTTTGTTGCAGCACCCTGTACTAGAATTTTTTTGAAAATGTTTCGAAATCTTTCATTGTCATTTTTGTCTCACAGGCTATCCTCTTCTGCTGCACCTATGAGGTGTGCTGCTTCATCTAGAAACCACAAAAGAAATATTTTTTATTTCTGTATGTAACATATCAAGCTCTGAGGGAATAGGATATATAAATTTATATATGTCAGAACAAAAACAATGTTAATCAAATGAATGACAAAGTGTAAAAATTCTGTTTTACACACTCTGTCCTCTAGAATGTTTCATTCAACTAATGTCTTTTTTATTAGTAGAACTAGCAGTATAGCCCGGTGTTGCTCGGGTGTAATGAAAGCTTTAAAACTAATCCATGGTCCTTGAGCTCAGACTCTTTGGATGTTGGCACGAAAGACTAAAAAGTAATAATTGTTTCTAGTTAAAGCGAAACCGTAGACTGAAAGAAAAATGAACGGATTTAAGTCAAATTTTGATTTCCTGGTATCAATATCAAATAAGTTTTCCCCATCGTAAACTGAATTTTGAAGGCTAAATAAGTCCTCTGCGTAAAGGGCTTCATGGCTAAGAACTACAATTATACCTACTTAGAGCCAAACCCGAAGCAAAAACTAAAATAAAAGGGCTGAAAAAAGACAGATATACAGGCAGATAAACAGATACACACACAAACATCTTTCCTTTATATACATATATCATCAATTTTCTGCACTATTGTAAGAACTGCAACCTGGAAACTTCTGAATATCGTTTTTTATGTCTTTGTCTATGAGTGTATCAAATTAAATTAAAATCGGGCCACTCCTTCTATAACCCAATTTTTTTCGATTATCAATTTTCAATATTTCTTGAGGGGGTACCTCAACATAAAACCTAACTAAGAACACTCAGAAACGCTTATAGTACAACTGTGTAAATTTTCAAGAAAATTGGTTCAGCTGTTTCGGAGTCTATAGGTAATGGAGACACACACAGTAACCTTATATAAATAAGTTTAGATTAGATTTAGATTATGTGTAGGGATGATGTAGGGTGTCAAATATAAGCATCAGTTGTAATTAGGTACCAAGGTGAAATACTGAAGACCTTTTTTCAAGATGTGCCTGGACATGCACTTTAACCCAGTGGTTCCTCAACTATTTTTTCTCTGGGCCACATTTTCAGAATGAAAATTTGCTCATACCTAGTCAAATTTTATGTGATAAAAACTGTTTCTCAAACTTTGTCTTTCATTCATTGTTTCTCACCTGCTATAATCTTCTGCCACACCTACAAAGTGTGCCCCACTGGTCTTCCTGATGAACTTGAGTACAAGGTTAACAGGGATAAAGAGAGCAAAAGGAGAAAATTTACTAAGCTACAAAGGGTAGCTTAGTAAATTTTCTCCTATGATCGGCCACAACCTGAATGGATATTTTTTCTTGTTTTTATAATCATATTGCCCCAAGCAAGACAGTTTACTGCCACTATTTGCAGGGGGTTACATAGGAGGAAAGTTATGAGAAAGAGTGACAGGTTATAGGGTGAGTCAGGAAGTGGGTAAGAGAAGGATGAGAATACTGATGAGTGTGGGGTGGACGAAGAAAGGAGCATGAGAGAGAGGATGCAAGTCAGTAAGATAGGAGATGACTATCGATTTTACATTTAAATTCTTGGAGATTATAGCTGTTGGGGAAGCAAGTAAACAGAAGGGAATTTCACAGGTGGGAAGTGAGAGAAAAGAAGCTGCTGGAGTAGAATTTACATTTTATTGGTTTCACAGTAAAATGGTCGGACCTAGATGCTAAGTTCATAGGAGCAGAAGCCGTGAAAGTTTTTGTAGAAGAGTACGCTGGTGAGAAAGTGACTGTATCTGAGCTGCCAAGTCGGGATTGATCACATTAGAAGAAAACTATCAGGTATGAAATGAGAATGGCTCAGCTGTGAAAGAAAATGGTCATCATTTTATTCTTTAAGGTAGGACTTTATAAAAAGAATTGCCATGAAATGCATTCTTATTTTTATATTCAACTGTCTCTGTGTTCATGTTTAATTTTTCTTCTTTGATATTTCTTTAATCTGATTGGTCCAACTGTCTGCGAAGGTGTGGTTGATAGTATCTGTCCCATTGGTTTTGCTATGTGTTGTGTGGTACATAAATGCAGAAAAATTGAAATGTTGACTGACAGTGATAGCTGGTCTATTGAAACATGATTATGTGTCAAGTGAGGCTACAATGTTTGTGTTTTAGAAAGAAAGGAAGACAAAATTGTAAGTTGGCAACAATTTAATTTGGGCAAATATCCTGACATGAATAATTTTCTATGAATAAAATCGCATTATCTTTGGATTGGCAAAAAAGGAGGAAAAAAAAAATTAAAAAAATTAGTGAACTGAGCTAGTAAATCAATATTTTCAAAGTTGGGACAAATTGTTCTGTTTTAGTTTTCGTTTATTACCATTTCTTTGCTTATTTTTTTCCTTCTATGCTTAATTGAGTTAGATCAACTTGATTTAAAAGAAGAAATTTTCCAAATGATCTATTTTTGTTTTTTATTTATAAATTTTTTTTTTTTTTTTTTCCTAAAATTAACTGTGAAAACTGAAGTCATCATATTTTCGTTTGCAAATGTAGCCCATTGGTACAAAACTGGACTGAATACCATGATGTCATTGGTAATATTTTCATGATGTTAAGTTTTACTGTGAACCATCATCCTTAAATAAGTGATATACAAAAGGCATCCTGCAGATCTAAACTTATTTATAAATGGAACTTTGTCTCTGTGTGTGTGTCTGTTACTTATAGACTCCGAAACGGCTGAACTGATTTTCTTGAAAATTTACACAGTTGTACTATAAGCATCTGCAAGTTTTCTTAGCTAGGTTTTGTGTCGAGGTACCTCCCATAAATATCGATAATCGAAAAAAAATTGGGTTATAGAAGGAGTGGTCCGATTTTAATCAAATTTGATACACTCATAGACAAAGACATAAAAAAAGATATTCAGAAGCTTCAAGGTTGCAGTTCTTTGAATAGGGCAGAAAATCGATTATATATATAAAAGGCAAGATGTTTGTGTGTCTGTCTGTATGTCCTTTATACAAATCCAGTTTTTATCAGATTCTCACCAAACTTCACACAAATATTCCTTAGGTTGAATCTGAGCTCCAGGACCATGGATTAATTTTAAAGCTTTCATTACACCTGAGCAACGCCGGGCTATACTGCTAGTAAAATATACAGCTACTTATGGCTGGTTCCCATACAGTCACCAATTTTAAGCAATTTTGAACCTGGTCAGTGCCTACATGGGTGACCGGCAACACCAAAAAGTATTTGCTATAAAATGAAACTTGTTTATTAAAATTCATCACTAGGTGCAAAATGCAGAGCAATAAAATTTGAAAGAAGGCAAAAAAACATGTTCGTTTTTTTTTTTTTATTGATTCATTTTCTATAGCATCTCAATGATTTGCAGGTTATTTAAAGACAGAAAATATTTTTAAATTTAAAAAATTTTTTTTGTTTTTATATTTTTTATTTTTTAGATAATGGTTCAGTGATACAAGTTTTATTAATTAACCCACAGCTGAGGCCAAGAGTTAGATTCATATCTTTTCCAAGGGTGGACTTGAAGAATTGAAATTCAGCTCTTTGATTAACAATTTTGAGCCATTATCCACTCCTGCACATTCAAACATATAGAACATGGTATTCTGAAATGGTCACTCATCTCGGTACTGACCAGGCTCGACGTTGCTTGAAATTAGTGATTGTACCGGAATCAATATCTCAAAGTGACGTGGCCATAATTAGCTATATATGTCAACTAAACAGCAAACTAATTTATTTTCTTCTATATTTGCTGAATTCATTTTCTATCCGAATGCAAGAACTTTGCTGCCAATATTCTTTCCAAATATGTTAAGGTTGCTGAGTAGTTCCGACAGATCTTTGTGACAAAACTTATTGATTGAATGTCTAAGATTATCTCGCCCATTTCCAATGATTTTCAGGGCGGCACTATAAACTTCAATCCACCATTTACCTGTCCAATTTTGGATTCATAATGGTTCAGTTTGTTGATGAATATAATTTATTAGGGTCAACTATAAAACAAATAAAAAAATTTAATTAATTGTGAGTTATGTCCCTTTGGGAATTTAAAACCTCAAAAAACATGGTGAGTTGGTCATATCAGTATTTTTGTTTAAACAGAATATTGTGGAAATTAAATAATTTGCCTTCTAACATGGCTGCCTTCTTTTTGTCCCCTTGAAGTAAGCTACTTCATTCATATTAAAGTATCTAATTTAGCAGGTGGGTTAGTCCACTATACCATAACAAACCTGCCAAACTCATTTGCATGAGTGGATTCTATTCACTCATATATATATATCTCCATTAGATCACTCAATAGGTTTTCCTTTCATTTGGAGTGACTACACCAACCTAATTATGTGACAAATCACTTAACCAATATCCAACATAGTGTATAGATTAGGGGGGTTACAATAGGATATTATCGATAAATCTTGTGAGATGTTTATAGTAAAGCCCAGAGAGTACCTAAATTCCTATATGAGTTCATACTGTGCCAATGATTGAGCATTAGCATGTGATGTAACAATCCGAGGGCCTGTGGTTATGTATCAATTTGTATCTCCCTTTTTTTAGGGAAACCACCGTTTTATTTGGTGTGCTTTACTGTTCATTTATGAAGAACATCAGTAAGCAAGCTCAATTTTCCCCTTATAGAAAGCACGTCCTCTTCATTCAGATTATTTTTCTCAAGGACCCCTCTCTGCAAAGTTCCGTATCAGAAAAGTAAACAAAGCAATTTCTAAAGAATTAATGGATTTCTTTCTCATCTGATATTTTCATTGCTTTAAAAATTATTATAGCCAGAGACTTTGGATTTGAAATAGACATTACACACTGTTTAATAAATAAAAATGGGATGTCTATTTTCTGCAACACATTCAAGAAGTTCGAGATTGAAGATGATGAGTAATTAAAAATGAGTGAGAAAGCCATCAGAAACAATTTATAGATAGCCGAATTAATATTTCCTGCTAAGCATCCAACCATGGTGTAATGGCTAGCATGCTTATGTTGACATCGTAGAAATTGGGATTCATCCACTGTTGGATTTCTCCTGTCAGAGTTAATAATGCATTTCAACTGATTGAGGTAATTATCTCCATGCATGCACAACAGTCAGACTGTTCATTGCAAACACTGATCAGAATGCTTGCAGGATTTGTGTGTACATCCCGCTTTAATAGTGTTGCTACATCTTGGCAGAGCACAGGCGGGTGTGGGTTGAGGACAACAAGAATTTTCACCTCTAAATTCTCAGACTGGAGCTGTTAGCAGAAGCAAAGATTAATATCATCACAATTACCAATTCCACTCCCTCTTCCTTTTATATGCCAGAACGTGGATAATCGTGGCACTCCACAACTTTATCTTTTTTTGCTGATTGTATTTCCAACCCCAATAAATTCATATAAGAATAAGCTGTATACATTCTTTGATGTACTCTCTCTCTCTACGATGTGAACAATCATGGCTCTCTGCGACTTCTCTTTTGCTGATTGCATTTCTAACCTCAGTAAATTCGCATAATATTCAGTATACATTCCTTTTATGTAGTGTACATTAAAGACACAAGCAATCATAGCTTAGTGATTGTATGGAAACCAGTGTTTCAACATGACCTGCTTTTATGGCTCGAATGATTATTATATATATATATATATATATATATATATATATTTTATGGAAAATCCTCAAGATTAACAAAATGGTTTAACAACTGACATTGAAATTATTTGTTTGAATATTATTTTTAATCAATACTCGTATTTGAGTAGATATTCTGTTTTTAATGAAACTGTATATTTCTGATAATTTACGACATTTTCTTATGAAAATGTGTCATTCGGCAGGATTCGAATCTGCGACCCCTATCAACATTATTATCAAAAAAATTAATTTAATTATATCAGTTGTTTAGCCATTTTCTTAATCTTCAGGATACTCATTGATATTTTCACTCAAAAAATTGATATGTTCCTAGAACCTTAAGTGTGTGCGTGTATATATATATATATATATATATATATATATATAATTGTGTGTGTCATTTGGCAGAATTTGAATCAGCAACTCTTAACAACATAGGGGAAACCACTAATTGAGCTGGTGCATCTTAGATCACTTGACCACTAATGCTTCTACAGTCTAATTGAAGTTAAATTAACTCTTGTATACACATTTGATTTTTCATAAATAAGAATTACTGCTCTGAAATGTATTGTAATGTAAACTTTTTTTTTAATCGTATCACCCCGAGCAAGGCAGTAACGCCACTGATGTGCAGGGGGCTACGTAATAGTGAAAAAATTGGAAAAGAGAAAGCCAGAAACCACATCCCAAACAGGGAACAAGGAATGAGCCTCTTAACCTGTTCAAAAGACATGGGTGGAGTGTGAACCGGGCAATAGAGAGATCTACTCCATACAATGTTACTGAAAATTCCAGCTATTGATAAAATGCATTTAACAACCAACATATTCAATTTATTTGTTTGATCATTATTTTTAGTTGATATGTTCTTAGGGGCTGCAGATTTTAATCCTACTGGAAGACATTTTCGTAAAATATATATAAACACAGTGTTTAATTAAAAACAGAATATCTACTAAAATACTAGTAGTATTGATTAGAAATAATGTTTAAACAAATAAACTAAATATGTCAGTCATTAATTTCATTTTGTCAATCGCAAGAAGTTTTCGTGATATATGTATATTGTAATTTTGTTATTAGAATGTTTAATAAAAATATTAAATCACTACTGAATGTGTGTTGTGGTGCGGTGGACATCAACTCAGAATGACAAATCAGGGAGCCGAGTTTGAATTTCATTTTTTTATCACCCCAAGCAAGGCATTTTACTGCCACTGTTTTGCAGGGGGTTACATAGGAAGAAAGTTATGAGAAAGAGTGACAAGTAATAGGGAGTGTCAGGCAGTGGATAAGAGAAGGATGAGAATAGGGATGAGTGGAGTGGATGGAGAAAGGGGCATGAGAGAGAGGATGCAGGTTAGTGAGATAGGTGATGACTATTGACTTTACATTTAAATTCTTGGAGATTATAGCTATCGGGGAAGCAAGTAAATGGAAGGGAATCAGGCAGGAAGTGCAAGAAAAGAAGCTGCAAGAAGGTTGAAGTCATTGCATTCACTTACACACATATTCCCATCTCTTCCTTCCAGTTATGGGTTAAATAACAGGACAAATTGGGTGCTATAGCCTTGGCTGGCAACTAGTCAACTGCAGAAAGTAATAGCAGCCTACTGTGGGATAATCTTCTGCCCAGTCAGTCATGTCTCTTCTGAGACATGATCGCCCAAAAGTGTATCACATATGGCGCTTAACTGACTGATATCACTACATAAAAATTTTTATGTTTCAGAACAATACTGTTCTTTTTCAGGTGATATGTTAAAATAAATGGTAAAAATGATTAATATCTCATAAATTTTATTCACTATTTATTTTAATATATCAACTGAAGAAGTACAGGAATGTTCGAAAACATTAAAATCTTTGTGTAGTGATATAATGCTTTTATAAACCATTGTAATAACAAAATTACAATATTAAGCTCTACTCTGTATCGAGCACACTTTAATAAAAGTAAATGCTTGAACAGTGCATTTAAATCTACGTGTTCTTTCACTTTTCTCATATATGTATTGTTACCAATGATACTGAGAGTGATGTCGTCAAGAGTTCTAAACTCTTAATAGGTCCACTCTTGGCAGCAGGGTCAAAGACAAAGACCCAAACTAAGCATGACCAACCCCAGAGGCTCTAATGTTTGAACAAGCAGATAAGTTGAGTTAAATCGTAATGGTTGAATCAGCAGATGAAGAGGGTTATACATGATAGACATAGTACAGATGGCACCACTTGAGATTATAGCAGTCGGCAACAATCCAGTGCAGTTTCTTAACTGGATTCTGTGTCTCATTCCACATACGCCAAAGAAGAAACTCAAGAAATCAAGAGTGTGGGTTACCTCCTAGCAAATTGAGGTCCGTCTTAAACAAATTCACTTCATCAGCATTTTCTTTTACTGAGAGCCTTTTCTTTCATCTCTAACCAACTCTTGAAAATCAAAATGGTAATAGAGAATGGATGATGAAAGTAGGTTTTGGTGTAAGTGGAAGCCTCTAGTTCAGAACCAGCATGTTGGTGGTAAATTTAGTCAACGCCATCATTGTTGTTGTGGAGTAGTTTTCGCACTGAAGGTTATAATCGTTCTATGTTGGTTGCTAATCGACTTAACGTACCCAAAATGTCGGGAACTTGGTAATCTTCCACTGTAAGCTGACTCCTTAGTATTTGGCTAACTGCCTAGAACTCTAAAGAACTTCTGTGAACTTACCAAGAACTAAGAAATTTTCCTGTTAACTTTTATTAATATAGGAGAGAGTCCATTATCTGAAGAATAGATGTTTTTCCCCATAACAATCGTAAAGAAAGCAATCAGTAAAGAAGAAATTAAATACTTAGATATGAAATAAAGTCGACCCCCCCCCCCCCCCACACACACACACATTATCTTGCGTCTATAGCACGACTCAGTTGCATGCACTATGCAATCATCAGGAGCATATAAAGAACTGACCATTTCTAGATAATTTATATTTTTAGTTCTCACATTGTTTAAGGTCATTATAAACTGTAAATCTTGGGTGCCATTTTTAATTTCTTAAATGTATAATTTAATTTGGTTTATGCCAAGACCTAAATTGGAAAGCAAAAATCATAGAAGTTATAAAAAAAATAATTTTAGTGTCAGATTTGGGACATTAACTTCAAAGGAGACCACTTGTGTTTATTCATGTACTGTGGATGAATGTATTGGAAAATAATATCTATATATATATATATATATATCCAGATGAAGAGTACCAACAGGTTTAGAGTTTAAATTTCACTGGCATTTATTTTTTAAAAGAAGTTCTCAATACAACATAGAGCGTAATCTAATTAAATTCATTTTTATTAAAAAATTTTTCTAAATTCTAATTTCAAAAATGTAAAAAAATATTTTAAAAATATATAATTATGTAAGTATTTGTATGTATATGCACGCAGATGCACACTGATATATAAATACTTACCTGGTGTTAATAGAACAGTAATCAATGTAATATAACAGAGATATGAAGTATATCTTAGCGATATCCATATTATCCTATGCTGAAAGCACAACTTAATTTCACGCATTGTGCAATCATCAGGTGCATATTATATAAACTGACCATTTTTTGATTTAAACTTTTATTTTTGGTACTAGCATTGCTTAAGGTTGTTATAAATCTAGGGTGTCGTTTTTTAATTTATTAAACACAGGATTTAATTAGGTTTATGCCAAAACCCAAAAGGAAATAGGAAACTAAAATCAGGGTAGTTAAAAAAAAAAACAAAAGGAAAATATACATACTTTTGGAAGCCAATTTATTTGTCATAGGTTAAAGATGTTACTTATATTTGTTTATATTTGTGACAAAGACATCAAAAAAAAAAATATAGGTAAAAAAATGTGTGTGTACCTGCATATCAATACCTACCTGCATACATATATGCTATTTACACTCTCACACCCTTATTGAGCACTCTGGAAGAATGGTAGGCTTTGAAAAAACAGTACCTACTTTAGCATCTACACATCGTTCATTCAGTAATGGATTAGAACACTCAGAGTTACTGCTGTGTGTTCACATGGTATATCACATGCTAAAAGTTTGCCTTCTACCAAGTGCACATAGCTCAGTGGTAGAATTACTAACTGACATCAATTCAGTCAGGTTTCAATCCTGGCTAAAAGCAATTGGGTATCTAGCCGTACCGATGAGCTGTGATACAGCGAAACGGATCTATCTGCAGATGACTATATATATATATATATATTGTGAGTATTCCCTTTTGGTCTTGTTCTTGTCTATGACCCTTTATAATTTAAGCCAACGAAGCCCTTGATAAGTGTTGGCCGAAAGGTTTCTCGGGTTTTTGGGATAATTATGACTTTTATTCTTTTTAAAGTTATCTGTGGTTTCTGTGGGTACAAATCATATATATATATATATATATATATATATATATATAGAGAGAGAGAGAGAGAGAGAAATGGTTCTATTTTTATAATGGATAAGAAATAGGGAATAAAGAATTAATACATTTTATTTTATTCATCTGGCATGTCTTTTATTCTTTCAAAATTGCTTTGTTGGCATTTCTGATGAAAAAAAAAATTGAGCATTCTGCATTAAGAGAAAAATTTGAATGGAATGAGTGAATGTTCTTTGAAGGCAAAATTCAACCTTTCTTGATTGTAAACCACTTCATAGCTGAATAGTCAAAGCATGCCAGATCAAACAGTGCTTTCTCTTGCAAGGGGGATGCAGCTTCAAATCATATCGGAGCGCCAAGTAGGTAAGCTGGTAGATGAAATATCGTTTCAAATAAGCGATTCGTATACTCAAATATGGTTGCTTGATAGCATGTTATTTTGCCCACATCTGGGGTACCTAAATTTACTGTGTTTAAAATATATACGTGCACTGATAAAATAAAAATCCACCACACCTTGAATGTGTGTTTCAATTTACTCAAGATGAAAATGCAAGTAATATAATTGGATGAAGAATCGCATGTTTGGATCTTGCTGTTCATCTTGGTGTTCTCGACAGGATCCAAAGGAGAATCAGTAATGGCTTGGCAGCTTGACTCCAGCCACTTTCTCACCGATGAGATATGGCTTCCCTCTGTCTATTCTATAAATAGTTTCATGGCTTCTGCTCGGATGAACTTAGGTCACTGGTGCCCCTACCACGTGAGTTTACTCATGCAACCAGACTGGCAACTGGGTCCCACCCATTCACAGTTAGATCAACCAAATGCAGCCTACAATTCTACTCCACCAGCTTCTTTTCTCACACTTTCCGCCTGTGGAACTTGCTTCCATATTCTTGCTTTCCTGATAGCTACAACCTCCAGGAATTTAATTGCAATGTCAATACCCTTCCCTTAACCACTTGACTCCAGTTCTTTCTGCATCACCCTGTACATCTTTTCCTTTCTTTCTACCTTTGCAACTGTCATCACACCTGTATTCCCATCCTTCTCTTGCTCCTTTCTCTGACACCCCCTGTAAATGGTTCGTCTTTCTCTTTACTCTCCTCTTATCTAATCTTTTTCTCTTAGGTAACCTCCTGCGCATCAGTGCAGTTACCGCCTTCCTTGGGGTGAAGCGATTAGAAAAGAATTTAAATGACTATTACATCTGTGTATTTGAGAAATATTTATAAAGAAAATGCGGAAATAACTGTATCCCCTTTGATTGGATCTGCTTTTCTGTTTAGCTATGAAGAACATCATAGCTAGATAGAAGCTTTTGAGTAAAATAGAAAATTGAGACAGGAAAATTTTGTTGGGTGGGGGAAGTACTGAACTGTTACATAGTATGTCCTTCTGTATGGCAAGGCAACAAAGGCTGGATAATCTCCTGAAAGATGAAGAGACTTTAAGCAACAGAAATTTGGTTCTACAGCAAGTGAGCAACAACAAGGTTTTGAAAAAAATGGTAAAAAATAGAAAATTTATACTTAACATCAGAAAGAAGCAATTGAAATTTCTGGGACACACAATGAGGAAGGAGGGCATAGAAAATCTGATACTTCCAAGACAGTGAAAGGGGAAAGCAGCATATGACATGATTAAGGGGCTTAAGCAAGTGGATGGCAATACAGGGTTTGGAAGAAATAACAGATTAAGTAAAGAGCTACAAGCGAAAGGAAGATGTGGACGGCCATGACTGCCTACGTCTTAAAGGGCATGGCACATAAATAATCTTACTGACAAAGTGTTTTCTTAAATGTTGAGAAAATAACTTTGCTGAGCTGTGAAGCATTACAAATGTCAGATTAAAAGTACATTCATTATATATATATATATATATCTATACAGTAGATTGTTAGGTATATATATATATATATATATATATATATATATATAAAACCTTCTAACATCATCTACTTTTCTTTTTAACACCCCTCCCATTCTTTCTTATTTGATGATTTTCTTCTTTCATGTAAACTTCTGGGTATTAATTTCTTTTTGAGTAAATTTCAATATGTGCATTGTGGTGCAGTGGATATCAACTCGGACGACAAATCAGAGAGCCGAGTTCAAATTCCAGTTGAATTCTTTGCATTCACTTACACACAAATACCCTTGGGAAAGGTATTAATCCATCTCTTCCCTCAAGTTATGGATTAAATAACAGGACAGATTGGCTTCTATAGCCTTGGTTGGCAACCAGTCTACTGCAGAAAGCAATGGCAACCTACTGTGGTATAATCTTCTGCCCAGTTAGTCATGTCTCTTTTGAGACATGATTGCCCAAAGCGTGTATCATGTATGATTCTTAACTGACTGACTGACTTCACATAATAAATTTTGCCACTGAAGAAATGTTTTTCCTGGCTGAAATAGCCATACAGCATATGCAATTTTTGGAGCCTTATTTGAAAAATATACATGTATAAAGGAGTCTAAAACACACACACACACATATATATATATATATATATATATATATATATAAATTCCAATTGAATGTTACATTCAGTTGTACACAAATACCCTTGGAAGAAGTATGAAGCTATCACTTCTTTACCACTTTTCACTATGGATTAAATAGGAAGGCAGACTGGAATCTTTACCCATGTTTAGTAACCAGTCTAGAAGATGGACATCTAGTTTAAAAACTAAGGAGGGCTGTTTTGGGACAATGTGCTACACTTCTTTGTATTCTGCTCTCTAAAATACAGGAATGGTTCAGCACAAGTCAGTATGTTAAAATCACAAAGTGCATTGTAGTTAGGCTGTTCTGTTCTATGAACTAAACTGTTAGACTCTTCATTGTCTGGAACACATAAATGTCTATCATATATACAGACACACACTTAATTTCTTTCTTTTTTTTTTTTTTTTTTTTTTTCTGCCTATCTATTTTTCTTTTTTTGTTTTTCTGATGAGAAACTGAATCTAAGGATTCAGTAGAATCAACAAATCCTCACCTTGGAGAAGATTTAAAGGACAAACGTGACCAAAATCTCAAGATCACCCAAGGACTCTAAATGGTAGTTGGGAGAATCACATTGATTTCATTTGCTCTGTTCAGTTATGTCAAAGGTCTTTTCTGCTTGACTCAACTGACAGGGATGAGCTAGAGCTGTTTCAATTTCCAGATTGATACCTGATCCCAAAATTAGCCTGGGAGGAAAAACTCATCTCTCAGGGCAAGAGATAATCCACCCATCAGCTTCATCCTGCACTCAACATTCTTCTTTTCATGACAACACTTGATTCTGCTTAATACTGACAAATTCCATTTCCCTTTGTTGATTTTCTTGGTTCTTTCAAGTCATACCATGTTTTCTGGTCCGGATCAGAAAACTGGAATATGTCTTTATTTCAGAAGTCTTAGCTTTCTTTTTCTATGTGCCTTCCACATCTCCTTATCCCTAGTAGGTCTTAGCTTTCTCCTGTTAACCTTCCCAATCCCTGAACTCTGCTCTGCCAACCATTTGCTCAAGCCCATCAAGTATGTTACACATTGCTTTCCCCTGTCTCATATTCCTGCTATCTTATGTGAGTATCAGATTCTCCTAGACTTCTTTCCTCATTACATGTCTCGAAAACTTCAGCTGCCTTTTCCTGATGTTAAATATTAGTTTCTATTTTGTTTCCATCCTCTCCAACACATTATTGTTGCTCACATGTTCGGTCCATGGTAACTTCAGCCTCCTTCTGTAGAACCATATTTTGGTTGCCTTCAGTCTCTCCTTGATCTTCCAGGGTGGCTTATGACCTATCGCGTTCAATACACCGGTTCTCGCTCGATCACTGAAGTTAAGCAACGTTGAGCCTGGTCAGTATTTAGATGGGTGACTGCTTGGGAATACCAGGTGCTGTAAGTGTATAGTGATGGATGTGCGTTGTGGTGCATTCGATATCGGCTCGGAAAGAGGAATCGGTGAGCCGAGTTTGAATTCCAGTTGAATACCCTGCATTCACTTAAGCACTAGTACCCTTGGGAAAGGTGTTTATCCGTCCCTTCCCTCCAGTTATGGGTTAAATAACAAGGGTAGGACTTGGGGACCCTGCCCTTAAAAACAAATCCCAATGAATCTTGATACTCGAAAAGAAAAGTGTAGACACAAAACTTATATAAAAAACGACAAATTGTTGAAAGAAAAAGGTATTACCAGCAATAAAGTCTAGTTGGCAATAAATGACCTGCTGAGGTTGATTTGCCATAAAAACAACCCAGCAACCAACCAACCAACCAATCATCTTCCAGGAGATTGTCCAGCATTTGCTGCCATATTGAAGGACAGACATCACATCCAGTACTCTCTTCTTTGTCTTCAATGAAATTTTCCTGTCTCTCAATATTTACTCAGCTTCTGAAATGCATCCTTGGCCATGACAATTGGCCTTCAGATCTCAGTGTCACATTTTTCGTCCTCTGTTAGAACATTTTCCAGGTATTTAAATTTCTGTAGTTGCTTGATTTTAGTATTTCCAGCTAGTAGTTGGCATTTTGGCCTCCTCTTTTTATTGATGACAATGTATTCAGTTTTCTTGTAGTTTATTTGTAGTCATTCCTTTCTGCTTTTTGTAGCTACCTTCTGTAAGTTGTCTCATAGTTTCCTTTGTCTGCTATCTATACTGTGTTATCTGCATATCTGATATTGTTTAGATAGTAGCCATTGAAACAAATCCTCTCAGAACTGTCTTGCTGTCTAAGTTTAACAGATCTGGTGAGAAGACACATCCTTGTCTAACACCCCTTTCTATATTTGTATATCTGCTTATCTCATCTCCTGTCTGTAAGCAGTTGCTTTGCTTTCAGTAAAGGTTCTTGATTACTCTGTTATTCCCTAATATGTTAAGGTTGCTGTTCATTACATGGAATTAAAAGGAAAATAGAATTAGTAAAGAGTATACGTGTAGGGTATGTCCATAATGCACACACACACACACGCCACATATGCTGATATACAAGGCAACTAGGATGACCCCCAAACTTTTTAGTTAAAGTGTAGGTTTTTGGGCTATATTTGCCGTACAAGATGACTAACCCTTAAAAACCAAAAACAAAGAAATTTGCATTTTAAAATGTATTGAATTTATTGAATAAATTTAATAATCATATACTTTCTTTTCATTTAAATTCCAATGAAAAACAGTGAAGAGATATTGCCAAGTAACTACCACCATCTACAATGTCTTGCAGATAAGGACTGTTTTTGTTTGGCTATTATGGAAGCCTGAATGATTCTTCCTTGCTAACCATCCACTCATTTCACTGTTATTGAATATGATCTTTAACCAGTTTGGTGAGGCACACATGCAGTTGTGTCTTTGTTCAACGACATGGTGTAATGGTTAGTAAGCTTGTTTTGCTAGAATCATTACAATTGAGTATTGAGTTCGGTCCTCACTGGATGCCCTATACTTTCAGTTTTTTGCCACATCTAAGCTGAGCTTAGAAAATCACCATCATCAAAATAATGAAAGTGAGATATTGTCAATTAACTATCACAATCGACACTTATCATTAACGCTACAAGAGTCACACTGTATGACAATGGTTTTAGATTTCTTACTTGATAAATGTGCATATTATGAGAGGATGTCTACTGTCAAAAATGACAGCAAAATATTTGACAGTAGGGAATATATATATATATATAAAACGTAGAATATTTGGTATTTAAGTTGGGTAAATTCTGATGTGTGCGTGATAGGATGTGCGTTGTGGTGCATTGGATATCAGCTCAGAACGAGAAATCAGTGAGCCAATTTTGAATTCCAGTTGAATTCATTGCATTCACTTATGCGCAAATACCCTTGGGAAAGGTATTAGTCTGTCTCTTTCCAGTTATGTGTTAAATAACAGGACAGATTGGGTTCTATAGCCTTGGTTGGCAACCAGTCTACTGCAGAAAGCAATGGCAACCTACTGCTGGATAATCTTCTGCCCAGTCAGTCATGTCTCTTTCGAGACATGATCGCTCAAGCGTGTTTCACGTATGGCACTTGACTGACTGAAATTCTGATAAACGAACTCAAAAGAACTCCATATTAAAATATTAAGAGTAATATTAGGTAGAAAATATTTTAGATATTCTATAATTTCATGGGTAATATGTATTTCGCAGACAAACCTGACAAATACGTATTACACATGAAATTGTAGAATACCTAAAGCTTTTTCTAGTGTGTGTGTGTGTGTGTATATATATATATATATATATACACACACACACACACACACACTCTAGAAAATGTTCTAGATATTCTACAATTATATTATGGTTGGCCACTCGTATCTGAGAATGCTTATCTCTCTTACAGATGCCTGCTCAGGCATATTTGTGCTTGTTCAACACCCACAGAGCCCAACTGTGGTTTATATCACAACTATGCTGAACAGACCTTAGTCAATGGGAAAAAGCACATTGACTGGCTGAACAAGGCCAGTACACTCAAAACTTTTGTCTGTGATGACTTGTGGCTTCATTCTAGTACAACTATTGACTGCTCCCAAATAGTTTCGTCTAGCTAAGTTCACATGCAATGGTTGGATCAACTTGTTATGGCACTTCCAAAGGTGCCGCATACTGGGATTGCCCCCCCCCAGACTGATAACATCCAGAAGTCACCTTTCTAACAAATCAACCATGATGAGATTCGAACCCGAGTCTCATGATCAGAAAGCGAATGTTCTCACATACACAAAAGGACATTTCCTTCTTTCCATATCTCTCTCTCTCTCTCTATATATATATATATATATATATATATATATATACACACACACACACACACTCTCTCTCTCTACCTCTCTACATGATGGTAAACTGCATCCAGCAGCAAAGCCTCTGATTGGGAGGTTGTGAGGAGCATGGAACCACCTCTTAATTGCTGTTGTTCCCAGGTCCACCCTGACCTGAAGTGATAGCACCTGTTAGGGTCCCAGCTATGGGCAAATAGTTAAGCCCCAAACTGGGGTCAAAACACTATGAAAATACACTTTTATAGAAATATATATTTCAATAAAAAATATTACCAACAATCCATTTTTTAAGAAAAAAATTCTCAGCAAAACATTTTCGAATATAAAACTAGAAGACATTTTCAGTTTTCAAAAATAAAAAAAAATGTTCATTAAAATCTAAATCAAACTGTTCATTATGACTGAATATTAAAACAAAATAGCTTAAAACCTAACCTTTTTGGCATTAAATAACCCACACAGGTTGATATGCTTTTAAACAAAACTCATACAGTGTATATCACACAATGGTTGTTACTATAATAGAGAGGATATATATATATATATATATATATATATATATATATATATATATATATAAGCACAAAAAGATGGTCATTTTAAATGAACAGGTTCATGCCAATTTTGAAGTTCAGTGAGGACACTGTTATGATCTTTTCATTTGTTGAACCTGCTCAGTTAAAGTGACAAACAGTTTGTGCTTATTAATGCTTTATCTCCACCCTGATAGATATGAAGCATTTTGTGATAAAAAAAAAAAAAAAAACCTGCTTGCCAAAATACATCTTTTCGCTAAAAACCACTGAAAAAAAACGATCTTGATAATAAATATCATAAATATTATCACAAGTCATAAATATATATATATATATATATATTAAAAGGGTCTTTATTATAATAGTGAGGAGATATATATATTTTCTTCACTTAACATAATTATTGCAAAAAGTTAAGCACTGTCAATGAGCAAACACACAGCTAGAGCTTTCATAAGTGTTAGTAAAGTTTAGTAACTGGTAATAAAAAGAATAAACTGAGCCAATGCTGCTTCACTATTGTCTTTCTCTCCATGAGCATGATGGGAGGGATATATATTTTTATATATAATCATATCGCCCCAAGCAAGGCATTAGACTGCCACTGTTGTGTAGGGGGTTACATAGAACAAAAGTTATGAGAAGGAATGACAAAATATTGGGAAGGGGTGTCAGGAAGCGGGTAAGAGAAGGATGAGAATACTGAAGAAATGAGATGAGAGCATGAGAAAGAGGATGCAAGTTATTGAGATAGATGATTATTGACTATACATCAAAATTCTTGGAGATTGTAGCTGTCTGAGGAAGCAAGAAGGGAATTCCATCGGCGGGAAATGCAAGAAAAGAATCTGATGGAGTAGAATTTGCATTTACATTTTATTGGTTTCACAGTAAAGTATGGGACCTACTTACTAATCTTCTGGCTTGAGTAAATTCATATATTAGGGGCACCAGTGAGCTAAGTTCATCGGAACAGAAGCCATGAAAGTATTTGTAGAAGACACAGTGAAGCTATATATAGGTCTGCTAATTTATCAGTTTTGATGTACATATGTAAGTGTGTATGTGTGTGTATATATATATATATATATATATATATATATATACACACACACACACACACACATATATATATATATATATACACACACACACACACACATATATATATATACACACACACACACACACATATATATATATACACACACACACACACATATATATATATACACACACACATACACACATATATATATATACATACACACACACGCATATATATATATATATACATACACACGCATATATATATATATATATATATATATACACACACACGCATATATATATATACACACACACACGCATATATATATATATATATATATATAAGAAAGTGACTGTATCTGAGCTGCCAAGTTGTGATCGATCACATTGCAGATTTTCCGTTGAATTTCATCAAGGACCCTTAGGTGGAAAACAGGAGCACCTGACCAGATATGGCAGCAGTATTCAATGCATGGGCAGATGGATATATTCTTCATTTGTAAATGAGTTATTATGCGAACTAGGTTTCTCCCACGTGATTTGCAAATTGCCTGAAAACACCACATGGTAGAAGCTTAGGTTGCGTAATAACTTGTTTGCAAATGAAGAATATTGAAAAGTTCTACAATATAATTGTATTGAATGCTTTTTAATACAACTGTGTCAGTCAGTTAAGTGCCATACGTGATACACGCTTGGGCGATCATGTCTCGAAAGAGACATGAGTGACTGGGCAGTAGGTTGCCATTATCCCGCAGTAACTGTGTACTGGTCTAATTTTATTATGACCAAAAACTAAGTAATTAAATAATTATACATATATATATATATATATATATATTTTCATATGCACAATGGTTTTTATTATAATAGAGAGAATAATGTTACCAACATTCAGAAATTTAAAAACCCTTCTATGAACACAAAGGTGATCCATTACACAATAATTTATCAAATTCATTAGTTATGTATAGAAACAACTTCTCTGACAACTTTGATCTAACTGTCACACTTATTAAGAGAAAATAACTTATTCAGATAAAAAATTCTGGAGAATGTCACTATTGAATGTTAAAATGTCAATAAGCGCCTGGATTTTTTTTAAAAGTATCTTCATTCCGGAAAGATTTTTTTTTTCTCAAATCAACATGTATGACTAAAAATTCCAAGAAAACAGTTAAATGAAGTAACTTCTTTGTATTATTTATATATTATATATTTTAAATAACAAGATAAATTCCAAACAAAAATAATTTAAATATTGCATTTTAAAAAAATTAAAAAATAACATCTCATAATCATTTTCATTTATGAGACATTGATTGAAATATGTCACTTAGCACCTTCCATAATTTACGTAGACTTTTCAATAAGCCTGGTAAATATTTCTAAGTATTTCTTAAATTTATAAATTATGAAAAACTAATAACATTTTTACTTTTATTGATAAATGCTTATTACAAAATAAAATTCTTACATTTGCCTTGATAAAGCGGATTTATGTGTTTGATCCTCTGATAGGTTTTATTAAAGCCCATCAGAGGATCAAACACATTCACAAAAATAAGTTTTCCTTTTGTATTTATATATATATATATATATATATATATATATATATATATAAACGTTGTAATTTAATATTTATGCAGCAGTCCATCTCATGAGTTTAATTTTTTTTATATCCTAACAGGTTTCAAGAAATTTGGTGGTGGGGGAATTGTAGGCTGTGCAGTGGATATCGGCTTGGAATGAGAGATCAGGGAGCCGAGTTCGAATTCCAGTTGAATTCATTGCATTCACTTACGCACAAATACCCTTAGGAAAGGTATTAATCCATCTCTTCCTTCCAGTTATGGGTTAAATAACAGATTGGGTTCTATAGCCTTGGCTGGCAACCAATCTACTGCAGAAAGCAATGGCAGCCTACTGCTGAATAATCTTCTGCCCAGTAAGTCATGTCTCTTTCAAGACATGATCGCACAAGCATATTAAGTGATTGTTAATTGTATTGTTGGCTAATGTTTTTACAGAAATTAATTTTCTATAGTAGTGAGAATTAATAATATATTCTATAACTTTCTGCTAAAAATTATAGCTGAAAGAGCTCCTAAGATAAATAAAACATTCAGACAAATTTTATATAATTTATGTTTGAAAGGAAAAATAAGATCACATGGAAAAATTATATATAAAAAACATAGCATCTTGTCTGTCATTTTTAATGAAACTTACATTCTCAGATGGAGTGTCTGTAGAGGAGACAAAATTAATAAAAATAGACAAGAAAAACTGTACATAGCCAATGTGTTTTGTCTTCTGAGGGACTTTATCAAGGGAATGTAGGATTTATTGTGCTTACAGAGGCAAAAATGTCATTGGTTTATAAAGGGTCATAAATTTGAGAAAGTTCATGAAAGTTCATCAGGTGGTTGAAAGGTCAGTCAAAGCATGAGGAGGACACAGTGTGCCCCTAATTCAAAGTTTGGTGAAAAGTAAAGTAACATTCAAATATCTTTTTTCCTTTTTTTTCCTTTTTTTTTTTTTTAAATTATAGTTTTAATTCTGATTAGATTATGGTACAGTTTTTTTACATCTTGAATCTTTATATATAGTCATCCACAGACAGATCTGTTGCTGTATCACAGCTCATCAGTACCATTGCTTTTAACCCAGGATTGAAACCCTGGTGATTCTACCTCTGGGCTATGGGAAGAAGGCAGACTTTTTAGCTGTATATTATCATTATACCTGCCCAATAGCCAAAGTGCTCTAATACATTACTGAATGAGGTGTGTGTGTGTATATATATATATATATATATATATATATATATATAAAATTATGAATTAAAAATAGATTTCTTCTTCATCAAGAAAAAAGAAAATATCTATTAAAAATAGAAAACTACCGGCCAAATTTTAAAGTGAATCTTTATTCTGATTAGTAGTTAATATAAAAATTTTATGTCTTCCCACATGCAAACAGATCATTTCTTGTGTTTAAATGTAAATCATTTTCACAACCAACATCTAATATTACATGGTACCTCCACTTTTTTGGCATAAATTTTCGGTATGTAAGTTTAAAATGAAATTTTTAAAATGAAAAAAAACCTTCTTGAAGATTTCATTTTAGATTTAATTAAAAGCTTAATGATTAAATTTATTATTTCCATTAAGTAAAAAAATTCTGGATTTCAGATAGAAATTGCATAGATTGGAATGTCACATTTAATTTTGATTTCTTAAAATTTCCTTAAAAGCAGCCATTTTCTTAATTTTTTGTAAACAAACAAAAATTCATCAATTTTAAAAATATTAAAAAAGATTTCTGACACTTTATTTTAGTAAATTTAGAAAATTGAAACTTAAATTTAATTTCAAAGACATTACTTAGTTATAGCATAAAAAAGTAATAATATACAACCAATTATTAACGATTGGTCATGTTCATCTGATCGAACTTTGACGGACTGTTAAATGACAAGGCGATGACAGCTTATTACTCATGAACATAAAAGCAATTTTCATAAATCTAAGGGAAGGGACAAAACTCTTGAATTACGTAACATTTTCATAAAAATGGCAGTTTTAGTTAACCATATATGAAAATAAGGAATGTATTAAGTAACGTATTAAGTAAATAAACATTATTTTAAAAATAATTGTGCCCCTCTAAGTTTAATAATCTTTGCAATTTTGGACTTGTAAATTTTGTTTCCACTTAATTATTATATAACCTAGAGGGAACAAACAAAGACAAAAATTTACACGATTTTAAACAATTATAAACTATTATAATTAAAATGTAAAAAAGTTTTAAAAATTCTTGTTAAAATTCATTATTCATAAAAAAAAAATAATTTCTAAAGACATTAATGTCATTAATATTAATTATTTACAAAAACAATTAAAAGCTCTTCTGACTAAGCAATGTCATAGTTTTATTGGATTTATTATTTTCGATTCGGAGCAGATTTTCATTTGGGCACTAATTTGTAAATCACCTTTTGTTTTTTCCGTCTCCAAAGACACCTACTTCTAACAAAAAAAAAAAAAAAATTATTAGGGAACAAAATGGTTATGTGCGAAATTTCATGAAATAAAGTGTGTGTGTGTGTGGGGGGGGGGGTAACACATTTAAAAACATTTTTTTTACCAATATTTTCTAATAAAAGAAAAAAAAGATCAAAAAAGAATTTCATTCATTTGTGAATAAGTCCTGAAAATTTCATTAAAATCGGACAATTATTTGATTTTTACAAGAATTTCCAAATTAATGTGTTTTCTATGGGAAAAAAACAAACAATGGAAATCGTTGGAGAAGGCAAAGTCGTAAACAAAACAAGATTTTAACCAAAACTTTGAACATGTTAGGAAAGATTAAAAAAAATTTGAAAAAATAATTAAAAATACTTTGGTCTTTCATCTTAATAACATGAACATTTTGACGATAAAACTTTCCGTGTGACAATGTACTTTCAATTCATAATTATATGATTATATTATGCTTTACAATATTTATTATATTGAGTACTTTTTTATAAAAAAGTAAATACCAGGGAACTCAAAATCGTAAAACCTTGGGTCCTCTTTACCTGGAGATAGATATATATATATATATATATATATATATATATATATATAATTCCAAGTGAAGAGGACTCAAGGTTTTTTTTTATGTTTTGAGTGCTCTGGCATTTATTTTATTATAAACAGTGCTCAATATAATGAGTATTATAGAGCTTGATATAATATAATATAATTATATGGTTATGTCAATTTTTCATTGCTACATGGAAATTTCTATGTTTCGAGATTAATTCTCATCATCAGGCAATGCTGGTGTGGTTGTGCAGACGATTTACATTTAAATGACAAATACTTTTGGTTTACTGTGAATGTATGTGGGTGTGTTTTTTTTTTTTTTTTTTTTTTTTTTTTTTTTTTTTTTGTGTGTGGCTAATCAGAATGGAGATTCAATTTCTGTTCTAACCAACTTTTTTCCTCTTTTTTTCTTTTTCCTTGACCCTATTCCTCTCTTGTCTACTTTCCTTCCCATTTATCTGATCTTATCATTTTCACTTCAGTTTTATTATATATATATATACACACATATAAATTTAGTTTACCCATTTTTACAGCCTGTTTCATGCTAATTTTTTTATGGGTGAGATTACCTAGACACAGTTTTGTCTTTAATTCTGACTTAAATCTTTTCCACTCATCATTTCTTTTGCTAAATCTCTTTCTTTTTTGGCTCAAATCTTTTCAATTGTTCTACTTAAAAAAAAAACAAAAAAACTTGCCATTGGTCTTCTATGTGCCTTGTCCTTTCAGGACGTAAGCGATCATGGCCTTCCACGTCTCCCTATCCCTGGTGGCTCTTAGCACGCTTTCTCCTGTAACCCCTGTTCTGTCATCCACCTGCTCAGGCCCTTCAAATATGTTATCCGCTGCTTTCCTTTCCCCTCTATCTGGCCTGTTAGTATCAGGTTCTCCAAGCCCTCCTTCCTCATTGCATGTCCCAGGAACTTCACTTGTCTCTTCTTGATGCTCAATATTAATTTCCTTTTCGTTTCCATTCTTTCCAACACCTCATCATTGCTCACATGCTCGGTCCACGATATCCACAGCATCCTTCTGTAGAACCACATTTCGGCTGCTTCAAGTTTACCCTTCATCTTTGTTGATATTGTCCAACAATCACTGCCATATTGAAGAACTGACATCACATAGCAATCCAGTACTCTTTTCTTTGTTTCTAGTGAAAGTTTTCTGTGTCTTAATACTTTACTCAGCTTCTGGAACACGTTCTTCGCCATGTCTATTCGCCTTTGGATCTCTGTGTCACACTTCTATGTGCCCTGTCCCTTCCGGACGTAGGCGATCATGACTTTCCATGTTTCCCTATCCCTGGTGGCTCTGAACCCGCCTTCTTCTGTTACACCATGCAATCCTCATTTCATCATCCACCTGATTAGGTCCTTCAAATATGTTCTCTGTTGCTTTCCCCTGTCTCCTTTTCTCTCTATCTGACCTGTTAGTATCAGATTCTCCAAGCCCTCCTTCCTCATTACGTGTCCCAGGAACTTCAGCTGTCTCTTCTTGATGCTCAGTATTAATTTCCGGTTTGTTTCCATTGGTCTTACTTAAAAAAAAAAAAAAAAAAAAAATTCCCTCAGCTTTAAGAATGATTTATACTATTAATTTCTTCTCATCAATACCTATCTTTACATTTGTAAGTACTGGGGCTTTTTTTTTTTTTTTTTTTTTCACCCACACCTTTTTTAAGACACCAAGTTATCCTCATCTAGGTTTTAAACTGGTCTTTCTAATTGTCATCATAAGATGACAGAATGCACCAATGAATAGGGATTTTTGTACCATCCACAGATCATTAAGTGCAGGTTCCACAAAATGAAGATTGAATTCGACAGAAATACTGTTGAACTATTAACAAAATTAACCACATTCTCTTGAAATAGTGATATACAGAGAAACAGATTTCCAATATATTTTTATTCAATTGACCAACTTGTACTCAACAAAAATAATAAGCATTCACTTACTCCACAATGTTGTAGACTGCACATCAACATGAGATATTTGTTATGTTCTCTTTATGAGCCTGCTTATCCATGCTGGCTTTTTGAATGTTGGAAGAGTGTTTAGATGAATTTCTGCAGTAAATTTCCATTTCTTTTTGTGGTAGACTGGTTGCCAACTGAGGTTATAAAGCCCAATCTGTTCTGCTATTCAACCTATATTTATTCTCATGTTAATTTTATGAGCCTACTATTCCATGCTGGCTCGATGCCTGTCAGAAGAGAGCATTTAGATTATTTTCCTGCCGTAGACTGGTTGCCAACGAAGGCTGTAGAACCCAATCTGTTCTGCTATTCAGCGCATAGCTGATGGAGAAAAAATTGATTCATTCCTTCCCAAGTGTATTTGCATGTGATTCCACACAAATACTGTTGATGGAATATTACAAAAGTGAACCATATTCTATTTTTTGTTAAAAAGTCATTTACAAGGAAACTTACCTTTTGAATATATGTTTATTCAATCAGAAAATGTATTCTACACAAATTCATTTTCTGAAATATTAAGTCTTGACTGCATTCTCAATGTTTTACACAGGTCAGTGAAGAAGAAAATGATTTGCAAAGGATATAGCTTTCAAATATATTTTTATTCAATTAGCAAAGTTGGCATTTTTATAACACTAAGTGGAACTACTTGCTTGTATTGATCCCATATTGGTGTAGTTGTGGCAGAGAATAAAGAAAATGACAGATCAGTTTGCTCACCTTCCAACAATTCATCATTAACTGTCATCTGTCTAGACTTTGAAATTTATTTCTCTAGTGGACACCTCTTGTATAGTTTCCCATTACCAGAAACAAAGTAGCATAAATGTTATCTACAAGGGTTTGCAGAGATATTCCAATCTCTACCCACTTCATAAAATCTGGCCAAATTTCATTTTTAGAAGGGCTTCTTGGTCTGGTTGGCTGGCTATGAAAGTTTCAGTGTACAATATCTCTTTGAAAAGGATGCAGTGGAACTTTAATTTTGCTCAAAGTCCTTCCTTATTTGGGCTTACAGCCTATCACGTTGAATACACTGGTTCTCGCTCGATCACTGAAGTTAAGCAATGTTGAGCCTGGTCAGTACTTAGATGGGTGACCGCATGGGAATACCAGGTGCTGTAAGCATATAGTGATGGAGGTGCGTTGTGGTGCAGTGGATATCGGCTTACATCACCTGTTATTCCTAAGTGGTCACCTATCTAAGTACTGACCAGGCACAACGTTGCTTAACTTCGGGGATCGAGCAAGAACTGGTGTATTCAATGTGATATGGCCGTAAGCCTCTTACAAATGGAATATGAAGGGAATGCAGACTATTCACCCACTGTGTATGCGGCATAGCAGTAGAAGTCTGAATTATGAGAATTAAATCTGTCCAAACATTTTCAAGGAAATAGTGATAGTTTTAAATCTTGTGGTGTTTCATTGATGAAAAAGAGGTTCTTCATACTCATGCAAATAAATCTCATAATTCCATCATTTATCCATGCATTAAATATTGCTTCCACATCTTGGCTGGTGCTTCTGTATTTAGAGATTCTTGATGCAATTGAAAGAAAATCGCCCGGTTCACACTCCACCCATGTCTATTGAACAGGTTAAGAGGCTCATCCCTTGTTCCCTGTTTAGGATGTGGTTTCCGGCTTTCTCTTTTCCAATCTTCTCACTTCGTTTTCTTGTTTTTTGTTTTTTTTTCTCAATTGGAGTAGATAGATCTATCTATCGCCCGGTTCACACTCCACCCATGTCTATTGAACAAGTTAAGAGGCTCATCCCTTGTTCCCTGTTCTTAGGATATGGTTTCCGGCTTTCTCTTTTCCAATCTTCTCACTTCGTTTTCTTGTTTTTTGTTTTTTTTTTCTCAATTGGAGTAGATAGATCTATCTATCGCCCGGTTCACACTCCACCCATGTCTATTGAACAGGTTAAGAGGCTCATCCCTTGTTCCCTGTTCTTAGGATATGGTTTCCGGCTTTCTCTTTTCCGATCTTTTCACTATTACGTAGCTCCCTGCACGTCAGTGGCGTTACCGCCTTGCTCGGGGTGATACGATTAAAAAAAAACAAAAATATATTCATGGGAAAGATAATAATTAACTTTCATTAGCAGAACTTTAATCAGTAAATTACTATTCTACCAAAACGTTCTTATAATATAGAAATATTTTCTGCCTTTAAATAACTTGTAAAATATTTAAGTTGTAAAAACCAAATCAATCAATCCTCTCTGAAACTACTTCGGTGTCATCTATGTACCCTGTCCCATCAAAATGAGGTCAATCATGACTCTCCACGATATTCTTGGGTACCTCACTGTGGTGTAATGGTTTGCAAGCTAGTCTCACTAGAAACTATTACAACTTTTGGTCGTGTGCCACATCTATATGGTGCTTAGAAAATCAACTCTCCACAATGTCCCGTCTTTTGTAACTTTGGAAATTCTTATCTTTTTGCTATCTCACCTAAATTATGTTCTGCCAAACACAAAATGCTCATTAGTTAGGTAATGTGCTATTTTCTTGTCTCTCTTCATTATAGTGTCAGTCTCCAAGCTTTCTTTCCTCATTAGGCATCTCATTCTAAGGTATCCTCAGCATCCTTCTGTAGAACCACATTTCTTATGCTTCAAGTCCCTTATTCATTTGTGAGATATTGTCCAGCATTTACATAGAATGGTTCAGTACTCTTTCCTTTGTTCCTAATAAAATTTGCAGTTTCTTAATACCTTGCTTAGCTTTTAAAAGGGAATCTTTCAGATTTCAATGTCACACCTGTCTGTTCTGTTAAAACATTTCCCAGATATTTAAATTGCTGTATCTGTTTGAATTTGGCATCTCCAACTTGTAATTTGCACATTGGGCTGTTACTTTTGTTAACAATCATGCATTCTATTTTCTTGCAATTGTTTTTTCTTCTTGCTTTCCTTCTCTACCTTCTGGAGGAGTTCGTGTTGCTTTTTTCCTGTCTACTATCAACACTGTCATCTTCATATCTTACATTGTTAAAAATTGAGAGAATTATTGTATACCTACCTATATACAGGGATGGATTGTTTCTATCCTATTAAATACATGGACACTATTGGAGAGTAGAGTGATTCTACTGACTAGCAGTGTATCTACTTCACGCAGCATGTGAGTCTTGTACATGTGGATATACTATTATTTCCAACCTCTGTTTTGGTGATTACTCATGCAGTAACCTTTTAGAATTACAAGAAGTATATAAATATTTTCCCTTTGCTTTTTTTTTTTTTTTTTTTTTTGTAAAACTTTTGTTTAGCTTTTGGAAGGAATTTTTCACTTTTGAATTCCAGTGTTACATTTTCTGTCCTTCTTTCCAGATATTGAATTTTTTTCTATTTGCTTCTCTTTGCTATTTCTAGATTTGATGCTGTCATCGTTTGCACTTTTTAAATCCATCTTCTGTTGTCATTGCCATTAACTGCCTCATCATGTTCTCCTTAATCTTAGTCTTATCCGCTGTCTTAATCTTCTTTACGACAGATTTTTAGCTTTCAGAAAATTCAGAAGTTGCATGGAGCCCAATCTGGGGTGTACGGACAAGGATAGTTTAAGTAATGCAATACATTTTTCCTTTTTTTATTTCTTTAATTTTTTTTTTTACAAAAATGTGGTAATCAGGCTCACTCAATAGTGGTTTATTTTACTATTGCTCACTAAAAACAAGACCCAAGAGCCAGTCATGGTAGAGAGTACTGAATGAGACTTCTATGGATATATGAGATTGAAGTAAAAAGCACAAATTATGAGGATATGTAGGATAAATACTAATTTGCTCTAGTGGTTAACATCATAGTAAACAGGGAAGCATCCTCTTGGGAGACTGGTTTACAAAAAGCTTGTTTTAGGAAGAATCTGTCGGAATGGAATTTCCTCTTTACATTGGTATATGAAAGAAACACAGATTATTCGCTCTTTGCATGTAGCATGGCTGAACTGGCAAAACCAAGTTTGAACATTTTTAAATTAAATTGTGATAGTAGTGAGTCTTCTGGGATTTAATTGATAGGTAAGCGTTAATAGGTTGTAAAATAATTCACCACCTACAAAGCCATTTTAATGATTTTGAACTCTGTCAAGACTAGAAAGAAAAAATTTAAACTACTGCTGCCATACCTGGGCTGGAGTTGACCAATTCTCCGAGTCTTGTAAACATAAAACATAGAAGTTTGAATCAAGTACTTTTTGGAGAGCAGAATGAGTCGACAATTTTCTCAATGTTTTTAAGCAATGTATTATGTGCATCGTGGTGCAGTAGATATCGGCTCGGAACAAGAACTCGGGGAGCCAAGTTCAGATTCCTAATCGAATTTTTTGCATTCACTTACACACAAATACCCTTGGGAAAGGTATTAATCCATCTCTTCCCTCCAGTTATGGGTTAAATAATAGGACAGATTGGGTTCTATAGCCTTGGTTGGCAATCAGTCTACTGCAGAAAGCAATGGCAACATACTGTAGGATAATCTTCTACCCAGTCAGTCATGTTTCTTTTGAGACGTGATCCCCCAAGCATGTATCACGTATGGCACTTAACTGACTGATTATGGGCATTGTGGTGCACTAGATATCGGCTCAGAACAAGAAATAAACCAGTGAAAATAATTTTGTTAAATCTATCTTAATATTATTTTTTTATTTTTATTTTTATTTTTTTTTAATCATATCACCCCGAGCAAGGCGGTAATGCCACTGACGTGCACGGGGCTATGTAAAAGAGAAATCTGGAAACCACATCCTAAACAGGGAACAAGGGATGAGCCTCTTCACCTGTTCAACAGACGTGGGTGGAGTGTGAACCGGGCGATAGTTCAGTCTATCTACTCTAATTGAAAAAAAATAAATAAATAAATAAAAGGAGTGAAAAGATTAGAAAAGAGAAAGCCGGAAACCACATCCTAAACAGGGAACCCCTTGAAATTAACTTCATAACAAAATAAATTTCAATAAGGCATGGACACTGTCTACAAAAGCTGCTGTAATAGATGAAGTTTAAAACAAATGTTTGAAGATTTTACTTTAAATTAAATTGCTTTTGCATGTACTTGGCTGAGAGCATTATGATGAATATCAACATGAAGTTAGATATTCAGAAAAAAACTGTGCAGAATAAGCAAGATCTTTAATCAAAGACCCTCTTCGTCTCCTGTCTTTTGCTCTGGCTTGCAACACATGAACATGACATTCTTTTATTAATGCTTTTATTTCAATTCGTTTGGTGGTAGCCAATGGCAACACAATCCGATTTGCTTTTTGCTTAAAAAACCTCATTAATAAACCAGATCATTTTCAGTAGACATGTTGGATTTAAATGGCTTCCAGTATCTTCTTTACATAAAATGTCATTTTTTTGTTGAATATTGAAATTCAACATCATCTTCAAAATGACATAATGTCAAGCCTGTGATCATTTCAAACTTTTCTTCTGTGTGCACAAAGACATACACACACACACACACACACACATTGTGTATTCCAGGTACTATTCTGTTTTTCTGTTGCCTATGAAGTGTCTTGATGGTGGAAACGAAGCGCCTCGGATGAAGTGTCTTGATGGTGGAAACGAAGCGCCTCGGATGAAGTGTCTTGATGGTGGAAACGAAGCGCCTCGGATGAAGTTTGATGGTGGAAACGAAGCGCCTCGGTGGAATTTGAAGGTTTGGATGGTTTGGAAATGGTGGAAACAAGCGCCTCGGATGAAGTTTGATGGTGGAAACGAAGCGCCTCGGATGAAGTTTGATGGTGGAAACGAAGCGCCTCGGATGAAGTTTGATGGTAAAGCGCCTCGGATGAAGTTTGATGGTGGAAACGAAGCGCCTCGGATGAAGTTTGATGGTGGAAACGAAGCGCCTCGGATGAAGTTTGATGGTGGAAACGAAGCGCCTCGGATGAAGTTTGATGGTGGAAACGAAGCGCCTCGGATGAAGTTTGATGGTGGAAACGAAGCGCCTCGGATGAAGTTTGATGGTGGAAACGAAGCGCCTCGGATGAAGTTTGATGGTGGAAACGAAGCGCCTCGGATGAAGTTTGATGGTGGCGCGCGGATGAAGTTTGATGGTGGAAACGAAGCGCCTCGGATGAAGTTTGATGGTGGAAACGAAGCGCCTCGGATGAAGTTTGATGGTGGAAACGAAGCGCCTCGGATGAAGTTTGATGGTGGAAACGAAGCGCCTCGGATGAAGTTTGATGGTGGAAACGAAGCGCCTCGGATGAAGTTTGATGGTGGAAAGTTGATAATTTGCTTATTAACATGATAATAATAATGTGATAGAAACTAAAAGTGCTCGGTGAGATTTGGAATTGAGACCAAGATTGTATAGCTCTAGAAAATAGCCATTATTTGCTCTGTGAGGGTTCTCTGAAAAGTCTGAGTTATGAGGAGTTTTGTTGACACCATGCCTGAAGAACAGAATTTCCATTGACTGTATCAATGTGTGACTCTAACACAATAATGTGAAGAGGACTCTACAACAATAAACATTATTGATTGATTGAAGTCAAAGGCTTTTTCTATTGATTAATTTATTGTTAACATATGGTTGATATGGTGCTGTTCAGTCAAAACTATATATTGCATTTGCTATAAGTGCTTTTCTGATAACTTGGAAAAAAAAATCCTAAAGTGTTATTAGTCTGACATTCAGGCATTTTGCCAAAACCTTTGAAAAGCACCATTTAATATAAAGGTAAAATTATTTCATTTATTTAAATGCCACTATTTTTTGAAATATTAAAAAATTGTCTATGTTCTTAACTGTTGAACAATCAAAAGAAAACTGGAATTCATCACCTCATATTTTTGAAGATGTACAGGACATACATTCATCTCACACCATAACAATCTAATCACAATTAAAACAATATTCATCTTTTAAAAAAATTCTTGATTGTTACTCGCTTACTTTTTGCTAAACTTTGGATTATGACCCTTTGTGCCCTCCATATATTTTGACTGGCCTTTCAACTACCTGATGAACTTTCTCAAATTTAAGCCTTCACAGACATCCTTGCCTTTGTATATAAACACATGCAACAAAATAAATCCTACATAAAGGATGAAACACATCAGCATTTATTTTTATTCAGTGGATGTGCGTTGTGGTGCAGTGGATATCGGCTCGGAACGAGAAATCTAGGAGCCGAGTTCGAATTTCAATTGAATTCATTGCATTCACTCACACGCAAATACCCTTGGAAAAGGTATTAGTCCGTCTCTTCCTTCCAGTTATGGGTTAAATAACAGGACAGATTGGGTTCTATAGCCTTGGCTGGCAACCAGTCTACTGCAAAAAGCAATGGCAACCTACTGTGAGACAATCTTCTGACCAGTCAGTCATTTCTCGAAAGAGACATGATTGCCCATGCATGATTCATGCATAGCACATAACTGACTGATTTTTTATTCATTTTTAACTATAAATTTTTCATTTGTTAAAAAAAGCTCCAAACAAGTGGCCTTCTGTCAACCTTTCATATGCCAAGTCTTTTCAGGATGTAGGTGATCCTTGCTCTCCTCAACTTCCAGTCTTCTGTGGCTTGAAGTGATTTTTAACAATTTGCCACCTGTTTTTTTTCGTTGTTCTGTCAGCCATTCGCATTAAACTTAAGTTTTCTCACTGCTTCTCCCCGATTGTGTTGCCTTCAGTAAGTCCTGTGAGTATTAGATTCTCCATATTTTCTTTCCTCATTATTTGTCCCAGAAGTACCAGCTATCTCTATGATTTTCCACTATATTTTTTTGCTGCTCACTTGTACTCTCTGTAGAATCTGCAAGATTTGTCAATATAAACTCATTTGTTATTCTTCGTCTTGCTGCCATAGAGACTAAATATCACAAAGCAGTTCAGTAGTCATCTTTTGTTTCAGATAATATTTTTCTGTCTTTGCTATCCCAATTCACCTCTGGATTTTTGTGTTAGATTTTTCATCATGTGTTACTTCTTTCTGTGTGTGAACAAATGTAACTATCGACTGCTATTGAGAGAAAAAGAAATTAGTAAATAAAAATTCAGAATTTAGACAAAAACATCAAGAGTAGAGAGCAGAAGTGGACTTTAGAGGGAACAGAAAACTTAGGATTAATTTAAAAGAAAGGTATGAGTATAAACCAGGTGATAAACAAACCTATCTTCTATTAACTACCTTTTTGTAGTTTCTTTTGTGAATTGCACCTTGGGATATATTACTATAGGACAGAATATTAAGATTTTGTGCAGATGACGATTATAGCAATAAAATAAGCACATCCCATCACCCCTCTCATTTGTAACCATCCACTATAATAAAATAAACATCTTCAGCACAAAAACTGGATTTTTTAAATAAACCATCTTAAGCTTAAAAGTTTTTACTATAAACATTTGAATAAACATGAAAAAAAATTATTACTTATTCATGAACATTTAATAAATTGTAATAAAACTAGCACTTCTCATCTCCCCTCTCACTTGTAAAAAAATATAATCACAAAAATGTTTTCATCACTAAAGCTGAATTAGTCAAAGTTTCCAAGCTTAGAGTTGTTAGTATATTATAATGATTTAAATAAACATTTAATAGAGAACCAATGGCAAAAGTTTGTGTTGATAGGTGTGATTATTTCTTTCTTTCTTTCCTCCCACCTCCACACAGAGCAATTCAATGCTGCTACTTGATGCACACTTTCATTTTTCCAAGCTGATGCTCAGCATTTTTTTCCGACTACACTCACTTTGACAGTTTGGTTTCCACAAACGTTCAGCAAGTAGCAACGCATGTTAGTGAATGTAACTACCCCCACCCTGTACGGAAAAATGTAATAATGCATCACTGCTTCATATGCACTTTTATGTCAGATGCCATTTTGTCAGGCTGCTGTCAGTCTGTTAAGTGCCATACATGATACACACTTTGGGAAAATCATTGGGTTCTTTAGCCTTGGCTGGCAACCAGTCTACTGCAGAAAGCATTGGCAACCTTCTTCAAAATATTCTTCTGCCCAGTCAGTCATGTCAGTCAAGGTGTGTATCATGTATGGCACTTACCTGACTGACTGCTATCAGTAATGGGCTAAAAAAGAAAACTGTATATTAGTGGCAAGAAAGGCAACTCCTGCCATTAAGTACCACCGATGATATCATGGGTCAGCATAATACAATAAGAGGTATTAGTTTTGGAGCATCTATCATAAAATCTCAAGTTGCTTGTGTTGTTCTCTAACCACTGAACTTAAAACTGTTATTGTTAGAGCCTTTTTTGTTTATTTTCTCCACCCCCTCCCATCCCCACTAGATTTTGAAAGTAAATTTTCTGCAGTGTGAACTCATGCAACTGTTAATCCCTTGACAGTTTTTAAAAGCCATTTATTTAAGTGATAGGTAAAATTACCCAACACCTGTTTTCTCGGCTATAATTTTTTGCGCCCTCCCCACTTTTTTTTTTGCAAAGCATCAGTTTATCATCACAAGGAAAAAAAAAATTACAAAGCAAAATTAGAAAATAAAAAAAAATTGTATTAATTTTGGAAGTTGGAGTTAAGAGTTTTATTTTAAAGAAAAAGACTTTTGTAAACACGAGTTGTTTACATAACCCTTGATACACAAATAGGATATTTTGAAAGAAAACATCAAAAAAAAAATCATTTACTCTGATTACTTGTAGCCAATGCTAAAAGCTTATATCAGAATTATGATTACCTATAGGAAAATGCTAAAAGCATCTATCAAAATTCACTGCAAATTATTTTACAAGAGAAATGCATTGCAATTATTTATTAAACAAATACATCAAAATTTCGATTTACTCTCATGATTGAATATCAAATGACAGCAGTTGCTAAAAGCATATATAGAAATTCATTGTAAATTGGGAATAATTTTTACTGTAGGAATGCATTGCAAATTATTTAGTATAAAGTACTTTAAAATCATTTATGAAATACTAGCAGTATGGCCCAGCATTGCTCAGGTGCAATGAAAGCTTTAAAACTAATCCATGTTCCTGGAGTTCAGACTCTTTGGACGTTGACACGAAAGACTAAAAAGTAATAGTTGTTTCCAGTTAAAGCAAAACCGTAGACTGAAAGAAAAATAAATGGATGCAAGTCAAATTTTGATTTCCTTGTATCGATATCTAATAAATTTTTTTTTTTTTTTTTTGTCACAAACTGAATTTTGAAGGCTAAATAAGTCCTCTGAGTAAATAGTATCATGGCTGAGACTAAGAACTACAATTATACCTACTTAAAGCCAAACCCAAGGCAAAAACTAAAATAAAAGGGCTGAAAAAAAAGACATGCAGGCAGATAAACAGACACACACAAACATCTGGCCTTTTACATATATATATATATATATATATATATATTATGGATTTTCTGTACTACTGTAAGAACAGCAACCTGAATATCATTTCTTATGTCTTTGTCTATGAGTGTATCAAATTTGATTAAAATCGGACCACTCCTTCTATAACCCGATTTTTTTCGATTTTCGATATATATCGGGGTTACCTCAACACAAAACCTAGCTAAGAATACTCGCAGACGCTTATTGTACAACTGTGTAAATTTTCAAGAAAATCGGTTCAGCCATTTCAGAATCTATAGGTAATGGACAGATGTACACACACATGCACAAGTTTCATTTATAAATAAATTTAGATTAGACATTAAAAAAACTGAATCACACTCATACTTACATGCTAAAACCATGTGTAGAAATTTCTTGCAAATTATTTGCTATGTCCCAAAAATCAAGACTTTCAAGCAAGGTGATACGGCCACTGATGTGCAGGGCGCTACATGAGTTAGTTTTGGGCAGGAGGAGGTCAAGAGAAAGACGAACGAGTTACGGTGGGTAGGTGGGGTGGTAAGAGAAAGTGCAAGAGAAGGATGTGAAAACAGGAGTGAAGATAGTTGCAAAGGTAGAGAGAAAGGAAAAGAACAAGGTACATGGGGTGGTGTGAATAAGAGATGGGAATTGACATTGCATTTAAATTCCTGGAGGTTGTAGCCATCAAGAAAGCAAGTATATGGAATGGAGTTCCACAGGTGGGAAGTGCAAGAAAAAAAACCTGCTGGAGTAGAATTGTTGCCTGAATTTGGTTGATTTAACTGTAAAAGAGTGGAACCTTGTTACCAGTCTGGTTGCACAAGTAAATTCTTGTTGAGTGGGTACCAGTGACCTAATAGATGTTTCAAAAAGAGAAACTGTGATTGGGATGAGAGTAGTGATGGCACTTACTGTGAATCCATTATGTGAATTCAGAATGCAGTATTGACAAATTCTAATCACTTTAAATAATTCTGTGTTTGGATCGCTGACAGCAAATTTAGTATAGGAGATGAGGAATTTGAACATCAAAATGGTTACACTTGAAGTACTTTTACTCCGTATTGTAAGAGGTTGCAAGACCAAAATTTTGACCTTAAAATTCAATATATGTCCTGAAATAGACTTTCCAGATCTGAATGTTTATGTAGATGTCATACATTGCATCCAACTCCTCTGTTCTGCACCCTGACCTGAGGTGGTAGCACCTGTTAGGAGTCTCAAGTATGGGTAAATAGTGAACTCCAGATAAAAATTAAAATGCTAGAAAAAGTATAAAAAAATAGTAAAAATATCAGCAACACATTTTTATTAAAAAAAAAATAAATAAATAAAGAATGGCTCGTAATAAATTTTTGTAGTAAAATGGCCAGCAGTACACTTCTATAGCAAAATGACAATCAATATATTTCAACAAGTGGGCTCCTGTCATCAGAAATGATGGCAAAATATATCAATATGCTGTCTAAAATGATGGCAATATATATAGTGATGTACCTACTGTTGAAAACATAAGAAAAAAATTAATAATTCAAACTGCTGTGTGTGAAAGAAAGGAAATATATATCAAAATACACAATGGTCTTAATTATAATAGAGAGGATATATATATATATATATATATATATTCTTCAATACTCGATGACATAATTGTTAAAAATAAAATAAGGCACTGTTAAAGGGTGAACACATGGCAAAAGCTTTATAACTAGTAGCAAAGATAATGAACTAAGCCAACGCTGTCTCACTATTGTCTCTCTCTCTCCCTCCATGAGCATGACAAGAGGGAATATGAATATATATATATATATATATATATATATATATATATATATTCACTACTCAATGACATAATTATTGTGAAAACATAAAATAAGGCACTGTTAAACATCGAACACAAAGTAAGTTTTCATAACTGAAAATAAAGAAGGAACTGAGCCAACACAGCCTCGCTAGTGTCTCTCTCCATGTGCATGACAGGAGTAGTGTGTGTGTGTGTATATATATATATATATATATATATATATACACACACACTCACACAAATACACAATGGTCTTTATTACATTAGAGAGGATAGTTAGATTGAAGATATGCTATATATTCCCAAAACCTTAAAGAAAACAATATGCTATGATTAATCTCATTTCATGTGAGGAGAAACAATATTTCATTCCTCATTTGATTTTGCAAGATTATTTGTTAAAAAAAAAACTGCAGCTAAGGAATTATAATTGAATTTCATGTGGTTGAGTTATAAAGTTTGAATTTTCATATTTAGATTTCAGCATTAAATAAAACATACTGGTTATTTCCTGGGCATGACAATAAACTACATCTGGCAGCAAGCCCTTTGACTGGAAGTTTTAGAGGAGTGTGGAAGCACCTCTTAATTTCTGTTGTTCCCACGTCCACCTTCATTCGGGGTGGTAGCATCTGTTAGGGTCCTAGCAATGGGCAAATAGTTAACCCTTAAACTGAGGTCATTTAAAAGAAACACATAGGCTGAGTAAGAGTCTTTATCTTTGGATAGCAATTTATCTAAGAGAAGGAAATTTCTGAAAAAAAAAAAAAAATCTACACCTACTCTGTGTAGAAAAGGGTCAGCTTAATTCTCTAAACTTTGTAGGTAATCTTTCTAGAGATGATGTCTAAATAAAAACACTCAGTTTTTAGTCTCCTGACTGGTTGGTGTTAGTAAGGGCATACAGCTGTAAAAAAAAATTCATGGTTCAATTACAGAGCCATCAAGAAAAGAAAACCCGTCCAACTCATGGAAACAGACATGAAATGATGATGATGTTTGATGTTCTGTTAAAAACCAACCAATAGCATCATCTTCCAGGGATCTCTAAACTGCTATCTGTAGATTAGTTTTCTCCAAGCAGTGTCTAAAAATGACTTCAAAGGAATTCTATAAATCTTAAAGCAGTTAAATCCTTCATCAGACCCTGTAAAATGGCTATACGCTCCATCCCTTCAGGAAATAGACAATCATGACTCTATCATCATCATCATTCTGCGGCCTCGGCCGAGATTCAAAATCTTGTCAGTAGCTAAATACTTGATGCTTCGCTAGAGCTACCAAGGGTGTTTTTTATCATGACACCATCACTAGATGGGTTGCCTACCACGGCTTAATGAGGGTGAATGGGCTTCTCTGAAGAGAATGATATCCCGTGCCAGTTTCCCAACCTGGTATTTTTTACAACCACGCGATAAAAATTGGTTCTCTACAACTTCCTGTCGTATGTGACTAAGTAGTTTTCTCTTTTTAATCATTGCCTACCCACCTGTTTCACCATCTATTCACAAAACTTGTCAGTTAAGGGGCTTGCTGTGTTCTCTTATGACTCTTGCTCACAATAAGCGTTGCGTTTCACAAGCCTTATACTTTCATTTTGTGTCTAAGGAATTTCAGCTGTCCGCGATGCAAAATCATAAATACTTTTGCGAAGTAACAAACACTGCATCAATTACACACTTAGAACAACAGCTGCGATTGAAAATGCTTTATGTATAGAAAATAAAATAATTCTATAAAAATCATAATCGCAAGGTGGGGCTGCCACGAGTAAGAGAAGAGATTGTGTACATGGGTTATTGAAGAAAGGATAAAAGATGAACAGGATTCAAGAAGATAAAAGATGGCAATTAACATTGCATTTCAATTTTTGGAGATTGTAGCTATCAGGGAAGCAAGTGAACAGAAGGGGATTCTACGGGCAGGAAGTGCAAGAAAAGGAACTGTTAGAGTAGAAGTGGTGCTTCCACAAACAGGGACACAGCAAATATTAAAAAAGAAAAATATTAATTTCCATGGAATATATATTCCCTGAAAACTAATTTACTGAAGAATTTCATTGTAAATTATTTCCTATGACAAAATTATATTGATTTATTAGACAAATGCCTCAAAACTTTGATTCATTCCAGCGGTCAGTTATATTGTAAATCTGCTAAAAGCCTGTACAGTAAACAAACATATTATTGAAAGTTGATTTGAAAGGAAACCTCAAGTGACAAAAAGCTGAAAATTATCAAAAGTGGCTGTTCTAAGGTAGGGATTTCATAAGTTTCTTACATTATTGATCAATTTCAAATCGAAAAATTTTCCACCACCTATCTTTATAGTTAACTAGCAGTATAGCCTAGTGTTGCTCGGGTGCAATGAAAGCTTTAAAACTAATCCATGGTCCTTGAACTCAGACTCTTTGAACGTTGACACGAGAGACTAACAAGCAATACTTGTTTCCAGTTAAAGCGAAACCGTAGACTGAAAGAAAAAATGAATGGATGTAAGTCAAATTTTGATTTCCTGATATAAAATGAGTTTTTTTCATTGTAAACTGAATTTTGAAGGCTAAGTAAGTCCTCTGAGTAAATGGTATCATGGCTAAGACTAAGAACTACAATTATATCTACTTAGAGCCAAATCCAAAGCAAAAACTAAAAAGAGCTGACAAAAATAGCTGTACAGGCAGATAAACACACTCAGACAAACATCTTGCCTTTTACATATATATATATATAATCGATTTTCTGCACTATTGTAAGAACTACAATTTTGAAACTTCTGAATATTGTTTCTTATGTCTTTTGTCTATGAGTGTATCAAATTTGATTAAAATCAGACCACCCCTTCTATAACCCGATTTTTTTTTTTTTTTTTTTTTTTTCAATTATCGATATTTATCGGGGGTACCTCGACATAAAACCTAGCTAAGAACACTCGCAGACGCTTATAGTACAACTGTGTAAATTTTCAAGAAAATCAGTTCAGCCATTTCGGAGTCTGTAGGTAGCGAAAACGTGCACACACACACACACACGCAATGTTCCATTTATAAATAAGTTTAGATATTCAAAATCATGCCAAAATTTTGGGGTAAAATTTTGTTACTGGTTCATAAAAAACTCATGAATTAAAGAAATACCAAAGGGATGTATAAATAATAGCGACTTGCATATCAACTGCTACTACGAGATTAAATTATATAATGTGGACAAGTTTGGTTTCATCTGTTTTTTAATTTTATGGTTAGTGCAAGTGTTAAGAAAATTAAATGGTTTTTATTTGTAATTATAAAATTAAAAAGAATATATGCTACTCATAAAATTTCAGAGAATATTCTTTCTGCTGTTTTTGTTTTACATTTTTTTTACCAAGATTTTCTGAAAAATATTTAAAAAAATAATTTCATTCATCCATGAATAACTCCTGAAAGTTTAATTAAATCTGACAATTATTTGATTTTTACAAGAATGTCTAAATTACTGTGATTTTCACTTTAAAAAAGACACTAAAATTTTTTATAATTTCTGATCACCTGCTGACACAAAAAAAAAAAAATTAATCCAAAATTTTGCAACTTATAAAAATGATCGAAAAATATGATTGAATAATATAAAAAATCCTTTGGTTTTTCCTGCTGATAATAATACAAAAATGTTGACAATAAGTCTTCGTATTTAAGTTCGGGGCTTTTTTTTTTTTTTTTTTTTTCTATAGTATGCTCACTTTCTAATGAATCTTTGGAGGTATTTATAATGTCAAACATGCTGGGAGAACATTTGAGATTATTTTGGGAAGCAATCAGACATGAAAGAACATTGATGCTTCTCTCTAAATGGCTATCAAAGAGCTTGACCATATGCTTTGTTTTTCTGAAGAGAAATAAATGAGAAACCGCACCATATAAAAACATTCTGCAAGCAAATGCACTGTAGTCTGCCTTTGCATATTTCACATATATTTGTTGAAATAAAAACGTAATTGTGGAAACATTAATAAAAACAAAAAAAACAAAAAAAAACGTACATTATGGAGAGGTGCATTATAAACATTTTTTTTTACACTGGCAGTATAACCCGGCGTTGCTCAGGTGTAATGAAAGCTTTAAAACTAATCCATGGTCCTGGAGTTCAGACTCAGCCGAAAGAATATTTGTGTGAAGTTTGGTGAGAATCATATAAAAATTGTGGATTTGTATAAAGGACATACAGACAGATAAACAGACACGCACACAAACATCTTGTTTTTGATATACATATATTATCGATTTTCTGCACTATTGTAAGAACTGCAACCTTGAAATTTTTGAATTTCATTTCTTATGTCTTTGTCTATGAGTGTATCAAATTTGATTAAAATCGGATCACTCCTTCTATAACCCGATTTTTTTTTATTATCGATTTTCGATATTTATAGGGGGGACCACAACACAAAACCTAGCTAAGAACACTCGCAGATGTTTATAGTACAACTGTGTAAATTTTCAAGAAAATCAGTTCAGCAGTTTCGGAGTCTATAGGTAATGGACACACACACACACAAACACACAGTTCCATTTATAAATAGACTTAGATTATTTGAATGTTTTGAACATTAGGCTTACAACCAGATTATATTGAAAACACCAGTTCTCATATGATCACCAAAGTTAAGCAACATCAAGCCTGGTCAGTATCTAGAAGTTGAGCACTCAAGAATACCAGGTGCTGTAAGCTCAGATGCTTGGGTGTTGTAATGTATAATGCTTTGGTATTGTCAATCAGAATCAAGTTCCAACTCCAGTCATGTACGTTGTGTTCATTTATACACTTAGAAAATGGATGAATTCACCCTCTTCTCCCCTAGCTATGGGTTAATTAGCAGCACTTGTATCAAAGTATTATCTCAAAAAAAATTTACAAACTAAGTATTTTCTGGCATTAAATAACTTTCAAAACGTTAATAGGCCATAAAAAGCAAATCAATCAATTTTTTTGAAAATGAGAAATGAATGGTCAGGAATGAAAACAAATATTACTGGAAGTTCTTTCATGTGAAATTTAACATGTGCTTTTTAAAATAGCTTTTGAAATCATAGAAAACTTCTATGTGCCTTGTCCTTTCCAACATAGATGATCATGGCTTTTCACTTCTCACTATCCCTGGTGGCTCTTAGCATGCTTTTTTTCTGTTACACCACACAATCTTGTTCTACTATACACCCACTCAGACTAGTCAAGTACATTGGTTGTTGGGCTGTTTTTCTCTGTCTTTCCTTCCCTCTATCTGGCCTGTTAGTATTGGGTTCTCCAAGCCCTCCTTCCTTATTGCATGTCCCAGGAACTTTAGCTGTCTCTTTCCTGATGCTCAGTATTAATTTCCTTTTTGTTTCCATCCTTTCTATCATTACTCAAATGCTCGGTCCATGATATCTGTAGCATCCTTTAGGGTAAAAAAAAAAATGTATTAATTTCAATTTCAGTTTCTTTAAAGATGTATGTCATTGCTTTCTGTAGGTCAGTCAGTTAAGTGCCTTATGTGAAACACGCTTGGGCGATCATGTCTCTTTCGAGACATGACTTTTGCAAAAATGCTCTAATAAATATCTTTTATGGAAAAAGAAAATAATGGCAAGTCAAGTGTGAGGTAGGGTTAGTGTTTGCCTTCTCAAAGATTGGTGAGTCTGTTAATGCTGAAATAGAATTTGGTTTTAAACAAAACCTTTTAACAGCATTATATTTACTTTGTTTATTTTCTTCATAAATTGGAGTAGATAGATCTATCGCCTGGTTCACACTCCACCCACGTCTATTGAACAGGTTAAGAGGCTCATCCCTTGTTCCCTGTTTAGGATGTGGTTTCCGGCTTTCTCTTTTCCAATCTTCTCACTTTGTTTTTTTTTTTTTCCAATTGGAGTAGATAGATCTATCTATCGCCCGGTTCACACTCCACCCACGTCTATTGAACAGGTTAAGAGGCTCATCCCTTGTTCCCTCTTTAGGATGTGGTTTCCGGCTTTCTCTTTTCCAATCTTTTCACTATTACGTAGCCTCCTGCACATTAGTGGCGTTACCGCCTTTGCTCGGGGTGATACGATTAAAAAAAAAAAAAAAAGTACTCCAGATCAAGAAAAGATTTTTTTTTTTTTTTTAACCTAAATTTTAAGTGGGGGATTAAATTTGATATGTTAGTTATTTGTAAATTGATCCCTCAGTACCGCATACAAAAAATGTACCCATCCTATGTTATAAAGTAAATTCTGAATTACCTTATAAAATTTGGAATAATTTAAAATTAAGATTATCCTCCTTGCTGTGTCCCTTCAGAACATATCTACATCCTTCTAGTTTGTATAGTACTTACCAGTGTTTTTCCCTTTGATAAGGTCTCCTGCGCCCTATTTTGACATCCATTCACACAAGCTTGTAAAGTGAATGCTGTGCTTTCTCTCTTTATATTTATTGCTTGCTCTATGTATGCCTTGTGAGTGTTAATTTCCCTAAGCCTTTCTCCTTATTATGCATTCAAGAAGTTTTTGCTAACACTCCCATTTTCTGAGTATAAATGTCCATTTCTTTACCATTTTTTAAGCTTCCACACTGCTTACTTGCGCAGTTTATGGAATTCTCAGTATCCTCCTGTGGCAAGATTTTCCAACATTCGCTGTCATGAAAAATTTAATATTTATATTTAAACCATATCTATTCTTAGCTTTTGATGTTATGTAGCTCAAATACGTGACATACGGTTCATATAAAGGACTAATATCGAGTAGTGACAGTGGAGTTGGTAGCTGACAGCTAGCACGGTCGTTGTCTACTCAGCTAACTAGTTGTTGCCACCCTGCACAAACATGTACTACTGTATCTACCGAGAATAAACGTATTACTTATATCTGTGTGTTGTCATTCCTCCACGATACAACACCTTTTTACCTGTGTTGTGTTAAAACGTAATTCTTACATAGAAAATTATATAATTTCAAAATAGTCATGAATTAGGAATTTAAAAACCATTCTTCCAATTTATTTGATTTGATATCCTTTTAGATGCTTAGGCCAGAAAACTTACACATAACATCATGGATGAGGGCCATGACATGTAATGAGGAAGGAGGGTTTGGAGAATCTGATACTCAAAGGCTGATAAAGGAAAAAAGAGACAAGGGAAAGCAGCACAAGATATATTTGATGGGCTTCATCAAATGGGTGGTGCATCGGAGTTTGAGAGATATACCAAGAGGAAAAGTATTAAAGGTAACAAGGGATAGGGGTAATGGAAGTCTATGATTGCCTAAGTCCCGAAGAGACACTACATATGAAGATGAGGAAGATACCTTAGCTCCCATCTTCTGAATTTAAAGAATATTCTTTTTCTTTTTCTCTTATTATTATTACTGCTATCATCATCATTGTTGTTGTTGTTAGCCTTTAATTACCTTTAACTATTTTGGGGATGAACTGATCTAGTAAAATAAACCTACCCTCCCTCTGAAAGTTTTTAAAAAAAAGTTAATATATTCTTGATATTCATGGCCTGGAGTATTTAATTAGTTAATAGAAATAAAAAATGATTTTTTTCTCTTGGTGAGGTACTTTCCTGTAGAAATGATTTCCACCCCTCCATTTCTGTCTTGTTTATTTTTGTTTTTTACATGAAAGCAATTTGGAACTATTAGTTGAAGAAAATAATTAAAGTTATTACTTTTTATCAGACTGTTATGATTACTCTTTTATTGGAATATGTATATAAGAGTAAGACACTCTCTCTCTCATTGTCTCTTTCTCTCTCTTTCTCTCTCATTGTCTCTTTCTCTCTCTTTCTCTCTCTCTCTCATTGTCTCTTTCTCTCTCTCTCATTGTCTCTTTCTCTCTCTCTCTCATTGTCTCTTTCTCTCTCTCTCTCATTGTCTCTTTCTCTCTCTCTCTCATTGTCTCTTTCTCTCTCTCTCTCTCATTGTCTCTTTCTCTCTCTCTCTCTCTTGTCTCTTTCTCTCTCTCTCTCTCTCTCATTGTCTCTTTCTCTCTCTCATTGTCTCTTTCTCTCTCTCATTGTCTCTTTCTCTCTCTCTCTCTCATTGTCTCTTTCTCTCTCTCATTGTCTCTTTCTCTCTCTCATTGTCTCTTTCTCTCTCTCATTGTCTCTTTCTCTCTCTCATATTGTCTCTTTCTCTCTCTCTCTCATTGTCTCTTTCTCTCTCTCTCTCATTGTCTCTTTCTCTCTCTCTCTCATTGTCTCTTTCTCTCTCTCTCTCTCATTGTCTCTTTCTCTCTCTCTCATTGTCTCTTTCTCTCTCTCTCTCATTGTCTCTTTCTCTCTCTCTCTCATTGTCTCTTTCTCTCTCTCTCTCATTGTCTCTTTCTCTCTCTCTCTCTCATTGTCTCTTTCTCTCTCTCTCTCATTGTCTCTTTCTCTCTCTCTCTCATTGTCTCTTTCTCTCTCTCTCTCATTGTCTCTTTCTCTCTCTCTCTCTCATTGTCTCTTTCTCTCTCTCTCTCATTGTCTCTTTCTCTCTCTCTCTCATTGTCTCTTTCTCTCTCTCTCTCATTGTCTCTTTCTCTCTCTCTCTCATTGTCTCTTTCTCTCTCTCTCTCATTGTCTCTTTCTCTCTCTCTCTCATTGTCTCTTTCTCTCTCTCTCTCATTGTCTCTTTCTCTCTCTCTCTCATTGTCTCTTTCTCTCTCTCTCTCATTGTCTCTTTCTCTCTCTCTCTCATTGTCTCTTTCTCTCTCTCTCTCATTGTCTCTTTCTCTCTCTCTCTCATTGTCTCTTTCTCTCTCTCTCTCTCTCATTGTCTCTTTCTCTCTCTCTCTCTCTCTCATTGTCTCTTTCTCTCTCTCTCTCTCTCATTGTCTCTTTCTCTCTCTCTCTCTCTCATTGTCTCTTTCTCTCTCTCTCTCTCTCATTGTCTCTTTCTCTCTCTCTCTCTCTCATTGTCTCTTTCTCTCTCTCTCTCTCATATTGTCTCTTTCTCTCTCTCTCTCTCTCATATTGTCTCTTTCTCTCTCTCTCTCTCTCATTGTCTCTCTTTCTCTCTCTCTCTCATTGTCTCTTTCTCTCTCTCTCTCTCTCATTGTCTCTTTCTCTCTCTCTCTCTCTCTCATTGTCTCTTTCTCTCTCTCTCTCTCTCATTGTCTCTCTCTCTCTCTCTCATTGTCTCTTTCTCTCTCTCTCATTGTCTTTCTCTCTCTCTCATTGTCTCTTTCTCTCTCTCTCTTTGTCTCTTTCTCTCTCTCTCTCATTGTCTCTTTCTCTCTCTCTTTCTCTCTCTCTCTCTTTCTCTCTCTCTCTCTCTTTCTCTCTCTCTCTCTTTCTCTCTCTCTTTCTCTCTCTCTCTCATATTGTGTGTGTGTCTCTCTCTCTCATATTGTGTCTCACTCACTCTTTCACCCTCTCTCTCACGTCATATAGCATGCAAGGAACTTTTTCAATTATTAACTTAGGAATTAAGATTCATCAGAAAATTAAAATTGGAAAACTGTAAAATTTTCATGGGTTTTTCCAGTAATTATTAATACTGTTATTATTACAGTCATATTATAATTCTGTTGTTCCTTAGTTTGTGTGCACATTATGTCCTGCCAATACCTAAAAAGGAATGAAAAATTAGGTTTTGATCTCAAGGAAAAACACATCAGATATGCTGTTTAATTGCAGTGAGAAAATGAAAGAAAATAGACTGGTGCTAATGCTCACATTTGTTTAATGTCTGCTTCACTGAAATGGAAAAAGTTGTCCATTTGAAATCTTTTCATTTGTACCCTGTTTTTTCTTTAAATAATAACCTGCATCCATGCTTGATTATTATTGCCATATTTCATTAAAGCTAAGCTCAAATATTCAGTGATGAATTATGGGGAATTTCCATGATATACAGTTCAATGTGAAGTATTTTCTTACTTTCTGTAGAATTAGTAGATAGTAACAGACAGTGACTGTAGTTGAAGTTGAGTCTGACCAAATCCTTCCCAGTAAACTGGTAGGTGGTTTATATAACAGTCTGGGAGATTCTACTCTGCTATCCAGGGAAGTCTATTCTGTAGGTTCTGATAAGCTGATGATTCCAGTGTTGATATTGTGCTCAATAAATATCAGCACAATATCCGCCTTATGACTCTTCGAGAGGGACATTTATTGAGTTACAACCCTGTTTATTTTTGTCTGCCAACTGGACGATACTTGAAAACATCCCTGACACTCTTGATTGTTCCCTTTCCAGCTATCTTTAAGCTTCAAAAATTTAAATTCAATGTCAATCGCTTTCCTCCTGATTACTCTTTTCTGTTCACTCCTTAATGAGGTTTCTGTTTTTTGATTCGTCCACACCCAGTAACTCATTGTGTCTTAGTGGCTTTAATGCCTTCATTGGAGTGAATTTGATTTTTTAAAAAAAAAGCCTAAGAGAGAGTGAGATTAAGGGGTGACTGGGATAGAGATGGATACTACACTGCATCTTGATGACCCCTACCTGATCATTGGGCTTGCAATGATGTATTTATTTTTTTTCAGGGAAACAACACTTTGACCGCATATCTTACTGTGTGCTAACACACAGATGTAAGGCATGTTTGCTGACAAATATATTTGCATCGAGCATGCGAGAGTCCATTTGATGTTGCTTTTGCATGCAATATTCATTCCTGCTTTATCGTGTTTACCGATTTTGGAAAGATGCGCCAGGGAACCATTACACTAAATGAAAATGTTACACCCAACTGACTTTTCCCCCCTTTTTTTGTCATGGAACATAAAATTCTATTGAATGCAAACTCGTAAGTGGATAAAAAAAACAAAGAAAGATGTCTATGTCCCTTCTTTCTTTTTATATATATTTTGGGATATATACTCGTCACAAAATAGGTTAGAGTTAAAAATGTCAAGCTTTGGAACAAAAGTTCTAAAGTACTTTTCATTTAGTTAGAAAAAGAAAATATTAGGAAGAAAAATCCTAACTTCAGCTTATGGATCAGAAATAAATCCAAGGGAAAGTAACGTTCATTTAAAACAGGTCATATCTTAAAGGAAATAAAGTAATTTTTCTTTCTTTGTTTTTTTTATTTTTCTCTTTTTCTCTTTTTTTCTTTTTTCTCTTTTTTTCTTTTTTCTCTTTTTCCCTTTTTTCTCTTTTTCCCTTTTTTCCCTTTTTTCTCTTTTTCCCTTTTTTCTCTTTTTCCCTTTTTTCTCTTTTTCCCTTTTTTCTCTTTTTCCCTTTTTTCTCTTTTTCCCTTTTTTCTCTTTTCCCTTTTTTCTCTTTTTCCCTTTTTTCTCTTTTTCCCTTCTTTCTCTTTTTCCCTTTTTAATTAAATACCTGTAAAAAAGTAACTGTTTCAAACAAAAAAAAAATAACTTAGGGGGTGTCCAGTAATAGCAGCACTATGAGAAATACAGTCATTGTTTTGCAGGGTACATATGTTAAACTTTGCCAAACATTTTGTGTGCCATGTCCATTCTCTCTACTACTTCCTCTTCCTTGTAGCTCTTAGTAAGTTTCACCTTTACGTTATCTCTCCTAAACCCTGTTCTACCATCCATTTACTCCAGCTCATCAAGTACGTTCTTCTTTCTCTCAATCTGTCCTGTGAGTACTAGATTTTCCAAACCCCCTTTCTCATTTAACTCTTCAAATGGATGACTTAATCCAGATCATAGGACCACATGTCCTTCTATGTGCCATGTTCCTTCAGAACATCAGCAATCATGGCCTTCCACATCTTCCTTCCCCTCGTAGTTTTAATATATTTTGTCTTGTTATTTTTCCTAAAACTTTGCTCTGCCATCAATTTGCTTAAGCCTATTCAGTCCTCCAATCCTTCCCTCTGTTATTGCGCATCTCAGAAACTTCGACTGCCTCTTTCTGATTCTAAGTATAAGTCTCCTTTTTGTTTCCATTTTCTCACAAAGCTCGTCATTGTTCACATGTTTGCTCTATGATATCCACAGCATCCTTTTGTAGAACCACATTTCTGTTGCTCCAAGTTTCTTCATCTTTGAAGGGATTGTCCAGCATTTGCTGCTATACAGGAAGACAGATATCATTGCATAACAGGTCAATACTCTTTTTCTTTGTTTCAAAAAAATTATCTCTATTATTTGATTAGCTTTTGGAATGGATGGATCTTTGACCATCCCAATAAGTTTTCAGATATCGGTCACACTTCTATCTTTTGTTAGAATCCTTCCCAAATATTTAAATCTTTGGACATGTTTGATTTTATTATATTATTCTTGATTTTTAATTTGGACTTAAGGTTTAACCTTTGGCTGATGGCCATGCATTCTGACATCTTGTAGTTTGTACTTAGTCCTTTTGTCTTGCTTTCCTTTCCATATCTGCTACCAGTTAAGATTGTGGCTGCCAATAATGAATCCTGATAGGACTTGTAATTTCCTCAGAATTGCCTCCCTGTATAGGTTGAATAAATCTGGTGAGAAAACACATCCTTGTCTTACATCCCTTTCTAATTTTGTATATCTACTGATCTCATTTTCTGTTTATTTGCTGCCTTTATAGATTCTTGATTATTCTAATATCCTTCCTGGATATGTCAAGGTTGTTCGACAGCCAAGTTTAAAGGCACTAATAACTTTTCTTGAACATCTGCTGTTAAAATGTGTCCAAGAGATTTAAATGCCAGTGCATCTTTTATTAATACAAATCTAAAGTTGATTAAAATATTACAATTATTTTTAAAGTGTATTTTCTGTGCAACATTTAGCAAAAATACTTGTAAAATCCTTTATAATGGCAGATAGGAAATGTGAGTGGTCAGGATAAATACTTTTATCAAAAATACCGAATGTTTTTTTTTTATGTAAATGAAATGCCAGGAAACATATTTATGTGTTTGAAGCTATATTGAATTCCATCAACCTTTGCTTTCAATTTATTTGAACACTCAAGCATCAGACCTGCTTGATTAGCACAGAGCAATAATTATGTAAAAAGAAGAGAAAAATCTTTGGGTTTTTAGGTATGGTATTGAGTGGAGACTTGAAAATTACTTTCTTAAAAGTACTTCTCTGCGCATCTGCTATTTTACGCAACAAATCATAAAAAAATGTTTTTTTATCATTTTTTTTCTATCTTGAATAAAAAGAATCTACTCCATTTTCTCATAAGTGTCTACTTGTTCCATTTAATTTTTTTGTGTTCATTTCCCCCCACCCTTTTTAGCAGTATTAGTAGGTAGCCATCTTGGTAAGCATTTACTGCGGAATGTTTGTTTTTTCAAATTCATTCTGTTTTTGAATGTTTTATTTTGAAAAAAAAAAAAAGAACGAAAACAATTTTCATTTGGCAAGATTCAGTTTGATTTTAACAACTTGCATGAATGTCTTTTCTTTATTATCAAAGGATAGGTAATTATTTTAATAAATGATTAACAGTCTCAGTATTTGTCTATACTTCTAAGATGAGGTAGCATTTACAAATTTTACATTATTTACATCGTTGGGACTGTTGTCATCATTTTTATTGCCATATTTACAACATTTTGATCATTACACTCTGGGGTGTTTCAGCTGCTAAGAATTTTGAACTGAACCCTTCATTTCCATCAGTGGAGTACATCCTTCTCATGCTATATACAGTGGCTGAAGCATCGTGAACATGGCAATAAAGATGAAGACAACAGTCCAAACAATGTAAATAATGATTAACACAGGCTTTGTTGATCTGTATATGTGTATTTGGGCAGCAGTCATTCTTTTCTGCATGTTTCATTGAATTAGACCCGTGATTCTCAAACAGTGTCCGCATAACATTTATGGGGATCCACACACAAAAAATAATGAATTAGGGGTATACAGTGATATTTTAGTGGTCCATACAGCAATTCTACTGTTGAACAATTTGTATTACTGAGAATAGACTTAGTACAATAATTTATGCCATATTAAAATAATAAAAGTAGTAATAACATTGTTGGGGGTCTGTTACGAGGGTGCATTTTTGTATAAAAAATATTAACAAAGTCTAAAAAACGTTAAAATTTATAGTAAGGGATTTTACTGAGTCCTACTTGTTAATATAAAAAAGTTTTCATTCATGAAGTAGTTGTAAAATAGAGAAATTAGAAACAGAACGTTTGGATGATTCTAGATCATTTCAGTATATTCGAAAAGTATGCTAATTAGGTGCTAGCCCCTTTAAAAATAGTTTTTTTTTTTTTTGTTTTTTTTTAAGAGAGTTGTCAGTTGTAAAAAAGGAATTTCCAGTATTATCAACTCTGGTTTTTGATTTGTGGATTATTATATTTAGTTGAAAGACTCTATGAAAAGTTACTGACCAACAAAAACCCAAAAGAGGACCTAGTGGAACTAAATTGGTAAATAGTTTCTGAATATTTTCATTGACCAAACTAAAAATTATTCTATATAAACACATATTTGTGGATTTCCAGTAATAGCACTTAGATTACTTCTCTAGTCCTAACATGGTAAAAGATACCTGACTCCCACTTCTTCTCCCTTGCCAGTAGATATAGACTTCTACATTTACTGTTTTTTATGCCAGTTATATCTTTGTATATATTTTATTGTGTTTTTATAGAAAATTAGATATTTGTGATTTAACTCTGTGTTTTGATAAATTCTTTTTTTCTTTTGTTACAATTTCCAACACATAACAGGGTCCAAGCACAAAAAATGAATTGGGGACACAGTGATATTTTAGTGGTCCATACAGTAATTCTAATTTGAACAGTGTGTATTACTGAGAATACTTACTACAATAATTTATGCCATATTAAAATAATAAAAGTAATAATAATAATATTAACGTAATATTAGCATTTTTTTTTCCTTTTTTTTTCCTTTTTTTTTCCTTTTTTTTCCTTTTTTTTTCCTTTTTTTTTCCTTTTTTTTCCTTTTTTTTCCTTTTTTTCTTTTTTTCTTTTTTTTCTTTTTTTTCTTTTTTTTCTTTTTTTTCTTTTTTTTCCTTTTTTTTCTTTTTTTTTCCTTTTTTTTCCTTTTTTTTCCTTTTTTTCTTTTTTTCTTTTTTTCCTTTTTTTTCCTTTTTTTTCCTTTTTTTTCCTTTTTTTTCCTTTTTTTTCCTTTTTTTTCCTTTTTTTTCCTTTTTTTTCCTTTTTTTTCCTCCTTTTTTTTCCTCCTTTTTTTTCCTCCTTTTTTTTTCCTCCTTTTTTTTCCTCCTTTTTTTTTCTCCTTTTTTTTCTCCTTTTTTTTCCTCCTTTTTTTTTCTCCTTTTTTTTTCTCCTTTTTTTTCTCCTTTTTTTTTCTCCTTTTTTTTTCTCCTTTTTTTTTCTCCTTTTTTTTTCTCCTTTTTTTTTCTCCTTTTTATTGCAATCAAGTATAAGAAAAAACTGGATACTACAGTGTCATAAATTTAAGGTTACCAACAATGCCTTCTCCACAATAAAATCTCAGATTCAGTTCAATTATCATTTTTTTTAATTAGGATTTCTTTTGACTTTCATTCCCTATCTGCTTGAAACCTAAGCTTTATTTTCTTTATATGTTCTTTTGACCTGGCTACTTAGCTATTGGTAAGTAATAAAAACAAAAAAGGGCCCATGTGGAACCAGGTTGAGAACCTCCAGTCCAGTCTAATGGCTATAAAGGTCCACCAAAACAAATTAAGAGGAAAAGGAGTCCATGGCTAAAAATAGGTTGATCTACTGAACTAGAGATAAGGAATATTTGTCTATATTTCTGAGATGAAGTATTGTAATTATTTACTTTGTTCAGATTGTGGTCCTTATGTTTTATTTACAAAGTATCAACTGTTGTACACTCTGACCTACTTCAGCTGATTGAAAATTTCGACTGAACCCTTTATTTCATTCAGAGGGTAGATTTTTCTTGTTCCATTAATCATGCTTCTTCCAGATGTCTCAGTATGAAGTATCTGTCTTTAACTCAACAATCTCTTTTTTTTATTGTAGTTGTAGTATAGCAAAATGACCCCTGGTAGCAATGTTTGTATTAAGGCAATAATTTTATAAGGCTGTCCTGTGAAAAATAAAGCAGTTTCCAGTCTAATTTTCTACTCTGATTTTTGTATGTTTGCTACAGAGAATGAAAAACAATCATGTTAACATGGCAAATAAGATTGGGGTAATCATCATACTAATTCCTGAATGAATTAATAACATTATTTTCAATGACAAAAAAATAAATAAATAAATGAAACTACATTTTTTTTATTTTTTTTTTAAATATTTTTATTTTTATAATGAGTCTAGCAGTATAGCCTGGCATTGCTAGGGTGTAATGAAAGCTTTAAAACTAATTCATGGTTCTGGAGCTCAGACTCTTTGGACGTTGACACAAAAGACTAAACAGCAATGGTTGTTTCCAGTTAAAGCGAAACCATAGACTGAAATAAAAATGAATGGATTTAAGTCAAATTTTGATTTCCTGGTATCGATATCAAATAAGTTTTCTTCATCGTAAACTGAATTTTTAAGGCTAAATAAGTCCTCTGAGTAAATGGTATCATGGCTGAGACTAAGAACTAAAATTATACCTATTTAGAGCCAAACCCGAAGCAAAAACTAAAATAAAATGGCTGAAAAAAAAATACATACATACAAGCAGATAAACAAACACACACATCTTGCCCTTTATATATATATATATATATATATATATTTTTATTCAGATACTTTAATCCAAGCGGGAAACGCAGGAAGGTAAATTTCAAAAACCCGATCCTAATTAATATTAAAATTTTATTTTAATATTAAAAAATGATACAGGAAGAGAGCTCCATGTAATAAAATATTACAGAGCAAATATAAATTAATATATATATATATGCTATCGATTTTCTGCACTATTGTAAGAACTGCAACCTTGAAACTTCTGAATATCATTTCTTATGTCTTTGTCTATGAGTGTATCAAATTTGATTAAAATCGGACAACTCCTTCTATAACCCGATTTTTTTTATTGATATTTATCGGGGGTACCTCAACACAAAATCTAGCTAAGAACACTCACAGACACTTATAGTACAACTGTGTAAATTTGCAAGAAAATCGGTTCAGCCGTTTCAGAGTCTATAGGTAACGGATTCACACAGACAAAGTTCCATTTATAAATAAGTTTAGATATGTCCTATTGTAACGAATGTTTTCATCAGCACTCATAATGAATTCGGGTATATTTTCAAAGAGTTAATATCACTATTTGCTGATAGAATGGGACACTATTTAGCCTCTTAAAAGTTGGATTCTAAAGATTACTTGTGGTTCTGAGAGTGTTGACCAGTCCCTCCTCATTTCTGTCAATTTGAAGTGTTGTCCTCTACTGCAGATAAAGCAGAATATCTTGCTCAGAAATTCTTTTCCAACTTTACTCTTGACTGACTGAAGTATCTCGACCTGATTTTTCTCCTCAAACTGTTTCTACTGAGTGATATGCACATAAAAATGTATATGGTTTCTGCTATAATTTCTAAACAAGATCCCTGCAATGCATGTGGATTTGATGGTATCCTTATCTCCTGAACTGGCACCTGAAATTCCTGTGTAGTTTCTGTCTTTCTCTCTTTTGAAAATCCCTTCCAATTTCTTGTTTTTCTGCCAATGAGAATCTTTAAAAATTTAAATGCAATGCCAATTGCCATATTCTGTTTTCAAGAACCTTGTTGGTTTTATTGCCCTTTTTATCACTCCTCCTCATTCCTCCTCTCCTCCTCCTGCTATTTCACTCCCTGTAACCCTGTTAGTCCTAATCACCACCTTGCTTAGGGTGAAATGATTTTAAAAAAACTTTTTTTTCTTTGTATCACCCTATGCAAGACAGTGAAGCAACTAAGACATCAGAGATTACAGGGTGTGAAAGAATTAGGAACATCAATAATGAGCAGAAAGAGAAAAGAGTAACGACAAAGAAACTAGATAATGATTTACATTGCAGTTAAGTTTTTGCATGTTAATGTTGACTGAAAATATGCTTTGTAGTGCAGTGGATATTGGCTCGGAACAAGAAATCAGAGAGCTAAGTTAAAATTACAGTTAAATTCGTTGCATTCACTTACGTGCAAATACTCTTGGGTAAAGTATTAATCTGTCTCTTCCCTCCAGCTATGGCTCAAATGACAGAGCAGATTGGATTCTATAGCCCTGGTTGGCAACTTTTTTTTTTTTTTTTTTTTTTTTTTTTTAATCATATCACCCCAAGCAAGGCGGTAACGCCACTGATGAGCAGGGGGCTACGTAAGAGTGAAAAGATTGGAAAAGAGAAAGCTGGAAACCACATCCTAAACTGGAAACAAGGGATGAGCCTCTACACCTGTTCAATAGATATGGGTGGAGTGTAAACCGGGCAATAGTTTTGTAAGAAAATCTTCTGCCTAGTCAGTCATGTCTCTTTTGAGGCATGATCACCCAAGTGGATATCACATGTGACACTTAACTGAATGTTTTTTCAATCATCTCATCCCAAGCAAGGCATTCAGCTGCCACTGTTGCACAGGGGGTTACATAAAGGTAAGTGATGAGAAAGAGGGGTCAGTTATTGGAAATATCAGGAGGAGGGTAATAGATGGATGAGGATGCAGAGGATGGGGGTGAAGTAGATGAAAAAAAGAGCTTAAGAGAATGGATGCGAGTTAGTGTGAGAGGAGATGTCTAGTGACCTTACATTTAAATTCCTGGAGATTGTAGCTGTCAGGGAAGCAAGTATATGGAAGGGAATTCCACAGGTGGAAAGTGCGTGAAAAGAAGCTGTTGACTGGAAAGCAAGAAAAGAAACTGTTAGCATAGAATTTACAGCCACGTCTAACCAGCTCAACTGTAAATTGAGGAGATAGTGATGCCCAGATAGAACAGTGCTATCGTACCTAGATGTTTTGAATTTAAGCAGATAGCTCATCCAAATAATTACCATGACCGTGTTTATAGAAAAGACACAGAGAGGCAGCCTTACCAGTAGGTAAATGACTGAAGCCGAGTTACCAGATCAGAACCCATAATATTGCTGATTCTTCTTTGGATCTTATCAAGAAGCTCAAGGTAAATAACAAGGGTACCAAACCATGTGTGGCAGTAATATTCTAGGTATGAATGAAGGGTAGATATATAAGATCGATCCAGGAGAGAAAAATTGTTTAGCACGACACAGTGAACCAACCTTCTTAGCAGCTGGTATAGCAATGGATCCAATATAGTCTTTCCACTTTGTCAGCTGACAATGGTAGCCTGAGAACGTTCAAGAAGTCACTCTTCTGGAGGTTAGTATCAGCCATCTTTTGTCTCACTTAACGATGGTTATAAGGTTGTTTTAGACACCACCTGCCATTTTGACCTTGTCCGACTGATCAGCCTTGTCTATCGATGTAAGAGGAAATGGTTGTGTCATTAGTGAAAATCATAAACAACATAGGACCAAGAATGGAACCCTGGGTGACATACGCATCAGTAAGAAAGGATCTAAATGAGTGGCCATTCAGGATAACTTTGAGTTCTCTTTCCAAACTGAAAAGTCAGTGTCTCTGGACACATTTTTAAGCCAATCCAGTCATTCCTCTCAAATCGTGAAATCAAAGAAAATGGCATATTGTATAATGCACATGACTTTAGAATTATTTATTATGGTCCAGTTTGTCTCCAGTATTCTAAAGGACAGCTGTATTTATTATGGGTCAAAACATCCCCAAGCTTCTTGAGGGTGTTTAAGTTTTTTTTGGGTTTTTTTTTTCATGTTTACACCCTCTAAACAGATTGCCTACCAATGCTGAAGAGCTTCATTTTGCCGATTAGCATACAACCCACTTGTAAATACAAACTTGTCATTCCTCTAGGTTGGTTGCCAATCAAGGCTTGAGAGCTTAGTCCACCTTGTTGATTAACACATAGCGAGGGAGGTGGGGAAAAAAAAGATGGTTTCATACCCTTTCCAAATACATTTGCTGAAAAAACAAACATAAGGCACCTGGCCAGAATTAAGCCTAACAAAACCAAAATGGGTTTCAAGTGATGCCTTACTAAAAATGAAAATTTACTTACAAGATAAAAAAATATTGACAAACATTCAGTCTTGGAAATTTTCAACTGCAATTCTTATTTATAATTGAGAACTGAAGTGGGTGGGTGGGAATATTCGTAAGATCATCTAAAGATGAAAAATAAATATGTCTACTGGAAATTAATTTAATTTTTGGTTCTGCAATAGGTTGATTCAGTTTTCTTTACTTTAATTTATTTTATTTTATTATCTTATGCTTTTATTTTTTTTTTTTTTTTTTTTTTTTGTTACTTTTCATCTCACTGAAAGATTATCATTCTAGTATTGAACGAAATATAAGCTGGGGCAGATTGCACTGAACACACTTGCCAATATTTTGTAAGTAATCATTTCCATTCTTGCAAGTTCATAAACAACTGGACTTTGTAATTTTGGATTTGTTTTTAAATTTTATTTTTAAACGTGCCAGATTTGGCTGGTACAAATGGTGCTAAAAAAACAAAAAGTTTTTTTTGTTTTTTTTTTTGTTTTTCTACATCATTTAAAATTTTGTATTTGTTTTCTGTAGAAAGCTAATAAATCGATAATGGTCCAGTGGTTGTTGTACTTGGCTTATTATCTGTCTATGGTAAAGACGCATTTGAAAATAAAAAGTATGAATTAGCGAAAAATCATAGAGATTTTTCCACGTATTTTTTTTCTTATATTTTCAGCAAGAGATTTTTCTTCAGCTGCTTCGTTACTTCTCAAAACAATCTTTTTAATTCCAGTGTGTGTTTCTTCCGCACCTTTTCCTCTTGCTCAAAATAAATTTCTCACATTCTCAAAAGCTGTTATTATACTCTATCTTCTACGAATACAGTGTTTATTCTCACACTCTCTCAAATACCATGTTTATTCTTGCTTACTCTCTTTCTTTCTGTCTCTGGAATGTTAATGTAATTCTCCTCTTGCATTCTTTCTCTCAAAAGCCATTTTTATTCTCTCTCTCACATACAGATGTTGTTTCATGGTCTATCTCTCTCTCAAATGCTATTTTATGCTCTCTCTCAAATGCTATTTTATGCTCTCTCTCAAATGCAATTTTATGCTCTCTCTCAAATGCTATTTTATGCTCTCTCTCAAATGCTATTTTATGCTCTCTCTCAAATGCTATTTTATGCTCTCTCTCAAATGCTATTTTATGCTCTCTCTCAAATGCTATTTTATGCTCTCTCTCAAATGCTATTTTATGCTCTCTCTCAAATGCTATTTTATGCTCTCTCTCAAATGCTATTTTATGCTCTCTCTCAAATGCTATTTTATGCTCTCTCTCAAATGCTATTTTATGCTCTCTCTCAAATGCTATTTTATGCTCTCTCTCAAATGCTATTTTATGCTCTCTCTCAAATGCTATTTTATGCTCTCTCTCAAATGCTATTTTATGCTCTCTCTCAAATGCTATTTTATGCTCTCTCTCAAATGCTATTTTATGCTCTCTCTCAAATGCTATTTTATGCTCTCTCTCAAATGCTATTTTATGCTCTCTCTCAAATGCTATTTTATGCTCTCTCTCAAATGCTATTTTATGCTCTCTCTCAAATGCTATTTTATGCTCTCTCTCAAATGCTATTTTATGCTCTCTCTCAAATGCTATTTTATGCTCTCTCTCAAATGCTATTTTATGCTCTCTCTCAAATGCTATTTTATGCTCTCTCTCAAATGCTATTTTATGCTCTCTCTCAAATGCTATTTTATGCTCTCTCTATCGTCAACGCGGCGTCTCACTCCCTCTCTCACTCTCTTTCTCAACAGAGCCCCTCTTACACATTCATAAATCTGTCATTAGTACATCCATTCAATACTTCTGCCATATCTGATGTAGTTCTTCTGCTACTATCTATTTACAGATTCTTGACAGAATTGTAAGTAGTATTTGCAATGTAATCCATCCTGATCTGGCATTTCAAATTCAATCAATTTCTCACCAATATGGCATCCCTCCATTCTGTAAATATTTCCATAGCATTGAGTTGTTCTCATTTATGTCTCAATTTCATGTGTAATATGTTACATTTAACAGCGGAAGTAGTTGACAGGTACATCCGGCTGTAGATAAGTCAACAAAGGACAAGGGTCGTTGCAAAATGAACTGAGAAAAACAAGCAACAACCAGAAAAAGCAAAAATGTGTGGGATTTTTAAGCCTACATAATGTGTAGAATTTTTGGCTGAAGAGACAGATTGGCTAATATCTACCGACAGCTCCTTCGTATGTACAGTCTCTCTCTAGCTGCCTTCCTGCTCCACACATGCATCATCAACAAAGAATGAACATATAAGATTTTATTTATATATATATATATATATATATATACATACACACACACCTTTCAGTTTGTCCAGATTCAGTGGCAGTATATAACATATAGAGATTAAGCGTGCTACCAGATTGGCAACTACGTCTCACAGATTTACTGTCGAACTTGCTAGATGTGTCTGTATTTTTTTTATTCTAAAAGTTTTTTTCTTGCACTTATCACCTATTTCATTCTTCCCTGTTACCGACAAGCTTCAAAAATTTAAATGCAACATCAATCACCATCTTCTATCTTCCTGACTCCTGTTCTGTTTAATCCTTTCGTCACTTCTCAGTACTCTCTAACCATTCCCTGTCTGCTCCCTAATGACATTATTGCCTTGCTTGGGGTGAAATTCTTCTATGTGCCTTGTCTTTTCAGCTGTAGGCGATCATGGCTTTCCAAGTCTCCTTATCCCTGGTGGCTTTTAGCACGCTTTCTCCTGTTAGACCACACAACCCCTGTTCTGACATCCAACTACTCATGCCCGTCAAATATGTTATCCGCTGCTTTCCCTTTTTCCCTCTATCTGGCTTGTTCGTATCAGGTTCTCCAAGCCCTCTTTCCTCATTGCATGTCCCAGGGACTTTAGCTATCTTTTCTTGATGCTCAGTATTAATTATTTTTCTCATTTTCATCCTTTCCAAAATCTCATTGCTCACATACTTGGTCCATGATATTTGCAGCATCCTTCTGTAGAACATTTTAGTTGCTTCAAGTTTTTCCTTCATCTTTGATATTGTCCAGCATTCACTGCCATATTGAAGAATTGACATCACGTAGCAATCCAGTACTTTTTGTTTCTTGCGAAATTGTCCTGTTTGTTAATACTTTATTCAGCTTCTGGAACACGTCCTTTCCCATGCCAATTCACCTTCAGATCTCTGTGTTGCACTTTGTCAGAACACTTTCCAGATATTTAAACTTCTGCATCTACTTGATTTTAGTATCCTCCACCTGTATTTGGCATTTTTGGCTGCTCTTTTTTGCTAATGACCAGGCATTCAGTCTTCTTGCAGTTTATTTGTAGTCCTTTCTTGTCACTCTCTTCAGATACCTTCTGCAGGAGATATGAAGTTTGCTTTCCATGTCTGTTATCAGAACTGTATCATCCGTGTACCTTATGTTGTTCAAATTGTGGCCTCCAATAACAAATTCCGGCATAACATCTAGGGTTTTCAGAATAGTCTTGCTGTAAATTATTAAAGAAAACAAATTTCCAATGAGCAATCCAGAATATAACTACTATTGAAATTTAAAACAACCTTTCAGATTCTTCCTTTGCCAATATGTATTGGCTGACCCAACTTGAAACTGCTCTTCTTCTTTTAATGGGTGCTATCAAATTAAAATAATGTCAGATAACTAAAAATACTCAATCTATTTACTATATCTAAGGACGAAACATCTAATAGCGTTTTTTTTTTTTTTCATCAAAATAAAATTATTTCATAGAAAATATAAATCAAACTTTTCATTGCTTTGTGTGCCTGGTCTTTTTGGGTGGGTGTTTACCTCTTTGTATGTTTTGTGTGCTTTTCTTGTAAGCTTTTGTCTGTTTTTGTTTTTTTTATGTATCTGATTGCTTTGAGTGGGAAGAATTGTGAGTGTCTGTTTTGTTAGGGTTCTGATCTGTATGTTCTTTTGTGTGTATGAATTTAGTTTTATTATCTTTTTTTTTTTCCTATGTGGATGTGTGTGTGTTTTTTGTGCCGGGCGATTTGTGTGTGTGTGTTTTTTTTGTGTGTGTGAAACATTATAAATATATTCTCTAAGTATGTCTGCTACCAACATTCATCATATTTTTTCGTTTTTACTCCTGGTCAAAAGTCATTATGAATAAAATACACAATTTTCTTTTGCCGCATAAATTCTCGACTCCGCCTGTATCAATCTTGAAAATGAGACTGTCTTTCGTTATCGATTACGTTTATTATCGATTCATCACTCTTTGGCAATAAAACTCTACAAATTCTCATTAATTGTCACCCCCCCTGTAACCCCAGTTGCGTCCTAGTGGCACTTTCACCTTATTTCAGGTAAATGATTAAAATTTGGAGCAACATAAATAGCCTATTTCGATGGGTATATCAATGTCGTTATAGTTTGTTTTTTGTTTTTTTAAATATCGTGCTGCATTATCTCCAGAGCGGTCTCATAATTTATCAAATATAAATGCATTTTATAATAACAAGAAGAGCAGTCAAAGACCGCAAACCTCTGCGAATAAGACAATACCGATTTTAGCGATTAGCAAGAGATGATTATTAAAATGATAATAACTGCAATGAACTTCATTGTTCTTTTTTTTTCCTCTGCTTTTGGATAATATTTAATTTAGATTATAAATGATAATATTTGCGAGGAAAAATGTTTTGCATTCAGAAAATCTAATAATGTAAAGAAATCAGTATTTAGCATGTGAAACGTTTGAAAAATATTAGTTAAAAAAAAAAACTAACGAAAAATAACCCATGTACCGAAACGAACTCAGACTAATCAGTTCGGGCCAATCATCTCTGAAAGTTTCATCCGAATTAATCTTGCTGATCTTGAAATATCTTAGCCTCGGCAGATAAACACAGACAAATGCGATCGAATACAATAATACCTACGCCTTAAAAAAGTTTTAAAAGTTAAAAAACTAATGGCTTTGGATATTTTAATTGATTGGATGTGTTAATATGTACATGTATTTCTGTTAAAGGTGGGCAGAGCTGTTTTAACGCATGGGCCCCTATGGGCACTTGCACGGAGCCCCCACTGTCTCGTGTTAAGTGACTTGTTACAGAAGACCCTTTCTAGAAAATACTAAAGATATAAATTACCACGTTAAACCACGCGTATTTCGATTGGCGAAAATAATGTCATGATAGAAATATCCTGGGCACCTCGAAGTGGTGTAATAGCAAGCTTGTCTTGCTAGAACCATTGCAATTGAGTAGTGAGTTCGATCCTCACTAGGCGCCAAATATTTTCGACCTTGTGCCACATCTAAGCTGCGCTTAGAAAATCTAATAGAAAGATCCATTTCTTTTGAGTTGGTTCTCGAATAAAAAAGAAGTGAATGACCCCTTTCGACTTATAAGACATTGGAAATGGCGAGGACTTTCTTCAAAGAGGCGTCTGGCCTATATAAATAGGACTTGTTTGTCTCGCCATTTGCAGACAATTTTGCTATCGCGGAAAAGATCAAAGAACTGACCCTGACTCCCGACGGTAGTTTTTGCTCAGTCCAAGCGCAGACTCGCCGTTAAAGCTCTCATTTTTATCTTAAATATTTGAATATTTGTGACCAAGATTACTGTTGACTTTCTGTTAGACAATATTATCTTTTTTTTCCCCTCCCTTTCTGATTTGACTTAATTCTTCAATTTTTCCTGGACTGAATCAGTATTGTTTTGAATGCTTAATTGTAATATATTTATAATTTTACTTTTGTAAATATATTATTTTTGGTCTAAAACCCTAGCATTGATATTATTATTTCTTTATTGATTCTCCTTTTCTTTCATCTTCTCTCTCCCTTCCTTCGCAACTGAAACAAAATGAGGGCTCGTCCGAAGCTTTGATCTTCATTTCAAAACAAACTCGGCTGTATTAACTAAAAATAATAATAAATTTCTAAAAAATATCTTATGTTCATTTTACAAAAAGAGAGTAATTCGTATTTCGGTTCGGATATTTTATTTGATAAAACTGACTGTTGGTTTAAAAATGTCGTTTTCTCTTGAAGAGTTTCATTCTTTATTCAAAAATTGGATGAAGGATTTCACAAACTAAAGAAATCAAACTTGTTGCAACTAGCTAATTTCTGAACAGACAAAACTTCAAAACGTGCAGAGGCTATTTTCACAGATTGGTAATCCGTTTTCTTTCGCTATTTTAATTTTGTTTTTATTTTGTATGCACTAAAGAAAAAGTTAACATCTGGCAAAAATGTGTATCACAAAAATTTGAACTATTTTAAATCAATGTGAGCGTCTCAAGCTCTTGATGAAAATGATAAAAACTCTCCTTGCACAGAAAAATTAATTTCGTACAACTTGAAATTTGTATTCCTGAGGGTTGAAAATGGACTCAGTGTGTTCATCTGCATGATGGTGAAGAACTGTGCAGGATTTTCAAGACTGAAACTCATAAAAATCTGCTTCGTAGCAGAATGGGGCAGCTTTCACTCATGTGCATGGAAAATGACGTTCTATTCCTGAAGACGACTGATTTTAGACTAATGATAAAGCAATTCTGAAAAATGCTTATTACAAGAAATTCACAGTAATTTCGTACTGTTAGTGTTATCTCATCTATGTAGCTTAAGTATTATTGTTTTTCAAGCCTTGTGTGTTGTTCAAATATTTATGTTGATTAGTTGTTGCTGTACACCGTTTTTAATGTTTTTATCCCAGTTTTATTGAAATTGAAGTGACAATGAAATACATATGTTGAATATTATCGACCATTTACTTTTTATTCCGGTGTGTGGTTGTCGTAGAGGCCCAATCTCATTGCTTTGCTGGGGGGAGGGGGATAATGCAGTTAAGATGGTTATGAAGGTGGACTACAGTAAATATATTGTTCATTACCAGGTTTATTTGGCTTTAATCAGTTGGGCATGTCCCCTATTGTTCGACACACTGCATCTACGGGGTAATGAGGAAGTGCAATGACTGGGTTTCAAGATTTTTTTTTTTATCAGTCACAATGATAATGTATAACTAAGTATGCAAATTTCTCTTGCAATGTTAAGAAACATACGAGAAAGTCACTTGTTGAACTCAAGTTAATAACTTGAGTTCCTGAAAGGAAGAATAATATAATGTACATACTGTTGTTGAAGAAAGTTCCAATTGGAAAATGTGTGTGCACCAAAAATAAATCGCCGCCTAATTGCGACCTGTAATTAGTGCGGGTGTGTGAGCAAGAATTAAACAATGTCCCTCTGCCATACTGGATAGCAAGGGGGTCTCACTCGAATTGGGAAACTGCTGCACATTCTTCCGCTATCGCCGGCCGATAGCAGGAACCTAACTGAAGGAATCACGTGTGTGCCGCTCCTTAAATACGCAAACTTAACTGCGCGGGAAAAATACCCGTGATATATAACTGAAAGGCGCGTGTCTCAAAGATGGGAACACGCCAGACAGAAGTAAATGCGTAGGTCTGAAATACACTATGTAAATGCGTATGTGGGTGTGAATGTAAAGATGTGTCCATGAGTACCACAATAAGGCCACCAAGGCAACTTGAATCACATATAAATGCTGTTTTTTTTTGTTTTTTTTTTTTCAAAAACTTTCCACCAAATCGTGTCCATTTGGCTGTGATGCATGTGTTTAGTACCCATATCAGACTTTGCTGGTTTGTTTCACTGTCAATAATAAAAGCACTTAAAAAGCTTAATTCACATTGCTCTTGTGTAGATATGTAGCAGCCGCTACGCCGTGTTTGACGAAATGCGCATGCGTTGGAGACTGTTTTAGCAGAAGTACCCCTTTTCAGCTTTCGGGCATGCGCACCTCAAAAATGAAAAGGTGAAACTAGGACCATGTATAACACAGATTTCAAGAAACAAGGAAGGACGTGAATCCCTTCGTTTGCATGGCACATGTGAAGTACTCTCTCCACCAACACAGTAAATTCAACATGTTCAATTCTTTTTTTTTTTTTTTTTTTTTATGGGGACCGTCGGACGAAAATCTCTTAATTTAACTCTTACAGGAAACGATTCTTGAACATTGTCTATAGATACTAAATGTTCTCGATAGAATAAAAAAGGTTTCGCATATTGTTCATTCTTTCATTTATTTCTACTAATTAAACATGTGCACATTTTGTTCGTCAACCTAACACAACTCCTGAATCTCAAAGGCTACCTAATAAACAACAGTTGCTGTCAGTGCTATGTCATCAAAGAGGTTTGATAATTGACCGGAAAACAATTCCTAGCTTCTGTTTGCAGAGAGGAAGATGACATGCTGAACGATCAGACTAGAAGCAACAGAAATGTGGTTCTACAGAAAGATGCTGAGGATACCATGGACCGAGCAATGGCGAGTTTTTGGAGAGAATGAAAAGGGAAAGAGAGACAGTGGAAAACACGTGACATATTTGATGGGTTTGAGTGAGTAGAAAGGTATTAAAAGCTACAAACCATAGGAAAATATAGATAGCCATAGCTGCATACACCATGAAGACTATTTTAATTATCTTATGTCTGTAGAGAGTTACACACACACATACACACACACATACACACACACCTTGCAGTAGTTGAATTTGGGATTTTGCCGAATTATGCATGTGTGGGAGTTTCCGATTAATCGCAGGGCCGTCCAATTGCTGTCTCTCTCTGATAAAAGCGATGTTGGAATCGTGGCCATTTTTCGTCTTTAAGAACTGGACAAGGAATACGGTCTCATCTGTTCCTCCCTTCTGATACCAATTGCCGGACTTTTCAAAGCAGAACTTACATTCATCAAATTTTAGAAAAACTTCAGAAAAAGCAAAAACATTCTATATTGACAATAAATATTCTTCGTGACTGCCAACATAATTTAGTCAGAAACATGTTTTGAGGTTTTAATTTAGTTTATAAAAATGCAATACTTGATTTTCTCGTGTATACTAGAATGAAAATTGAAAGTAAAAAGGGTTTGTTTTGTATTATTTACGAAAGCACCTTTTCAAACATTTTTGCTCCACTTAAAAAAAAACAAAAAAACTCTTTGATTCAGTTTTGTTCGCTAGGAAAAGTATGTTTGCATATTTTGATTTTTTTTTTTTTTTTTTTTTTTTTCCTTTTAATAAAGTTTTCACGTTGCCTTAATTGAAGACATTTTTCATAGTTCATTAATATAGAAATATAACCATATCAATGATAACAGAAAAATTTTATTAATTAAAACCTTAACATCTATTAAAACCTTTTCCCAAAAGTTCTAAAATAAGTTTTGAAATTGCAATTAGAAGAAATACGCAATGGCTGAACATCCGGTTCCTTTCTATTCTTTAATAGCATTAATAATTTAGTGAAATATATGTGCAACATAGAGATTTTAATGGATATTGTACAATTTTTACACATGCATAACGAGAGCTGGATTTAAATGAAATAAAAAGGAAAGACCTTAGGCTATTCGACTTCTGAGGCTCCTCCAAATCTCCCATTCTCATGAGTAGAGGAAAATCGAAGGGTGACTGTTACTTTAATTTAAGTAAAGCTGATGATGATAACGGGTATTCAAAATTAATGAACATTTATTTAGTTTACAATGAGTTATGACGGCTTTTGTAAGAAAGACCTCTGCCAGTGTCAAAAATATTATATACCTTAGTTGGAGACCTCATAGATCTTCAGCCTGCTAATCTTATAGGTAAATCCAGCACTGGGGATAACTGTACTATAGAGTTATATTATAGACAAGAAAATCAGGTAGGTGATGTTTGATTCTCCATTTCGATGAGACCGGCTTAACTATGATTTATGAGTCGGTCTCATCACCACCACGATAGACAAATATCTATTAATACGTCTATTAAAAAGAATATTTAATGACTGTGAATGATTAGTAATCATGATTGATAACTGTCAGAAGAAGTTCTTCGACTTTGTGTAGTCTAGAGCACAGGGTATTGCAACCGTGACCGGTAATAAAGTTACTGAAAAGTCACAATTTATGGTGGCCGGTGAAAAAGTTATAGAAAATTCAAGCGACATAAACAAAGTAATTAAACAAAAAAATATTTCAAATCAGTTGTTAATTAAAAATAGCGTTTTTTTTGGGTTTTTTTAGTATCAAGTCAGAACTGAAAGGGAATTCTCTTGCCCACTTGACTTCAGTTCTGCTCTCGTCCTTCCCTCATCACCACGTGTATCTTGTTCTTTTCCTTTCTCAATTTGCCCTCGCAACTGTCTTCACACCTGTATTCCCTATCCTTCTCTTGCCCTTTCTCTAACATCCCCAGTAACTGGTTTGTCTTTCCTTTGCTCTCTCCCCTGCTTACCAGTGACGATACTGCCTTGCTTGGGGTGAAACGATTAAAAAAAAAAATCTCGGAAATTCTAGTTATCGCATTCTGTTCTATATGCCGTGTCCCTTCAGGATGCGAATGACCATGGCCTTCCATATCTCCCTATCCCTTTTAGCTTTTAACACCCCCTTCTTTTGTTACCCCTCCCAAGCACTGCTCTGCTCCCCAGTTAGCTCAAGACCATCAAGTATGTCACATGCTGCTTTCTCTGTCTCTCCTTCCATCTGTATGTCCCATGAGTATCATATTTTCCAAGCCCTCTTTCTCATTAGATGTCCCTGAAACTTCAGCTGCCTTTTCCTGATATTATGCATCAGTTTCTTTTTCGTTTCCAACCTCTCAAAAATCTTGTCATTGCTCACAGCTTCAATTCATGGTATCTTCAGCAACCTTCAATAGAATCACATTTCGGTTACTTCAAGTCTTCATATTTGATGAGATTGTCCAGCATTCGCTGCCATATTGAAGGACAAACATCAATCCAGTTCTCTCTTCTTTGTTTCCAGTGAAATTTTCCTGTGTCTCAATACTCTACTCAGCTTCTGAAATGCACCCTTCGGCCATGCCAATACGCCTTTGGATCTTAGTGTTGTACTTTCCGTCCTGTGTCAGAATATATCCCAGGAATTTAAATTACTGTACATGCTTGATTTTAGTATTCCCAGCCTGTAATTGGCATCTTTATACCGATGACCATGCATCCAGGTTTCTCGTAGTTTATATGTAGCCCCTTTTCTGTTTTCTTTAACTACTTTCTGTAGGAGGTCTTGTAGTTTCTTTTCGGTGTCTGCTATCAGCACTGTATCATCTGCGTATCATATATTGTTCAGACCGCGGCCGCTAATGACGAATCCTGGTAGGACTTCTAGAACTCTAACTTTACCCTCGCAACTGTCTTAACACATGGGTTTCCATCCTTCTCTTACCCCAATAACTGGTTTGTTTTTCTCTTGCTCTCCCTGTCTAGCTGTATAGGTTGAATACGTCCCTTTCTATCTTTGTATATCTGCTGAACTCGTTCTTGTCCATATGCAGGTGGTTTACTGCCAGTACAGGTTCTTGATTAATCTAATGTCTTTCTTTAACGTCAGAATTGCCGAGCCTCTCTATCAAGTCCTTGTGGCGTATTTTGTCGAACGCTTTTACGTAGTCTATAAAACACATCCTTCTGCATTTGTATTGCCCTTTCTGATAATATTCTAGGCATAAATATCGTGTTCATTGTCCCAGTATCCTTGACAAAACCACACTGCTTTTGTTCTGTCTCTGGTCTGAATTTGCGTTGTGGTGCAGTGGATATCGCTCGAAACGTGAAATCAGGAAACCGAGTTCGAATTCCAGTTGAATTCCTTGTATTCAACAAAGCACAAATATACTTGGGAAATGTATTAATCCCTCTCTTCCCTCCAGTTATGGGTTAAACAACAGGACAGATTGGGTTCTATAGCCATGGCTGGCAACCAGTCTATTGACTAAAGCAACGGCAACCTACTGTGGAATAATCATCTGCTCTCACGTATGGTACTTAACTGACTGAATTCTGAATAAGCGATCCTAAATCTAAGATTTTTCTTCAATTTTTAAGCACTAAATCTGGCATAGTTCGAATTCCAGTCGTGGAATAATCTGCCCAGTCAATCATGTCTCTTTCAAGACATGATCGCCCAAGCGGGTATCACGTATGGCACCTAACTGACTGATTTCGTAACGATCTCTATCTTGTGTACATTTTTGGCGTAAACTTGAAAAAAACATTTTATAACACCGCCTTAAACTATTTTGACTAAATCAATGTATTGTTTCGAATTAACTGAGTTAAGCTTTTGATGCTGGGAACTCCGACATGGCGTAATTCATTGGCAAGCTTGTCTCACGTATGACTGAGCAGTGAGTTCGGTCCTCACCGCATATTTTCACTATTGTGTCACATATAAACTTAGCTTAGCTTAGAAAATTGTCTTTTAAAGAAAGACGCAGAAACATTGTCCTGTTATTTTTTATTTATGTTTTTTTTTTTTTTTTAATTCATTGCAACAATGTTTCACACCGGATTTTATGGTTTTCGAAATAGTGACTCGATCTTTCTTCTCGGATAGTAGCCGGTTATTTCATAATCTAGTAATTTGCTAAAAAATGCAGCTGAAACTCTTAAAACAATGTTTCTTGAAAATTTGTTAAACCTGCATTTTCTATTCATATATTGTTTTTTTTTTTAATTGCTCACTTTTTTTTCATTTTAAAGCTTAACCTTATAATTGTGTCTCTAAGAGATTGGTGGTAAGACCTCTAACGGAATAGTGAGAACACATATTTAATCATCTGAATACAGTATCTTTTCATTATCACCACCCTTTCAAGCAATATTTTCTATATAGAAAAGAATTCTAATCTTGTCATTAATACTTGAAATATTCTGTTTAAGTGGAAGTGACACTAAACCTGTCTACTTTCCTGTTCAGACTGTCAGGAAGTTCAACAGTCCCTTCTCCCAAATCCGTGTAATATTTTCCATTGCCATTTTTGTCTACTCCCCTCTCTCTCTTTCTCTCCCTCCCCCCTTCAAATTTTGATGTATTTATTCGAACTTTTTTCTCCAATCCATAACACGTGTAAACCCTCATCTTCCCACCCTTTGTTGCAGCTAACATCTTTTTTTTTCTCTTTATTCTTTTTGGTAACCCAACTGAATTTTTTTTTTTTTAAATTGTATCACCCTGAGCAAGGCGGTAATGCCACTGATGTGCAGGGGGCTACGTAAGAGTGAAAAGATTGGAAAAAAGAAAGCCAGAAACCATATCCTAAACAGGGAACAAGGGATGAGCCTCTTAACCTGTTCAATAGACGTGGGTGGTGTGTGAACCGGGCGATAGATCTATCTACTCCAATTGAAAAAAAAACAAAGTGAGAAGATTAGAAAAGAGAAAGCCGGAAACCACATCCTAAACAGGGAACAAGGGATGAGCCTCCTAATTACTTTCTTTTTCTTTGACTCTAATAAATCTTTTACCAATTCTAAAAAAGTGATATTTCTTGTTTAAGCTGAAAATACGACAATAAGAGTTATGCTTGAGGACCCCTTACATTTCTTTCTGTCTCTAAAATGATGTACATTCATCACCTGACATGTCAGTGAATTCTCTGTTTCATTTTAACAAAACCTAATTTCCAGGAAAATGTTGATGCAGCAGCATCATTAGATTTGAAAACGATGTCAACACATCAATATCAATAACAGTTCACATTATAGACTTAAAAAACCTAAGCGCTACAAAAAAAAATGTTTCTTTAGAACTTCTTTAGAATTTGTCCTTGTCTGTCTCACTCTCTCTTTGTGGTCTTTGTAAACATTTTCAAACGGTTATTGTCCATATCTTATGAGATGCATAAAAGACTTCATTTGTGATAGGAATCTTGTGTTTGCAGAAAACAATTTCTGCTATTTCTTGCTGGAGATTTATTTTACTTTGAACTTTAATAGCTTTATTATTTTTGCTCCTTTATTTATTTATTTTTTTTTCTTTCATACTCAGTGTCCCTTTCTTTGTGTCTTAGTTGCTTTATTGCCTGGGGTAAAATGATTTAAAAAAAAAAAAATAGTGGGGTGATTATATTTTGTGAGTATCAAAGATATAAAAAAAAAATTATATGTAATGAACATTTCCTTATTTTTTTTTTTTTTCAATCCATCTTTTATGAGCTGTGACCCTTCATAGGATCATGGCTCTTCACAACTTCCTATCTTTGTTACTCTTAGTTTTCCTTTTTTCGCTAATCCATTTACACAATCTTGTCAAGAAAGTGGCCCACTGCTTCCCCCTATCACTCTTGCCCACAATACATCTTTTCTTTCCTTAGTTGAAATTTTTTAGAAAATTCTGTCTTTTCCTGATTCTACGAAGAAAAGTGGTCTTTCTGTTGACTTATTCTTTAAGACTTCCCCATGGAATTTTCAGTATCCTTCAGTAGAACCACATTTTTGTTGTCTATAGTTTTCTTCTCATCCACAGGGAAATTGTCCAATACTTAACGCCACAGAAGAGGATTGATATTCCATAGCAATGCAAAACTCTTTCCTTTGTTTCTAACAAAATTTTTCCATTTTTCAGCAGCTTGCTTAGCTTTTGGAATGCTTCTTACACTATCCGATGCATACTGTGGATCTCTGTGTCGCACTTTCCATCCTCTGTTAAAACACTTCCCAGCTAATTCAGTTGTGAAATAAATATCTTATTGATAATTATTTAGCACTTAACTAAGTCTGTCACAAGTTCATTAATTGTCGAGAATCCTATTCACTTCAGTAGTAATTCTTTGCTAGGCTAGCTTGATTTTATTATTTTTCACCTGTAATTTGAATTTCGAGATAGTTACTGTATGACAAAGTAATAATCAAGCAGGTACAGAAATTCAAATATCTGGGAAGTGTTCCAACTTTTTTTTTTTTTTTTAATCATTTCACCCCAAGAAAAGCAGTTTGATTGCCATTGGTGCGCAGGGGGTTACATAAGAGGAAAGTGATGAGAAAGAGGGACAGGTTATCGAGGGTGTCAGGAAGTGGATAAGAGAAGGATGAAAATACTGGTGTGATGAGAGTGAAGTCAATAGAGAAACAAGCATGAGAGAAAGGATGCAAGTCAGAGATAGGAGATAACTATTGACCTTACATTTAAATTCTTGGAGATTGTAGCTGTCGGGGAAGGGAATTCCACAGGCAAGAAGTGTGAGAAAAGTATGTTATAAAATCAACCATCCAGTTGTTGAGAAATTCAAAATAGTTCAATACATTCCAGACAGATGTCATATTTTAAAAAAGAAATATTAATTTTATAATTTAATATTAAAGCCATTTCTGTAGTAAATATACTTGTTTATAAGATCTTTGACATCAAGCCATAACTGTCATACTTTTTAAACATCAAGCTTTCTATATAATGATCTTCTGGATTAGCTTACTAATCCTTTGCCCAAGAAGGAGCTGCTTAGGATGCCTACTGGAGAGTAATGAATACTTAGTTTCATACGACATTGGTTGGACCCTTCAGAATTCTAAAAGTACACAAGACTGGGTTAAAGTAAATAAATTGGTTCCTTTATCGATAAAATAACCAACCAAATCTTGCTTTCTGCAGATTGCTAACCATGTGGACCTCACTGTTGGCAGATTAAGTGTGTTTTATTTTTTATCTGCAGTTTAAAAAAACTTTTAAAAGAAAACTATTTGGGAAAATATATTTCAAAGAACTGATAAAAAGAAACACACATAAGAAGACCTAGACATAAGTTTTAAAAGTACTTTTAAAAGAAAAATAATGAATTTAAATATCTGCAGTCTTAGACATCAGATGACACTTTAAGAATTTCTCTTCCCTTAAGTGGGCAACAAAAACAGAAAACATGTTCCAACTGAAATCATTAAAATTCTAATTCTCTTTTTCTTTAAATAGACTATCAGCCAAGACATGATTTAATAAGCCCTGCTATTTAACTCATAGCTGATGGGAAGAAGAGTGGATTCATGCCTTTTCCTCCACGTGTTAATGTAAAATGGTCATGTGGTTAGAATGTTCGCTGTCTGACCATAAGACCCGAGTTTGAATCTTACTATGGTTGATTTTCTCAGGAAGGTGACATGATGTCTGGGATGGCAATGTGGTTAGAATGTTCACTGTCTGACCATAAGACCCGAGTTTGAATCTTACTATGGTTGATTTGTCAGGAAGGTGATATGTCTGGGATGGCAATCCCAGCATGCAGATCTTATGAAAATTTTCTGAAAACCATACCACAGGTTAATCCAAGCCTTGTGATTGAACTATTTGTACGGCATCAACAGTTTTGCTAGCACAAAGTTAACAAGTCATCATGACCGAGTATTTAAGTATACTTGCATTGTCCACACTGTTGATCACACCAGATTATGCGCACTCTACCAGAAACTGTAACTCAAGTTCACTCAACACAGTTGCAGTACAAATCACAGGTGGGCTATCTAGGTGTTGAACAAACACAAATTTGCCTGAGCAGACATCTGCAACAGGGATTGGTTAGCTAACTTAGGCTTGGATTCAATCAACCAGTCGTTATTAGTGTAAAATGAAAATAAACTATTTCAGTTAGAAATTGAACTCATTTCTCTAGTTTCATTTTTTGTACTTTTAACTGTTATTCCACCTGCACCCTAATTCTCAAACCAACATCTGTATAGATTTGAGGACATGTCAAAAAAAAAAAGCATTATTTTTTTTCATTATGATGGTTGCATTAAGTGCGCCTAATTGAACAGAACTTTTTCCGTTTTCCTGTATCATGAGAACATATACGTATCTTAACCAAATCAAAGAAAAATAACCAGTTTTTCCTACAGACAGTATTCTTAAGGAAGAATTGATTAACCAAAGAATATTGGAACAACAGAAGCATTGGAATTAATCATTTTTGAATAATGACTTGTCTTGAAATTACAGAAAGTATCCTTATCTTTGCAACAAAGTTGATCCTAAAAGAATGATTGAATCTCCCTTATGGATCAGTTGAATAACTTTGCCAAGTCAAGTTGATTCTCAATCTTTGAAACTCCGTTGAATATCATCTTCATTCTGCGTATTCTGGGCTCTGAGACCAAATTTTCAATTGCTTCTGAAAACATTTTAAAACAAAATCTGTTTAACTTTCAAATTTTTTTTTTTTTTTCATACATTTTCATTTTTTTGGCTGTGTATAGAATTTGCCTTAAACAAAATACAATTACATTGAAAATTATTTTTTTCTGTATTCCAATAGTTTTAAAAAATTTTCACATACAAATCGTTTGTCAATAGATTATTCCTAAATGTGTTATAAATGTTTGTTGACCCTTTGAAACTGTAATATCAATATTATGGACCAAGCATTATCTTGCTGTACACTATGGGTTAAATAGCAAGACAAATTGGGTTCTATAGCCTTGGTTGACAATCAGTCTACCACAGAAAGTAATGGCAATGTACTGCAGGAAAATCTTCTACCCAGTGAGTCATGTCTCTTTCAAGACATGATGCTCAAGTGTGTAGCACGTATGGCACTTAACTGACGTATATATGACATTCCAGACTTCGAGTATCCATTTATGAACTATAAAAAGTTTAATATAGCTGGCAGACTAAAAAATTTTTAAGGGAATTATGGGGGACATCTTAAGAGATGTCTGCATGTGGAAACAAGGTTTAAATGTATTTTGTGCTCTTTTTTTGGTGGGGCGAGGATTAGATTGTGATATAAAGGATAATGGCTCAGAATGAGAAATCAGATAGCTAAGTTCAAATTTTAGTCAGGTTTGTTAAATTCACTTACAAATGTATGAATCTTCCACTTTTCCCCCTCACCATGGGTTGAATGACAAAACAGACTGGTTCCTATAGTGTAAGTTGGCAACCAGTCTATTGCAGAAAGAAACTGCATCCTACTTCCTAGTCAGCCATGAATTAAAAGGAACCTGCTTGTCTAAGTGCATCTTATATGGCACCGATGGAACTAACAGAATAATCCATGGAAAGCAGATTATGGCCATTGTGTTAAATGCATAAGATGTTTCAGGTTTAGTGGGTGATGGTTGTTCAAGTTTCAAAGTCAAGTCTACTTATTTTGTATATTCTGTAGAAAGAGGGTCTTCAAGTGAGGTTGATTCTCATTGGGGACTGAAGAGCTAAATTTTGAAATATACTCAGTATTTATTAAAATCTTTACATATGTAACCAGTTTACTTTTTCCTTTTTTTTTTTTTTGTTGTGTGTATGTGTGCACCTTCAGGATGCCAACAATTAACACATACAAAAAGAAAACTGTTTTAAACAACCAAATATGGCTGACATTCCAGTTAGACTTGATGCAGTATCCAACTTTTTTTTTTCTTCAAACAATCCCCGTTTTAAATTTTTAATAAAACAATTTTGGAACAAGTTCAGCTGCTAAAGTACGCATTCTTTGACAAGTTTAATTTTTGTTCTTCTCACTAAGAAGAAAAAACACACAAGAAAAAGTAATCTACCTCAAGTAAACTTTATTTAGCATTTTTTGTTAATGGATAATGTTATACATAAATTGTCACTTTAATTGTCTGTCTTTTGGTAAAATCATAGGGTACTGTAAAAAACATTCAACTGTGGGACTCAATTGTGTTTGCTGGACGTAGTAGCAATGGTCAAATGCAAAATAACTGGCCAGCAAACAAAACTGACAATGTTTGGAATAAGCAATAAAAAGAAAAGAACAGGGCAAACAATGTAAGACAAATTAACAGTAATAAAGCAAAGCAATGAATATGGCCGAAAAGTTCACAAACTAAGAATTGGAACTAATGCACAAAAGCAAGTTCGGACAAGTGAATGTAGCATTCTGACTTCAAACCCTTTCTCTTTTTTTTTTATTATAATTGTCTCAACCCACGCAAGGCAGGACTGCCACTGGTGTGCAGGGGGGTTACATAATAGGCGAGTGAAGAGAGAGGAGAACAGGTCACCGTAGGTGTCAGAATGGGTTAGAAAAGGATGGGTTTATTGGTGTGAAGAGAGCTGTGTGAGAGGAAAGTGTAAAGTGAGAACTGAATCAGATGAAACTGTAAACTGGTTTATTTGATTGGCTAGGAAATAATCCCAGCATGCATTTGTGTACTTCCGTGTATAAATTATGGAGGGGAATGTACTTTTGCTATCATTTTTGGTGAAGATTTTTCTATTCCATTAATTATTTTTTTTATCCTTTCCCTCTCCATTAGTGAGTATGCATCTTGATTCTTTCTTTTGGCAGAAGAGAGAAGTTTTGAGAGAGGGATGGGTTTTACATTTGTTATATTTAGTTTAAATGTTTTGTTATATTTTGTTTTGGGTATTCAGCCTCTCCCCTTCTCATTTTCATATTAGATATGTTTAGATATATTTTTGTAAAAAAAAAAAAAAAAATTAAATTTAAAAAAATTAAAAATTGTATCTAAAACAAAATTTTTATGTAATAGTTTCTTTTCCCTTTTTTTACGCCCCCCCACCTGCAAATATGTGATATTATGGTATATGTAGGTTTTAAGCTGATGGACGAGTTCTTGTGGGGAATGAGCATATTGTAATAAGTAACTCTGATTGGCTATGCTTCTAGGATAGAAAGTGTTGACCAGCCTCACCCCACTCCACTCAACTCCCCTTTAGGCCATGTGCCAAAATTATTGTATAAATGTAGAGAAATAGTGATTCCTGGTGAAGATTAGGACCAACACAAGTATTACTAGTACAGTACTATTGTTAATATCTCAACTTCATTGCCATGTTTTTATTAAAAGAAACGGAACTCTTATTAAACAGTCAGTTAAGTGCCATACGTGAAACACGCTTCAGCAATCAGGACTCAAGAGACATGTCTGACCAGGCAGAATATTTTCCTGCAGTGAATTTGTACCTTTCCCAAGGGTATGTGCACGTATGTGAATGCAACAATTTAACTGGAATTCAAACTCAGCTCTCCGGTTTCTCATTCTGAGCTGATATCCATTGCACCACAATGCACATCCAACAGTAGAAAAACAATTTGTAGAAAACTGACAAGACAAGAAATTTTATTTAACACAGGCAATTTCTGTATGTTGTATATAAATGAGGACTTGGAAAATCTTGATACTCACTCCAGCCTTCTTAAGGCGATATACATTAGAATTTTGAACCAAACATTTTATTTTGTCCCCCAGGGTAGATTGTTCTAGTTCCATGTGCCACGCCATTTTTTGTTATCTCACTTTCAGGTGTTAAGTGGAACAAAAGAAAAAAAAAAATGATTGACCAAACTCTATATTATATAGACAAATAATTTACAAAAACATTAAATTAAAAAAAAATTACAAATATACAATTTTTACATTCAAATAAAAAACCTGTTTCCTACTGGCAGAGTGACGGGTAAGTCTTACAAAGGGGAAGGAAGGTGTCAAATATTTTTACCAGTTAAGATAGCAAAGAAGTTTATAACATTTTTTTACAGATTATTTCTATCACAAATATAAATAAAGTTAGATATGTTTCAAAGTGCACACGGAAATTATGGACACCCTGTATTTCAAACATGGTGAGCCCATTGTTAGCATCTTCATAGTTGATATTATTGAGAGTTGGCTTTTTCTTTGATAATCATAATACTTTCATTATCTTTAGCCATATGATTAAGTTCTTTAAAGAAAAACAGGTGAACGGATGAATTCTCATGTGCTTTCATAAGGGTTTTTTTTTAATAACACCTATTTGAGTTCTAAGAGGACATTGAATAGTAAAATTAAGGTGGGAAGAGTTTTTACTTGTGGGGTGTGTGTGTGTGTATATATATATATATATATATATATATATATATGTGTGTGTGTGTGCGCAGATGATATTTTTATTTTATAGGAAAACAGAAACAAAATTGATTGTCTTAAAACTACATTTGAAAAAAAATTCTGTTCTCAACTTCATATATGAGCTTAGTCCAAAAAAAAAAAAAAAGCTTCTATTCTTGGATGTTCATGTGGGATCCAGTAATGATACATTATTATATAAAAGACCCACTAGCAAAAACCTTCGCCACCTTAATTTTACTATCCAATGTCCTCTTTGATATAAAATAGGTGTTACAAAAAATTTCCTTCTGAGAATTAATCTTCACACCCACATTTTTATTTTTATTTTTTTTAAAGAACTTAAGAACATGAAACAAACACTTGTCATTAATGATTTTCCTAAACAGCTTATAGATTACCATATTAGAGATTTTTATTTTTAAGGTAACTGATAGAAACACCAAATATACAGAAAATATTAATATTTCTATAAAAATCAAATGTATAGTAACTGTAAACAGTATGAATCTTTACTTAAAAACATTGAGGAAATAGGCAACTCCAGTTGACATAAACAAAAAATTAGATTAATTATCTATTAAATTTAAAACCGCTAACCTGTCAAAAATAACAATTCATCTAAAAGATCTATTATTTACAAATTTACACGTACTTTAAAAGACTTGTTTACAGCATAGAAATAGTCTTAGATCATAAATGAGAGGCACAGTAATTTGGATGCTGTATCTGGCATACTTTGTAAATGTGAAGCTCTCAAAATAGACAATGTCTTCTTGCATTTTGGCCATTTTTAGGTTCTTACAAAAGTACTTAAGATGTACTTAAGCAGTTTAAATGTTTCTTTCTTTTTGTTAAATATTAACTATTATCACCAAGTTTCAAGTATGTACATGCCATATCCTTGGAGCTATGACTGTAAGAAATTTCTTTAAAAGCCTCATTTAGTGAAACAAAAAAATTCAATGAAAATTGAAGATGTTCTGGCTTTAAAACTATTTCAGATACAGACCAAATATTTGGGATTTATCAATAAATTTGATGGAGAAACATCTGTGAATTTTCTCACATTTTTCTGAGAGGAACACCTGTGGTCATTGGTTTATTTGAGATAGATTGTCTCATATATATTTTCAATATCAGTAACAACAACATTAACCTACTAAAAATTATGTCAGTGTCTTCTCTAGTTTGTTTTTATAAATTTTAGAAGATTTTAGTTTTCTCTAATTTACAATTTGAAAGCTTAAAGATATTTTTTCTCCAAGTTACTTCTGTGCCTAAATACAGGCTACCAAATAGAATTTCCACACTTGTTAGATAAAGTTCTTCAGAAATGGAACACGGTGGCATAAATTTTTCCTTGTCTTTTCTTTTATTCACACACACACACGGCAGATTTTAAAAATCAGTAGCTAATCACCGTTATTTACGTATCATTCTTCAACAATGAATTGAACACTCTTGACTACTGGCATTTGTTTACATTGCATATATAACATGCTAAAATCTGCCTTCCTCTACCTTATGTCGATAGCTAGGAGCTAGAATCTACAACTGATGTCAAACTGGTCAGGTTTCAATCCTGGCTGGAAGCAATCAGATGTCTAGCTGCACTGATGAGCTGTGATGCAATGAAACAGGACTTTATGTAGATGACTATGTATGTGTCTGTATATATATATATATATATATATATATATATATATATATGCACCTTATGACCAACGGGCTTCTCTCTGACAAACAGTATGGGTTTCGCTTCACCAGGTCTACTGCTGATATGCTAACGACCATTACCAAGTACATATACCAGGCACTCAACAAGAATGGTGAAGCCCGAACCGTTGCCTTGGATATCTCCAAAGCATTCGACAGGGTCTGGCATGCTGGCCTCTTGTGCAAACTGCGGAGCTATGGGATAACTGGACATCTGTTTGACCTCATCCAGTCCTTCCTCTCTAACCGCACATTAAAGGTGGTATTAAATGGGCATGCCTCCCAAAACTACCAGACGAACGCAGGCGTCCCTCAAGGTTCTATCGTAGGTCCCACGCTCTTTCTGATCTACATTAATGATCTCCCCGACACCATTAGATCCGAAGTTGGCATGTATGCCGACGACACCAACAATCTACTCCTGCATCGATCAGAAACCAGGTCTGGACGACAAAGTGAACCTCGCTGCCGCACTTGAAAGGGACCTCCAATCCGTAGTGACCTGGGGTAGGAAATGGTTGGTAAATTTCAATGCCTCCAAAACAAAGCTGTCAACTAACCACCATAGACAATCGCATCTACCTCCCATAGAGTAAAATACTACGCCTCCTTGGCCTTACACTCTCAGCGGACCTCAAATGGAATGACTATATTGAATCCATTGCCAAATCTGCTGCTATGAAAGTCGGCTCCCTGTGCAGGGCCCGGAAATCTTTCCCACCTGAAACTATTCTGCACATATACAAATCTACCATCCGCCCGTGTATTGAATATTGCTGCCATATCTGGTCGGGTGCCCCTGCTGCTCTCCTTGGGCTTCTTGACAAAATACAAAGGAGGATCTGTAACGTGGTTGATACTGACTTGGCAGACCGGCTGCAGCCGCTCTCACACCAGCGTGATGTAGCTTCCCTGTGCCTCTTCTACAAGTACTTTCATGGCTTCTGCTCCGATGAGCTTAGATCACTGGTGCCGCCTAAGCACGAATTTACACGAGATACTAGATTAGCAACTAGGTCCCACCCTTTTACAGTTAAACAAATAAAATGTAACCGTAAATTCTACTCCAACAGCTTCTTTTCTCGCGCTTCCCGCCTGTGGAACTCCCTTCCAGAAGTCTGCTTTCCCGACAGTTACAATCTCCAGGTGTTTAAATGTAGGGTCAATAGACACCTCCTATCACACTAACTCCCAACTATTCTCAGAACACTCTAATCTACCCAACCCTCATTCTCGGTATCCTCACCCGCCTATCACCCACCCTCTGTTATTTCCTATATTTAATCAGCCTTTCTCCACTCCACGTAGCCCTCTGCACAGTAGTGGCAGTGACATGCCTTGCTCGGGGTGAAACGCTTATAAAAAAAAAAATATATATATATATAATTATGATTATACTCGTCTTGAAAACTATTGAACGAAGGGAAAAAATAGTTGTTGTCAGGGAATGCCAGTGTTCCCTGACAATCTATTTAGGGAAGCCTAGGTAGGTTCATCTGGCTCATTAGGTGCTATATAATTTTTTTTTTTTTTTTTTAAACACATAACCAAACCTTTCAGAAATGAAAGTATCAAATAAGGGAGGGGCTGGTCAAGAATTGAAAACATTTTCATCTGGGTTTCTATGATCCTAAAATATATTTTCTGAGGTGTTGATATCCAGACATTACTTTGGACCCTTCATTTAACAACCATTCTTGTTCTGGAAATTATACCATGGCTAAGTTCTTTTTTTGCCACAATTTGCAAACATCACCACTGTTGCAAGGGCTTGCCTTTTTTTAATAAGTTCCAAATTACATTAGGGTTTTTGCCCTTGTTTTTTTCCTTTTAATTTCTGCTTGTAGTTGACTAGTTTGGTGCAATCTTTAAGGCTTTCTAGCTTGAATGTAGATTTATGATTATCCCTATGTTTTTTAATATTTCCTTCAGGACATTCTCTATATATTTTTCTTTGTCCGTCTGTATCTTGTACTTCTGCTTTGTAGATAACTCCTTCTGATATACAAACTTTGTCAAGTGGGCATTTGTTTTTGTTGTCTCTCTCTCTCACTCACACACACACACACACACACACACACACATATGTAATATGGACATTGGTATAGATGTATTTATAGCAAGAGGTCTCAACCTTTTAATTTTTTTGGTAAAAATTGTTACTAGTTCAGAAACTTTCCGATCTAGTAAAAATAAAAAATACTGAAGGGAGGTAAATTATACTAACTTAAGCGGTGACTGCTACTGCTGTTATGTTAAAGAACAAGTGACAGTAAATTTGACCATCAAAAACTCTATAGCTTAAATTTTTCCTCGTCTTTTCTTTTATTCACACACACACAGTTAGCATTGCAAGTGTTTACAAAAAAAATGAAACAATTTTTGTTTATAGTTACAAAATTAAAAAGAATGCACACTGCTACCAAATAATAGAAATTCAACAAATATTTTCTGTTTTTGGTTTTCGGTTATAAAGCTCATAGTTCGGGTTAATGATATTCTAAGGAAAATACTGGGACAAAAGATTGGTGGAAAAAAACACAATGATGGCAAATACTGTAGTTAGTGCAGCGATGTGTGTGACACTTTGCAACTCCTGGTTCTATAAGTTGCTGTTCCTCTCAGCAAATGGCAGGGTCCATGTTCAACAATTTAGTGTAGTGAAGGTCAGTCATCTTTCTACAATCATCTTCCCCTATTTGATTTCTGTCTCAAAAAATGTTATTTATTCTTGAGAATTATTTGAATGTTAATGACTTTTCGAAATTATAGAAAATACAAAAATGTTACTTGTTTGCAGGGAGTTATTTATATCTTATTTATATCTTATTATTTATATCTTATTATTTATATCTTATTTATATCTTATTATTTATATCTTATTTATATCTTATTATTTATATCTTATTTATATCTTATTATTTATATCTTATTTATATCTTATTATTTATATCTTATTTATATCTTATTATTTATATCTTATTTATATCTTATTATTTATATCTTATTTATATCTTATTACATTTATATCTTATTTATATCTTATTATTTATATCTTATTTATATCTTATTATTTATATCTTATTATATCTTATTATTTATATCTTATTTATATCTTATTATTTATATCTTATTTATATCTTATTATTTATATCTTATTTATATCTTATTATTTATATCTTATTTATATCTTATTATTTATCTTATTTATATCTTATTATTTATATCTTATTTATATATTATTATTTATATCTTATTTATATCTTATTATTTATATCTTATTTATATCTTATTATTATTTATATCTTATTTATATCTTATTATTTATATCTTATTTATATCTTATTATTTATGTCTTATTTATATCTTATTATTTATATCTTATTTATATCTTATTATTTATATCTTATTTATGTCTTATTATTTATCTTATTTATACTTATTATTTATATCTTATTTATTATGTCTTATTATTTATATCTTATTTATATCTTATTATTTATATCTTATTTATATCTTCCTTGTTTATATCTTATTTATGTCTTATTTATTTATATCTTATTTATATCTTATTATTTATATCTTATTTATATCTTGTATTTTATATCTTATTTATATCTTATTATTTATATCTTATTTATATCTTATTATTTATATCTTATTTATATCTTATTATTTATATCTTATTTATATCTTATTATTTATATCTTATTTATATCTTATTATTTATATCTTATTTATATCTTATTATTTATATCTTATTTTATATCTTATTATTTATCATCATTATATCTTCTTATTATTTATATCTTATTTATATCTTATTATTTATATCTTATTTATATCTTATTATTTATATCTTATTTATATCTTATTATTTATATCTTATTTATATCTTATTATTTATATCTTATTTATATCTTATTATTTATATCTTTATTTATATCTTATTATTTATATCTTATTTATATCTTATTATTTATATCATTTATATCTTATTATTTATATCTTATTTATATCTTATTATTTATATCTTATTTATATCTTATTATTTATATTTATTTATATCTTATTATTTATATCTTATTTATATCTTATTATTTATATCTTATTTATATCTTATTATTTATATCTTATATCTTATTATTATCTTATTTATATCTTATTATTTATATCTTATTTATATCTTATTATTTATATCTTATTTATATATCTTATTATTTATATCTTATTTATATCTTATTATTTATATCTTATTTATATCTTATTATTTATATCTTATTTATATCTTATTATTTATATCTTATTTATATCTTATTTTATATCTTATTTATCTTATTATTTACTATCTTATTTATATCTTATTATTTATATCTTATTTATATCTTATTATTTATATCTTATCTAAAATTATGATCCAGTTACTCCCAAGTAGCCACCAATTTTGTTTAGCTTTTGTACAGTTTCATTGCATATTTGGTTATTTATTTATTTTTTTGAGTAGCATCTGTTGAAATGTCATTTTAATACTCAAAATCCTGTATCGCCCACCATTTCCAATCAGTTACTCATTGGCCACACAGCAGTTGAAATCATCCTCCAGTGAGCCATATCAGCCATGTTGGGAAAACCTGATTTAGAGGAACAGGTTGCAATATATATAGGTAAATAAAAAAAAAAAAAAAAAAAGAAAGAAAACAACTAAAATAGGAATTAAGATAATAATTAGCATAAATATGAGAGATATTATTCTTTGTATGTAAATTTCTTTTAATTGTATATTATATTTTTTCAAACTGACAATTTTAAAATTTTTCTGTCTTTCAGGTAAGTGAACATCTGTATGTTGGTGAATTTGTGCCATTTCTGTCTAACTTCAGGTAAGTCACAGTTATCAGTGTGCATGACGGTATCTGACTACCGGGCACGGATCCTGGCAAGGAAAAATGCCTTCGTCAGAAATCAAACTAAACAATTCACAAAAAAAAGAAAGAAAGAAAACATCCGAATGAACGCAGTAAAAATCTGTTTATTTATTAACTTTGGGAGAAAAGACTGGTTATACTCAGAAAGTCCGAACCTGATTTCCTGCTTTCGTTCACGTTCTGTGCCTAATTTCCATTGGAATAGCCGAAAAGATATGCAAAAATCATAGTTTATAGAAACTGATGACGTCATCACATTGTCAACTAATAAATCCGGGCAATTTTCTCTGTGCCCGGTATTTTTTTTTTTTTTTTTTTTTTTTTTTTTTTTTTTTTTTTAGCATCAGCTACGGCCCTGTCAATGTGAATAATGGAATTGGCAAGCCAAGTTCAAATTCCTGTCTGGTTCTTTCTTTTTTTATTACTAGCAGTATAGCCCGGTGTTGCTCGGGTGTAAAGCTTTAAAATTAATCCATGGTCCTGGAGCTAAGACTGTTTGGATGTTGGCAAGAGAGACTAAAAAGCAATAGTTGTTTCCAGTTAAAGCAAAACAGTAGACTGAAAGAAAAATGAATGAATAGATGTAAATCTAATTTTGGTTTCCTGGTATCGATATCAAATTTTCTGCACTATTGTAAGAACTGCAACCTTGAAACTTCTGAATATCGTTTCTTATATCTTTGTCTATGAGTGTATCAAATTTGATTAAAACCGGACCACTCCTATTTTCGATTTTTTTCGATTATCAATTTTCGATATTTATCGGCAGTACCTCGACACAAAACCTAGCTAAGAACACTCAGACGCTTATAGTACAATTGTGTAAATTTTCAAGAAAATCAGTTCAGCCATTTCGGAGTCTATAGGTAATGGATACAGACACACACACACACACACACACACACACACACAAAGTTCCATTTAGAAATAAGTTTAGATTAGATGATTATTATTATTATTGATGCCAATATTCCTGATATCATTGCACCACAACCACCAGTATGAACTGTTAAGCATTGAAACAATGCTGCCTGTATGATCACCAAACTTAAGCAAAGTTGACCTTGGTAAAAACCTACATGGGTGACCACTTTGAGAGTACCAGATGCCATAAGCTGAGAATATCAAGTGGTATAGTGATAGTGGCTCGGAATTGTTTATCAGAAAGACAAGTTCCCATTCCCATTGGGGTTGTAAAATTCACTTAAGTGTAAATTCCCTTGGAAAAGATATGAATCTATCTCTTCTGCCTCTAGCTATGGGTTAATTGAATTGTATCTCTAAATTATTATTACATCGTGCCCCCACCAACATCGCACCAAAAAAGCTCTTACAATCTAAAAATATTTTCTGGATTTAGATAACCGGCAATGTGTTGCTAAGCTGTAGAAAATAAATCAATCAATGATTAGCTACACACATTTCTTTTAGATTTATTTACATTCTCTAGACTATAAAGGTATGGAAACGACTGTGTAAGATAAATTTATATATTGATTTTAATGCAGAATTGATCCCTCTCTTTATATCGGCATAATTTCTTGTCTATCAAATTCTAATTCGGTATGAATCCACCTCTCCTCCCCTAACTATGGGTTACTTAGTAAGACTTGTCTTGCTGAACCATTATTATCTAAAATAAAGTTCTTACAGTTTTAATATATTTTCTGGCTTTAAATAACCTTGATAAGCCTTAGAAAATGAATAAATCAATGGAAAACTTATTAGCTACTGAGCCATGTCATTTAGATTTACTTAAATTCTCTGGAATATGAATATATAGAAACTACTATGGCCACAAAGAGAGGGATTAGTTTATATATAGAGTGTAACATAGAATTGATCCCCTATTTTTTCTATTTCCACTTTATTTCTTATTTGTTTATCAAATTCTGATTAGGTATTAATCCACTTTCCTCATGACCTCAGTTATGGGTTAATTAGTAATACTTGTATCATTAACCCTTTGTTGCATATTGATTATAATTGTAATCAATATGCAACATAGGTTAGAGAAAGGTTAACAAAGAGTTAAATCATTATTATCTAAAAAAAAGTTCTTAAAATCTAAAAATATTTTATGGCTTTGATTAACCTACCAAGTGTTATTTAAACAATCAATTGTTTGTAAAAGAGAAATAGGTAAATGTAACTGCTGCTACTATTCTAAGAGTTTCTTTTCTCACACTTCCTATTCATGGAACTTACTTCTATTGACTTGCTTCCCTGATAACGACAATCCCCAAAAGTTTAAATGCGACGTCAGTTGCCATCTTTTATGTTTCCTTTGACATCATCTATCCCCCTTTTTTTTATTCTCTGACTGTAACCCTCTGTGTACCAGTGTTTGGTCCTACCTTGCTTGAGCTGAAAAAAACGATTATATGGCGTATTTCAAACAGAAATTATATTTTATTGAATCTAAAATTTGAAGATTTTTCAACCATTTTTGAGTGATTGATATATTTGTAAACAAAAGTTAATTCAGTTTTAAAACTCTTGCAAAAATAAAATATACATCTGTGTCACATTATTTTTTGAAAATTAACAAATTTAAAGTTAAATTAATCTGATTTATAGCAGGAAATTTCAAATAAAAGTATTAATCATCGAGCTCTGATCTTTCCGACATTTGAAATAAGTGATGACAAGTTAAGTATGATTGAACAGAATTGCCACTAATTTATCAAACCAAAGTCAATGTTTCATTAGGGGAACAATCTTTGAAACACATGACCTTTTAATGAGATAGAATTTAAGACATTTCATCGGTTGAAAAAATGTACAATTTATCAGTAAAGAAAAATTTATTTTAAAAATCTTACTGCTAAATTATTTGGATTAAGCTTTTCAATTTTTGAGTTGTAAATATAGTCTTTACTTAAAGACTAAGAACACCGAGTGACTTGAATCTTAAAAGATGTTTGAAACTTTATAAATCATAATGAAGAAAAAATGTAAACAACTCTTATAAAAGTTCGTTATTCATCGAGAAAATTTTTTTCTTTAGAATACGATATCTTTAATATATATTATTTATAAAATCAATTAAAAGTTTATCTAAATTAAAAATTGTGTACTTTAATGCATTTTTTATTTACTATTCAGGGCAGATTATTAGAAAAGTGGCAAAATTAAATTTACATTCCTGAAGGAGTCCTGCATTTAACTAATAAAATAAAATTTGGGATCGGTACTGAATTTCTGGATGTGCGTTGTGGTACAGTGGATATCGGCTCAGAACGAGAAACCGGGGAGCCGAGTTCGAATTCCAGTTGAATCCATTGTATTCACTTATGCGCAAATACCCTTGGGAAAAGTATTAATCCAACTCTTCCTTCCAGTTATGGGTTAAATAACAGGACAGATTTGGTTCTATAGCCTTGGTCGGCAACCAGTCTACCGCAGAAAGCAATGGCAACCTACTGTGGGATAATCTTCTGCCCAGTCAGTCATGTCTCTTTCGAGACATGATCGCCCAAGCGTGTATCATGTATGGCACTTACCTGACTGACTGAATTTCTGAAAATGTCGTGAAATTAATTGAAGAGAGTGGTAACAGATGTAAAAAAAATATGTATTTTTTTAAAATCATTTTCTAAAAATGATAATTGCATAAATAACTTGATTCATTTGTGAACAAGTTCTGAAAGTTTTGTTAAAATTAGACAATTATTTGTTTTTTACAAGAATTTCTGAATTTCTGTGTCTTCAACAACAAAAGAATGAGTTGCATAACATTACATTTGCCATAGTACTAAATTCTAGTAAACATTGAGTAAATTGTTGATGCAAAAGAAAAAAAAATTAAGATTTTTAACCAAAATTTCAACGTATTAGAAAGGATTTAAAAATTTTTTAAAATAATGACAAAAAAAACGACATTGATCTTTCCTCTTAAACATTTTGACGATAAACTTTTATGAAGTTTTGACCCTTTTAACATCCAATTATGCTGTTTGTTCAGTGAATGAGTGGAGGATGTGCGTTGTGGTACAGTGGATATCGGCTCAGAACGAGAAATCGGGGAGCCAAGTTCAAATTTCGGTTGAATTCATCGCATTCACTTACGCGCAAATACCCTTGGGAAAGGTATTAATCCGTCTCTTCCTCCCAGTTATGGGTTAAATAACAGGATAGATTAGGTTCTGTAGCCTTGGCTGGCAACCAATCTACTGCAGAAAGCAATGGCAACCTACTGCGGGATAATCTTCTGCCCAGTCAGTCATGTCTCTTTCGAGACATGATCACCTAAGCGTTTACCACTTATGGCACTTAACTGACTGAGTGGAGGTTTCTAGTTTGGTGTGTTTTTACCTTCAATAAGATTCTCATCTGTATCTATCATAAAGAGATAATGTTGCCTTTTTTTCAGCTTGAGCTAGTTTGACCATTCTTCTCAGACTTTTTTTATCATCAAGGAATCTCTGCTCTCAATATGGATGCTCACTGGATATTTTTTTTAACCATTCTCTGTAAATCCTAGAGATTGCATATAAATCATCATAGATCATTAGTTGTTGAAATACTTACCCTTGCCAGTCACTTAGTCACTTAAATCCTCTTTCTTTCATGGTAACTACTCTAAGCAGCTTTTTTCCCCCCTGGTACCCTGTCCACATTAATTCAAGCATGGTACTACATTGGCACCTCGGTCCCATTCTTTTACCATTGAAATAGTTAAATGTAACCACTGCTTCTACTCAACATTTTTTTTCCCCACTTGTGGAACTCCTTTCTGTTTACTTGCTTCCTTGGTAGCTGCAATTTCCAAAAATTTAAATGCAACATCAATTTCCATCTTCTGTCTTGAATCCCATTCATCTTTTATCTTTCTTAAATACCTTTTGTATCTCGTCTTTTCTCTCACTGTAAGTCCCTGTGCACTAGTGGTGGTCTTGCCTTGCTTAGGGTAAATTGATTTTAAAAAATATTCTAATACCTGAAATGAAATTCAGCAGCTCACCATGATGTTTAAATGCCAATATAAGTTAAATGGTGTCATGTCATTTGCTGATTTAAAAATTGCATAAAAGAGCATCTTGTGAGTTTTAAGTGGCCAGTGAGAATGTGTCTCTCTGTGCTTAGGCTGGAATACCTCTTTTAGTAGCTTATAGATTAGCTACAAATGTTTGGTTCCAAAGATCGTTTGGACATTTATGTAATTTACGTTTAGACTATTGTCTGCATGATTGCTGTTGCTGTCATGTTTCAGCCACATAACAAAGATGAGTATTTGTTGTTTTTTTTTTTTTTTTTTTTCAAAACATGTCACGACATGCAGACCATATGGGGGTGGGGGGGCATTCCATTCCTATCCCTATATTCAGTTAAAAAAATCCTTTATAATGGTTAATAGAATAGCTGATATATGAAAAATTTGAACAATTTTCAAACACTTTATGTTCAGAAAAGAAAAGACTTAAAAAAACTTAAAATATGAAAGTTTTGTAATTTGCTTGAAGCCTTGTGTATATCAGGTGTATGGTTAAGTTTTAAAGGCTATCACAATGCATTTAGTAAAATAAAGGAAGGTAAAGAAGTTGTTGAATATTACCAATTTATTATGCATTAATATTTCGAGATCAAAATCTCATCTTCAGAATGGTAGGAGAGCTTGTTTCCCAGAGTTCCTCATGAACCATGCCTTTCAACAAAGGGTCATTCTTCGCTGCTACTGCTGTAATAATGGACATCATTTTGATTTGGTGTTATATCTGCTTTATTTGAAGGCATGTTTGTTACATTTTTTTTTCTGCCATCCTGCTTTTGGGTGTGTTCGCGTGTGTGTGTGTGTGGTTATTTGCGTGTATACTTCTTGCATTTTTTCTCCGATTTTTTTCTTTTGCTATCAAAAACACACACACACACATATATATATATATACACACACCATAAACACACACACATATATACGTGCTCTAACGCACACACACATGCTCTAATACACTTACACACACACATGCTCTAATACACTTACACACACACATGCTCTAACACACTTACACACACACACATGCTCTTACGCACACACACACACGCTCTAACACACACGCTCTAACACGCGCACAGACACGCTCTAACACGCGCACAGACAGACACGGCCGAACACGCGCACAGACAGACACGCTCTAACACGCGCACAGACAGACACGCTCTAACACGCGCACAGACAGACACGCCTGCACACGCGCACAGACAGACACGCTCTAACACGCGCACAGATACAGACACGCCCTAACACGCGCACAGACAGACACGCTCTAACACGCGCACAGACAGACACGCCAACACGCGCACAGACAGACACGCTCTAACACGCGCACAGACAGACACGCTCTAACACGCGCACAGACAGACACGCTCTAACACGCGCACAGACAGACACGCTCTAACACGCACAGACAGACACGCTCCGGCACAGACAGACACGCTCTAACACGCGCACAGACAGACACGCTAACACGCGCACAGACAGACACGCTCTAACACGCGCACAGACAGACACGCTCTAACACGCGCACAGACAGACACGCTCTAACACGCGCACAGACAGACACGCTCGAACACGCGCACAGACAGACACGCTCTAACACGCGCACAGACAGACACGCTCTAACACGCGCACAGACAGACACGCTCTAACACGCGCACAGACAGACACGCTCTAACACGCGCACGACAGACACTCGCACGCGCACAGACAGACACGCTCTACGCGCACAGACAGACACGCTCTAACACGCGCACAGACAGACACGCTCTAACACGCGCACAGACAGACACGCTCTAACACGCGCACAGACAGACACGCTCTAACACGCGCACAGACAGACGCACGCTATCTAACACGCGCACAGACAGACACGCTCTAACACGCGCACAGAGTAACGCCTAAATTATCACCATTTAATACAAACTTTACAAAATTAATGAGTAAAAACTTCAACATTTAATATAGAATAATGGCAAAGTAGATGTGAATATTTTTTATATCACGTTATCAATAATAATAATAATGTATCAAATCCAAATAGAAGATTGATTTTATTTTTCTTATCTTGACTCTTAAAATACACAGGTATTTTTGATTTGAAAATTGAAAAGTTGCAATTGGCAGCAGCTTTATCAAAAATGCCTGCCAGTGTTGAAGAGGGACATTTCCAATTTCTTCAGTTTGAGAGACACTGTTTGTCTGTAGAATCAGCCAGTGGCTCCGAGAGAATTTTCAGATATTAGACCTTAATTTAAAAGTTAACAGCTTCTCAAAACTTTAGCAACCTTGCAGGAAGTGAACCTCACAATTGAATCTTACGTTTTGATATCCAGTTGTTATGAAGGACGATTTGAGAAGTGTCACATTTAAACTTTTTTATTTGAAGTAAAATGGGTCCAATATCTCAACACTGATGTCTGGCATTGTTTTAATTGCTTCAATAAACTTGAATGATTTAAATAGATTTTTTGATAATGGAAATAATGGTAATTACTAAAGCCTCTTCTCTTTTGCAATTATCATCTCCATCTTTTTCTTCTGCTTTCCCATTTATTCTTCTCTTTTTCCCATTTCTTTTTCACTTTCACCCTTTTCCTATTTTCTTTCCCACCTTTCCCCCCCCATTTTCATTTTTTCCAATTTCTTTTTCCCTTTTCCAATTTCTTTTTCCCTTTTCCAATTTCTTTTTCCCTTTTCCAATTTCTTTTTCCCTTTTCCAATTTCTTTTTCCCTTTTCCAATTTCTTTTTCTTTCCCCCTTCCCCGTTTTCTTTTCCTTTGTCTCCACCCCCTCCCCGGGTTTCCTTTTCTGTGCCTCCCTTCCTCCCATTTTTCCCTCCCCTCCCCCAGTTTCGTTTATATCCCTCCCTTCCCTCCATTTTCATCATTTCTTCTTCTTTGTCTTTTACCCATTCATATCTTTATTGTTTCATCCCTCCCCCTCCTCCTGAAATTATTGTTGTTCACCTACCAGCACTACCATTATTTCCAAAAATCAAATGAATTTCCTGGTGTAAGTGTGGGAGGGAGGTGGGTGTTCCTGTTTTACTTAAATGTTCATTTCACTTGATCAATTAATAAATGGAAATAAGTAGGGATATAGGAAGGGGGAGAGGATAGAATAAACAAAAGAAATTAATCATGAAAAAATCTTGTATTGGTTTCCTTGAGTTAATTGCTGCTGTCTGTAGAGATTGTCCTTTTGACTCATTTCTCATAAATATAGAATACAAAATAATTTTTATTATTGCCTCTTTTTTGTTTCTTTTTCGTCTTTTTTTTTTTTTTTTGGTTTTAATTTGTTCACTCAGGTGACATCAGCAAATGCATATCTATTTTTATTGCTGTCATCAAAATTTTTTTTTTAAGTTCTCATTTTTTTTTTTTTTTTGCAAATCTTCAGTCCATTTTGAAGATAAAGACTGTAGTCCATGCTGGGTAGAAAAGAAAAAAAAACTCTGGCTGTCCATCAGATGAATAAGACAAATTTTATGATTTGGTCAAACTGGTTTGGACATTCATGAATCTGTGTCTACTATCACAGTCCTTTATTAACATTGGAAGGTCATTAGGTTGGCATTCCCAACCAGTCTTCCACCACGGCTACATGTCTTTAGCTGGAGATCATTCAAGGTTCTAGTTTTGCTCGCAAACAGTGCCCTGCAAAGTGCATTCTGCATTCACACAAAATTGTAAAAACTACTTAAATTGTGTCCTCATACGATGCTAATAATATGAAACTATATTTTGAATATGTGAAGGGCACTGAAACATTCTTTGGCCAACCAAGAAAGCATTTTCCCCTGAATTCTGTTGATTTGGAAAATATGAACCAAGAACCTTTCATCACTTCCTCTTGTGTGTATAGTTTATGTAGAGCTAGGTGAGTTGTCCCAAAAAAAAAAAAATAGTGCACAATCTGAAATTAAGGTACTTGAAGAACTGTAAATGCATGTAAATTTTATGATTCAGGATGTGCAGTTGGTGTAATAGATAACAACATAGAATTGGAAACTGCAGAGCCATGTTTAAACCCCTTTAATTTAAACAATTATCAAGCCTACCCTGGATTTGCATAAGATATTATTCATGTATATATTCAAGTGAATAAAAATGAAGAAAATAATTGCAACATTCAAAATATTAATTTAAAACAGTGCTCGATATAAAAATAGATCACTGAATATTAATTATTACATTAGAACATGTGCAAACTACAATGTATCATTGTTAACTACCTGATGAAACATGGTTTTTTTCAATGTCTAAACATAATGTACTATTTTGTAGTACTTTGTAGTTTGCACATGTTCTGACGTAATAATTGATAAATATATATATATGTGTGTGTGTGTAATTACACATGTACATATATACGAATATTTACAAATACTGTATAAAATAGTAAAAATATACACAATTATATTTATGTATGAATACTGTATGTACACAGTATATATTAAATTGCACACACGTTCATACTTTCACTAGAAAAAAATTTGCTATTGCTAACTCATTCTTAAATTGACTCCCTTAAAATTGCTGAATGAATAACGAACTTTATAAGAGTTGTCTACATTTTTTTCTTCATGATGATTTATAAAGTTTCAAACATCTTTTAAGTTTCAAGTCACTCAGTGTTTTTAGTCTTTAAGTAAAGACTATATTTACAAATTGCTCTCCTGTGTGGCATGTATCCAAAGTTGGGAACCACGATTCTAGTTTATTCTTGTTTTTCAGGTTCGAGAACATTCAGCATCTTCTTGCATAGAATTATCAGCCACTGCCTGTTTTTTTTTTTCTTTTTTCTTTTTTTGCCAAATCCTTACCTAAGGCCTGACCTGCTTTAATATCAGTAAAGACTTTAAAAATCATCTCATCCTCTTCTCTCTCATCATTCTCTATTGCTTGCTATCTGTTGTTAGGCATCAGTCAAGCTGTCCAATCAACATCTATAGGGTACAGTGGGTAAAGAGGGTGGTTGCTGGAAGATCTGGCAAAACGTATCTACACAGTAATGTCTCACCCACTTACATCTGGACATCTAATTCTCCAGACTTCAACCCCTTTATTATATGTGGGAGCACAGTTAAGCAAGAGATAAACAAAACTTTTTTTAATATCAAAGATGAACTGAAGGCAAAGATTTATTGCAGCATTCATCAATTTAAACAAAGAATCCATCCAAAAGAGTTGCCGAAGACTCTGAACTTGTTTGGAGGCTGGGGTTGATGCTAATGTTGATTTTATTGAATTTATTTAATTTACTCTTTGGTTTGTCAAGATGTTTGTGTAATTTTGGTAAATACATTTGTTAAAATGAGATGTCAGTTTTATTTTCATTTTTTTGTATAATTTCAAGAAGCATTTATCCATCACTCCACAGCCCTATTATTGCTCTGTTTGTTACTCCAGGGGAGGGAGATCTGTCTTTTTATCTCTTATGTTCTACCTAGCATTTCTCGTTTTTTTTTGTTTTTTTTTTTTTGTAAATTATTTCACGCTAATCAAGGCATTCTACTGCCACTGTTGCATAGGTGTTTACATAGAGGAAAGTGATGAGAAAGAGGGGTTAGTTATGGGAAATGTCAGGAGGAGGGTAATAGACGGATGAGAATACCGAGGATGGGGGTGGGGCAGATGAAAAAAGAGCTTAAGAGAATGGATGCCAGTTAGTGAGATAGATTTCTATTGACCTTACATTTAAATTCCTGGAGATTGTAGCTGTCGGGGAAGCAAGTATGTGGAAGAGAATTCCACAGGCGGGAAGTGCGAGGAAAGAAACTGTTGGAGTAGAAGTTGCAGTTGCATTTTATCGGTTTCACTGTAAAAGGTTGGGACCTAGTTGCTAATCTAGTAGCTCATGTAAATTCATACCTAGGAGGCACCAGTGATCTAAGTTCATTGGAGCAGAAGCCATGAAAGTATTTATAGAAAAGGTACAGGGAAGCCACGTCACGCCCGTGAGATAGCGACAGCAGCCGAGCTGCCAAGTCGTGACATGCATGTTTATTTTTTTGTTTTTTAGTTTTGTCTTTTCCAAGTTTCCAATCCACATTTTATTATATTATTGTATTATATTTCTGCTTGTTCCATGACCCAACCATCAGGTGACGTAAGCATGGGTGTGCAGGTAGCGCAATAGATAATGGCTCAGAGTTAAACATTTCTCCAAAGTCAGTCAATTCAAGTTACAATGGGTACTCCAGTGTGGCATAATAGCCAGTAAGCTTGTCTCACTACATTAATTATGCCCAAGTAATCAGTTTAATTCTCACTGGGTCTGCTCTATACCTCTGGCCTTGTGCCACATCTAAATTACACCTAGTAAAGCACTCTTAAAAATACTTCCCTGGACCAGCTGCAAAGGTTGAAATAAATGAGATCAAGCCTCAGGAGGTCATCTTTCCAGGCAATCTATATTCTTTTGGGAGGGAATTAGGCTAAAGGTCAAAGGAGCTTGAGCAAATTTTGAACAACTTCTTAGATCCAAAACCAAACTGCTGGCAAAGCTTCGTGAGCCTGCTTTAATCATAATTGACTTTATATTTTCATTTCTCTATTCAGGCTATAAACATGATCTTAAAGTGCTTTTCTTCATTTACATTGTTGCAAGAGACAGATATCTCTCTTTGACTAATTCTTTAATAAAAAATAAAAATAGGTTCATGAGAATAGGGAATGGTCACGGGATCTGACAAGACTTGCACATTAGGTGGGAAAGACAATCTTCCACTTTGTTCCTGGACAGTCAAATTAGAAAGATATACCTATTCAAACTCGTGGAAATCAACTTAAGTATGAAACTTTATATTTTATTTTAGATAGCAAGTCTCTTGTGATAAATCTAAACTTATTTATAAACGGAACTTTGTGTGTGTCCGTTACCTATAGACTCCGAAACGGCTGAACCGATTTTCTTGAAAATTTACGCAGTTGTACTATAAGCGTCTGTGAGTGTTCTTAGCTAGGTTTTGTGTTGAGGTACCCCTGATAAATATCGAAAAAATCAGGTTATAGAAGGAGTGGTTTGATTTTAATCAAATTTGATGCACTCATAGACAAAGACATAAAAAACGATATTCAGAATTTTCAAGGTTGCAGTTCTTACAATAGTGCAGAAAATCGATATATAAATAGATATATATAAAAGGCAAGATGTTTGTGTCTGTTTATCTGTCTGTATGTCTTTTATACAAATCCACAATTTTTATCCAATTCTCACTAAACTTCACACAAATATTCTTCAGGCTGAATCTGAGCTCCAGGACCATGGATTAGTTTTAAAGCTTTCATTACAGCTGAGCAACACCTGGTTATACTGCTAGTTTAGGTATAAGTAAGATATAAGTATATATAGTCAAATGTGTTTGTTGTCTATTATTTGTTTTCTGAATAAAACCAATAATATATTCATGCAAAACAATATATATGATTATACAAATGCCATCGTTTTTGTTATGATCACAATTTTTTTTGTCTATTACGCTTATTTTTTTACTTTTTTTTTTTTTTATATATATACCGGGTATCTGGGTAATCTTCAAGGAATTCTAAACCAAACACTTTAATCAATGGAAGTAGATTGCTAGCAGAATGAGAACAATGTTGATGGATGTCACATCCTGGTTGATTTATCTTTTATTGTCTGTCCTTCATGTTTTTTTTGTTTTTGTTTATTTTTCATTTTTTTTGTTTCATTTATATATATATATATATATATATATATATATATATAAACTAAGTGGGAATACAACCATACTACTTGGCCTGGCAATTTAACTCAGAACTGCTATATTAAGAAATTCACTAACCAATGATTTAATCTTCTGGGATATTGTTTCTTGTTTTTTATTTAATCTATATTATAATAAGAGCCATGTGTCTGTCCATCACAAGGCCTTATTGGTGAGAAGAGAGATAGGTCACTATTTCTTTCTTGAAAGATGTTTCAGCCGAGTGAAAGAGGTTGGCTGACATTCACAATTTCAGCTGTGGTTAAATCCTTAAATATCTTTGGAAGGAAGAGAATGACTGTGTTTCTTTTCACTGAAATGTATATATGTGTTTATGCATGTACGTCCTTTTCTCACTAAAATCAAGTACCATATTTTCCCAAGCATAATGCGCATTCATCCATAATACACCCCCTTAAAATTGTGCTGAAAGTGTGGGACAATGCTTGTACTCCTCCATCTTTTCAACAGAATCTTCGTGAGTGAGTGAGTTTTCTTTAAAGGCATATCAACCTCTGTGGGTTATTTAATACCACAAAGGTGGGGTTTTAAGGTTTTTTTTTTTCTTTTTTAAATGTTCGGTTATAGTGAGAAGTTGATTTAGTCAGATTTTGATGAAAAAGTTGTTTTATTTTTTTATTTTTTTATTTTAGAAAACTGAAGATGTCTTCTAGTTTTGTATTCAAAAATGTGCTGCTGGTAATTTTTTTTTTCTTCAAAAGTATTATGGCAATAATGTTTTTTCTTCAAAAATATGTTGTAAAATTTTCTTTCTTCAAAAATGTATATTTTTCTAAAAAAAAAAAGTCTATTTTTATACTTAAACATAGTGTTTTGACCCCAGTTTGGGGGGGGGTAACTATTTGCCCATAACCGGGATCCTAACAGGTGCTACCACTCCGGGTCAGAGTGGACCTGGTAACAACAGTAATTTAGAGGTGGTCTCATGCTCCTCACAACCTCTCAATTAGAGGCCTTGCTGCTGGATGCAGTTTACTGTCATACCCAGGACCCAGAATCTCTGTATTTCTTAATTTCAAGCTTATTTCTTTGCAAGACGGGTACATTTTTTTCTGGTGAAATGGTTCCACTTAGGTATCTAATCTCTGAGTTTCCTTTCTGAGATTGAACAGAAGAATCTCTTGGAGGGGAAATGTTACTGTTGTCTGCTGCATCACTAAGGATTAATCAAAAATCAATGTTTCAATTAGGCATTTCGGAATTTGTCTCCTTTTCTCTTCATTCATTTGCGGAAATAGCAGTGTAAAATTAATAAACATCTTTTTCTCTGCCACTTTCTTTCTCATTCCAGACTTAGCAAAATATCTATTCTTTGGCTCTACAAACATGTAATTTGCCAATGTAGTTCTGATGCACTGTTTGGTCAGAGAGATGAAATTTATTGCAAAAGATGCATTCCAGTTTGGAGCTGCTTTTGCTTTGTCTTTTTTATTTCTTTTGTCTTTTTTATTTCTTTGTCTTTTTTATTTCTTTTGTCCTTTTTTATTTCTTTTGTCCTTTTTTATTTCTTTTGTCCTTTTTTTATTTCTTTTGTCCTTTTTTTATTTCTTTTGTCCTTTTTTTATTTCTTTTGACCTTTTTATTTCTTTTGTCCTTTTTTATTTCTTTTGTCCTTTTTTATTTCTTTTGTCCTTTTTTTTTCTTTTTGTCCTTTTTTTTTCTTTTTGTCCTTTTTTTTCTTTTTGTCCTTTTTTTTCTTTTTGTCCTTTTTTTTCTTTTTGTCCTTTTTTTTCTTTTTGTCCTTTTTTTTTCTTTTTGTCCTTTTTTTTTCTTTTTGTCCTTTTTTTTTCTTTTTGTCCTTTTTTTTCTTTTTGTCCTTTTTTTTTCTTTTTGTCCTTTTTTTTTCTTTTTGTCCTTTTTTTTTCTTTTTTGTCCTTTTTTTTTCTTTTTGTCCTTTTTTTTTCTTTTTGTCCTTTTTTTTTCTTTTTGTCCTTTTTTTTTCTTTTTGTCCTTTTTTTTTCTTTTTGTCCTTTTTTTTTCTTTTTGTCCTTTTTTTTTCTTTTTGTCCTTTTTTTTTCTTTTTGTCCTTTTTTTTTCTTTTTGTCCTTTTTTTTTCTTTTTGTCCTTTTTTTTTTCTTTTTGTCCTTTTTTTTTCTTTTTGTCCTTTTTTTTTCTTTTTGTCCTTTTTTTTTTCTTTTTGTCCTTTTTTTTTTCTTTTTGTCCTTTTTTTTTCTTTTTGTCCTTTTTTTTCCTTTTTTCTTCATTTTTTATTGGGCTTTTGTACATATAGCTGCAGTAATGGAGGTTGTTTGGACCCTACTCCAAAATCTATCAAACCTTTTAAAGAGTTCCGTGTACAGCATGTAAAATATCAACCATCAGTAACTACTATTATATGCATCTTCCTCTCTTTTTACGCACACACACACATATATATAGTTTGTTTTGTAATTTTTTTTTTTTTTTTTTTTTTTTTTTTTTTTTTGTTATTTTCAGTTTGGCTGCTCCAAATCAATATTTTCTATCTGCTCCCTCTGATGGATCTTTTATAAAAAATCAAGTAACATTGCTATCAATTTAGAAAAGCTTTCTAAAATTAGTTACTAAACACAGCTTCATATTGGCACATGGTCACAAACATGGGTCATTCAATGAAGATAAAACTACTTATTCAATAGTAATAACTATTAGAGTAAGAGACTAGTTTGCAAAACCTCATACTTTAACAAGGTGCTTAAGAAAGCCTTCTATAGGTAATTTGTTTGAATTCTTTTTCTCTCTCTGTAAGAATCCATTTTGTTATTAAGAATTCCACAGGCAAATATGCTTTTTTTGAATTTACTTCAAGCTGATGAATTTGCTCAAGGAAGAAGGCTGAGAATATGCTAATCAAAGCATGTTAATAAACAGAAAGTTTCAATATTAAGAAACACAAATAACCCTGCCAATAATCAAAAAGAGGCAGCTACTAAGGAAAGGAAGATGAGAGAAATTGACACACACAGGACATATAAAATGCAAAAGAATCAAGAGAAAGAGCAACCTAAAGTGTTTAAGTAAATGGATCGCAGAAAAAAAGACAATTAGGAATAATATAGAGGACAGGAAGTTGTGGAGAACCATGATTGCCTGTATCATGAAATGACCTGACATATAAACGGTTAAAACAGTCTTGCATATTGTATTCTCTCGGTATATCAAATATGGTCACATCACAAGTTGTTGGGTTTTTCATACCAGTCATTTCCAGTATCTCTCATTGGAGATCAAGTGACAAGGCCAAACTCTGCCGATACACTGTCAACTTCTCTCCCAGTTTACCATTTAACAGACCTTTTATTTACAATAACTATGAATGCATGATCATCAGTAAAATGAGGAGCCTAAAATGCCAATTACTGGGCAGATATACTAAAAGCAAGCAGGTACATAAATTTAAATTTTTTTTTTTTTTAATCATATCACCCCAAGCAAGACAAAGATGCCACTGATGCGCAGGGGGCTACATAAGAGTGAAAAGATTGGAAAAGAGAAAACCGGAAACCACATCCTAAACAGGAAACAAGGGATGAGCCTCTTCACCTGTTCTATAGACGTGGGTGGAGTGTAAACCGGGTGATAGTTTAGTCTATCTACTCCAATTAGTCTATTAAATATCTGGGAAATGTTCTAACAGAGAACAGAAAGTGCAACACTGAGATCCAAAGACATATTCCAAAAGTTAAGCAGAGTATTAAGAGATAGGAAAATTCTGTTGGAAACAGGAAAAAAAAAAAAAGTAATGGACTGTAAGATTTTATCCATCTTTTTATATGGAAGTGAATGTGGGACGATCTTAACATGATGGCAAGGCTTGAAACAACAGAAATGTGGTTATACAGAAAACATGAAGTGAAAAGATCATACAACATGTCTGTCTGTCTGTTTTTTGTTTTTTTTTAGGGGTGGGTATAAAACTCTCTATTCCAAAAAGGATCCATTGTGATTCTAGGACAGCAGTTCTGAATGCAGCCTGTTTAAAGAAGGTTAGGAGAGGAGCTTCAACGATATAAGATGAAAAGCTGTTTCAGTCTACCTTCATGTAGCAAAAAATCATCCCATGGAATGTCAAATCGAGAGATGCCTTTATATTTGTGTGTATGTATGTATGTATATATATATATATATATAATGTGTGTGTTTATGGTTAGTTATGGCTACAGCACCTTCATGGATGAACCAGGACTGGTATAATGTGTGTTTTCAGTGGGGCATAAAACTCTCCATTCCAGGAAAGATCCTTTGAGATGAGAGCAGCAGTTTTGAAGACAGTTGAGAGAAGAGCTTCCCCCATATAAGATAAAAATCTGTCCCAGTCTGCACTCATGTAGTGAAAATTGTTCTATGGAACAGGGTAAATCGGAGAGGAATGCCTTTGGTTTAGCATCAGTCTGAACACTGACGAGGTAATGGTCTGGTGTACCAAGGGAGTGGTAAAACTTTTGCCAAGTCTTTATCAGGGCAGGATGCAAGAAAAAGATCTAGAAGATTCACCTGATATCCTGTCATATCAGGGACGCAAATAGGCTCCTCAATATTCTGGACTAGTTCAGAGCTGATTGAAAACTCTCTGTAATATTTGCCTTCTTCATTGGTTTTGTTAGAGTAGACTAACCACTTTTTGTGGTGGATATTGGAATTGCCATGGATATGAAAGCTCACTGAGGGAAATTTGAAGATATTATTAAACTTCTCAGAGATATATATATATATATATATATAGGGGAAGGTATAAAACTCTCCATTCTAGAAAGCATCCATTCCTCTGAGACGTTTGGAGGAAGCATGTGTGAAGAATTTTGAGAGAGAAACTTCTACCATATCAGATGTCCTATTGTGCCTTCATGTCAAAAAAAATATCGCTCTTTAGAACGGCAAATCAGAAGATGCCTTTTGTTTTGGCATCAATTTGGATACTGTTTAAAGAATGGTTTGATAGGGCCAGAGGATGGGAGTAAAACTTTTGATAAGCAGTTTTCAGGGCAGGATGTGAGAAAAATTATTCAGGTTTGCCTGATGTCTTACCTTGTCAAGGACATGAATTGGTTCTTTGATGATTTGGACTAATTCATAGACAATAGAGAAGCAACTGCAAAATTACTTGTCATCATTTTTAACAATAAGGGTAAACTGTGAAAGATAATGTCCTTAGCAGTAGATTTATGAACTGGTAAAATTCTCTCTTTTCTGCACTTTTCTTTTCCTTAGCTTGGTTTGAGAATTCCTATTTAAAATGAAAATAGCTCTATGAATGTTGTAAAAATTGTAAAGATACTTTTGAAACCTGACCAAACAATTTTTTTTTAGTTTTCTTTCAATAATTTCATTTTTATCAAAGTAAAAATGAAAATACTACAATGAATATTTCCTAAGAAATACAAAATAGAAAAAAAATTGTTGTTCATAATGTATTTAGCATCTTGTAATTCATGAGTTTTTTGTTTGTTTTTTTTTAAATGGATTTTAATCACACTTTTACATATACAAAAATTTAATTGGCATAATTTGGAATCCTCTCAAAACTTAGCTAAACTAAATTTAAAGCTACTGAAAAAGCATGCACATTAAGCATGTGTGCATATCTATCCTGTGTATGCATGCATGCATCTATGTGTGTAACTGTATATTTGTATATTTCTGTGTGCATCTATGTACGCATGTATCTGTACTTGTTTATCCATATGTGCATCTGTGTATGTATGTATGTACATATGTGTACCTGTATATGTTTGCTCATAGTGATGTCAGAGTATATATATATCTCCATGACAGTATAACAGGAAAAATGTTTAATGTCCGTCATTTTACTGCAATGACAAAAACTTCATAAAATCTTTTGGTATCTCCTTTACACTGATGACTGATTTTGTAATACATATCGAGGTCAAACTTCAGCTCCTGATGGACTGCCTTTCTGCCACGTGTGATGTGTTCAGACTAACAAATATTTTGAAAAAATCTGTCGTTATGCCAAAACTAGGCAGGTTGTATATTCCATCTTCAATCTCCATCAAAAGTAAAAAGTTAAAAGTCGTAGATACATTTTCCTACCTCAATAGCACACTATTGACATAATATCCTTGACAACGAAGTCAATTATAGGCTTTTGAAGGCCTGCAATGCATTCATTAAATATGGATCTAAACTTGGGTTGCCATCAGAAATCAAGATATCAACCCAAGTAGAGGTTTAAGAAGCAAGTATATTATCTACACTGATATATGGATGTAAGTCTTGGACAGTAAGTTAAATGCTATGCATGACACATGTTTAAGTGATCACAACTCTTACGACACATGACTGACTAGGCAGACAATTTTCCTGCAGCAGGTTGCCATTGCTTTCTGTGGTAGATTGGTTGCCAGCCAAGGCTATAGAATCCAATCTGTCCTATTATTTTACCCATAACTGAAAGGAAGAGACACACTTAATACCTTTCCCAAGGGTTTTTGTGCATAAGTGAATGCAAGAAATTTAACTGGAATTCGAACTCAGCACCCCAATTTCTCGTTCCGAGTCAGTATCCACTGCACCACAACGCACATCCTGGAGGATGTCAAAAGTAAAAAAAAAAATTCCACTTTTGAGGTCGTCAAAAGTACAGAAAAATATGGCACCTTCCTTGATAAATATCAGCTTATAATCAAGAAGATAGAGATCAAGAAAGAACTATTATAAAAATAAATATCCATAATATGTCTGTCATTTAATGAAATATATATATATATATATATATATATATATATTTTTCATTAATGATATACACGCCAAAACGTCTGCCTTCTTCTACCGAATGCTCGTAGCCCAGAGGTAGAATCGCAGACTGACGCCAATTCGGTCGGGTTTCAATCCTGGGTTAAAAAGCAATCGGATGTCTAACCATAGTGATGAGCTGTGATACAGTGAAACAGATCTGTCTGTGAATGAGTATAGTGTGTGTGTATATCAAGGCAGCAGAGAGTTTTCTAAACATATACTGTTAAATATAAGAGACAATGAATGTCTATTACGTTTAATCATAAGCCATTCTAGATATCATATTTCAGGTGAAGATAAAGACAAAAATTCTCCAACAATTGGATAATTTTTTTAAGTTGGTTCTAAGCTTTTTGCTCATATGAGCCATCTTCAGAGAGGTTACAAATTGTTAACACAAAAACATCCACCATCAGCAATGCTTTTATCTTGTGTTGACATAAAACTTTGCTAAGCAACGGCAACAGTTACTAAAAATAGCAAACGAAGTTCGAAAATTTGTAATGCTGTTCTGACATCACACCGCATGATAGTTGGAAATAACTGAACCATATATTTAAATGCAATGTAATGTGTTATGACCAGATTTAAACGCGATTTTATTAAGTGTGGGCTGTTTGGATTTAATGCAAATGGCCTCCAATATCTGAAGGTATATAAAGTGTGTGTTAAAAACTGTTTTTAATCACTACCTGACAACTGCATCATACATGAACCCTAATGTTGTGCTTCAGGTGTAGAAAAAACAGATGTATATTCATTATTAGTAAATAATTTTAGATCTTATTATATATTACTGTTTTATTAATACCAGCACTCAATACTTTATCTAATCTAAATCTAAACTTATTTATAAATGGAACTTTGTGTGTGTCTGTGTGTCCATTACCTATAGACTCTGAAATGGCTGAACCGATTTTCTTGAAAATTTACACAGTTGTACTACAAGCATCTGCAAGTGTTCTTAGTTAGATTTTGTGTCGAGGTAGCCCAGATAAATATCGAAAATTGATAATCGAAAAAATCGGGTTATAGAAGGAGTGGTCCAATTTTAATCAAATTTGATACACTCATAGACAAAGACATAAGAACTGATATTCAGAAGTTTCAAGGTTGCAGTTTTTATAATAGTGCAGAAAATCGATAATATGTATATTTATATAAAAGACAAGATGTTTGTGTGTGTGTGTCTGTTTATCTGCCTGAATGTCTGTATTTTTTTCATCCCTTTTATTTTAGTTTTTGCTTCGAGTTTGGCTCTAAGTAGGTATAAGTGTAGTTCTTAGTCTCAGCCATGATACCATTTACTCAAAGGACTTAGCCTTCAAAATTCAGTTTACGACGAAAAATCTTATTTGATATCGAATCTAGGAAAACAAAATTTGACTTACATCCATTCATTTTTCTTTCAGTCTACAGTTTTGCTTTAACTGGAAATAACTATTGCTTTTTAGTCTTTCATGCCAACGTCCAAAGAGTCTGAGCTCCAGGACCATGGATTAGATTTAAAGCTTTCATTACACCCGAGCAACGCCAGGCTATACTGCTAGTTTTATATATATATATATATATATATATATATATATATACACACACAGACCAGCACTCAATACATAATTTTATATATATATATATATATATATATATATGTGTGTGTGTGTGGACAGTCAGTTAAGTGCTATACATGAGACACGCTTGGGCGATCATGTCTCGAAAGAGACATGACTGACCGGGCAGAAGATTATCCTGCACTAGGTTGCCATTGCTTTCTGCGGTAGACTTGTTGCCGACCACGGCTATAGAACGCAATCTGTCCTGTTATTTAACCCATAGCTGGAAGGAAAAGACGGATTAATTCCTTTCCCAAGGGTATTTGCGCATAAGTGAATGCAATGAATTCAGCTGGAACTCGAACTCGGCTCCCCGATTTCTCGTTCTGAACCAATATCCAATGCACCACAACGTGCACACACACACACACACAAACTAAATGAGTTCTACTACAGATATAATTATCAGAAAGTTTTAGGAAGACCTACACATGTGTGAAATATATAAGCTAGGCAGTAAGAATTCAATCAAATAAGTTTCATTAAATTTAACAGACAAGTTCTGTCTGTTTCATGATTTTATTGTATTTTTTCTAATTTTCTACTAAGTTGATATACGTCTAGATAGAATTTGTGGATAAACTGTCCAATCATCATTATTAATATTATATGTGAAGAAATAACCCACATTAAATTAAATATATTTGTTCACAGGGGCTGGAGCCATTTTAAATTTTGTGTAAAATATTTATCTTCTGGTCTCGTCAAGTAGAAAGAACAAGCTCTACACATGATGTAAATCTGCAAACGTAAAGTTCCAGAAAATGTCAGGATGATGCTAATGAAATTTATATGTATGACACGAACAGCATTAAGTTGCTGACAATTACTGAGATGGTCCAAAATACTCAGATATATCAAATTTAGGCAGTTTTCCCCAAAATTTGATGCAGGTTTTGGGTGGGGTGTGATGCTATTGCTGACATAAGCTATTTCTTTATGCAGAAACATTCAGCATTCGTTAACTGTTCAGTTAACGAGTGCCGAATGTTACCATTAAATTTATAAAATTTTCTCTTGAGACAGTTTTAAAGTAAGTTGGTTTCTCAAGTTTACTGTTATCATTATTTTCAGTATTAATTCTTGAGCTTTTGTTTGAATAAGTGCCAAAGGTCAACCTCTTGATTACTATTATTTTTCTCAAAAGCTACATGTGCTATCCATTTTAGTTGTTGCTGATGCTGATAGTCCTCAAGTGATGTGTTTTCTGTTACTTGGTGCAGTTCTTTCTTGGTGGTTCTGTAGTGCTACTCAATGAGGTCTGAACAAGTGTGGTCTTCCCAAAGACTTACAGACTATAAAATAAGCCAGTGTTTGAAATTTGCTGCACACAACCAAATTTCTTTGTCAACTCCAAAATTTGGTAGGCATACACATTAGATACAGATTTTTTTTATAGGGAAACTAGTAGTATAGCCCAGCGTTGCTCGGGTGAAATGAAAGCTTTAAAACTAATCCATGGTCCTGGAGCTCAGACTCAGCCTAAAGAATATTTGTGTGAAATTTGGTGAGAATTGGATAAAAA
>JBBBDQ010000801.1:1940000-2205000 GCA_037127315.1 Ascarosepion bandense
GTGGGTTTTTGGTCAATTGAGTGTATAGTGGCATGAGACCAATCCCCTCATACCTCCTACACCCATAGTAGCAGCAGTTCCCAGATCAATCCCCTCATGTCACTATACTCTCATTTGACCAAAAACCTACCACCATTCCTTCTCGGCCTGCGGCCATGTGCGACGTAAAAAAATGGACCTGTTTAATTTTCTCTGTATAACTCCACTCTGTTAATAATTTAAATGTTCTATGTTCATTGTATATTAAATGTTCATCCTTTGATAATGGCTTATGTAAGCCGAAAGCTCAGACCTGATAAAAAAAAGCAATAATTATTGCGATTTCTTGTTGTCTTTCCATGACAACACTATCAAGCTAATCAGATCATACGAAAGGATCTTACACAAAATAAATACAGAACTTGTCTATATTATTCAATGAAACCTGAATTAATGAAAAAATGCTGCCAAAATACACACAATATATATGCACACACACACACACACTCTTCCAGTCACACTAAAATTTTTTCATAAGAGCTGTTGCATGGAGCTGAAAAAATGACTTTAATAAACTGTTGTTCTCCAAATGTAAAATATTGAAGTTATGTAAATCTGGCAAGGCGGACAAACATGACCCCACTGCTGATCTTGAGAAGGACCTCCACTCTGTGGTAGACAGGGATAAGAAATGACTTGTAAATTTCAGTGCTTCTAAAACAAACCTGCTATCTGTCAACTATCACAGGCAGTCTCTCCTGCTCCCCCATAAGCATGGACCAGGCGAGTCTCCCTGAAAGCAATATACTGCGCCACTTTGGCCTTACCCTCTCTTCTGACCTCAAGTGGAACCATTACATTGAATCAATAGCTAAATCTACTGCTTAGGAAGGTTGGGTCACTGTATAGAGCCGGGAAGTTATTTTTCACCTGAATCCATCTTGTACATATACAAATTAACCATCTGACCGTATGTAGAAAACTGTTGTCATATCTGGCCAGGCTCCCCCTGCTGTTCATCTCGGTGGGGGTTCTCTTCAGATTCCAATAGAGAATCTGTAATGTGATTGGTCCAGACCTGGCAACTCGACTCTAGCCACTTTCTTACCAGTGGGATGTGGCTTCCCTCTGTTATACAAATATTTTCGTGGCTTCTGCTCCGACTAACTTAGGTCACTGGTGCCCCCTCCACAAGAATTGACTCAAGCAACTAGACTGGCAACAAGGTCCCATGTTTTTACAGTTAAATCTACCAAATGCAGCTGACAAATTCTACTCTAACAGCTTCTTTTCTCACACTTCCCACCTGTAGAACTCCCTTCCATATACTTGCTTTCCTGACAGCTACAACCTCTAGGAATTTAAATGCAATGTCAATTCCAATCTCTTATCCACCTGACTCCAGTCCTTCCCTCATTTTTTATACATCACCTCGTGTATCTTGTTCTTTTCCTTTCTCACTCTACCTTCGCAACCGTCATCACACTAGTAGTCCCATTCTTCTCTTGCCCTTTCTTCGACACCCACTGTAAGTGGTTTATCTTCCTCTTTGCGTTCCTCCTGCTTAACCTTTTACTCTCTCATGTAGCCCCCTGTGCATTAGTGGTGAAAAGATTGAAAAAATAAAATATGTGAAAAAATATTAGTAAATTAAATTTACATTGAGCTCTCTGTGGGATCAATTTTGATAATTGTTCTAATTTTAGTAGGATCCATTGGGATTTTATATATATATATATATATATATATATATATAATCCCAATGGATCCTTGTAAAATTCAAATTATAAATCCAGGAAAAGATTGAATAAATAATCCTTGTGACAATAATGTAACCTTCAGGATTTATTCACAAATAAATTGTTAAAATTACTATTTTAAAAAAATATTAGTAAAAATATATTTTTTAACATTTTACCCTACCCCTCCAACTAAATTCATGAAATTTCAAGAAATTAAATTCTTTAGGCAAAAATGGTTTCATGAGTTAAAAAATGCAGGACTCATTGTGGGGATGTAAATCATGTATTAATTTTTAAAACCATTTAGACCCTTTTACCAAAAATCTGCTCCGAACAGTAAAATAAAAAATGCAAGAAAGCTATGACGTTATTTAAACTTTAATTCCTTTAATAAATAATATAAACGTCAGACATTATAGTCTGAATAAAAAAAATATTTGGTTAATAATGAAATTTTAAAAGATTCGTTTTCATTTTTTGTTTTTTTAATTGTAATAATTTAAGTTTTAAAAATATTTTCAAGACTTGTAGACATTAGGCTGGTAGGTTATAAAGTAATGACTATATTTACTAATCTAAAATTGAAATTAATACAAATCATCTAGCCATTGAATTTTTAAAATAATTAGCATTTTTTTTTTTTTTTTTTTTTTTGCGTGAATTTGAAGTTTGTTTTTTTTTTTTTTTTGTTTTTTTTTTTATATGGTAATTTCTATGTGTGCCTTAAAAGATCACGTGTTTCAGGGTGTCTTCCCCTTACCAGAAAAAATTTGTAAAATTATGTCACTTGCGATCACCATGCACTTACCTTATCTAGCATCTGTCAACACATTTCAATTACAGTGGAAAGGTTAGAAATGTCAACTCTGTGTTTAAAAATAGTTTATTCTAAATTTCATCCTATAAATAAGTAATACTTGTATAAATCTGATTAGTTTAACATTAGATTTCCTAATTTTGCTAAAATAAAGTCACAGATGTATATTTTGTTTTTGCAATATTTTTAAAAGCGAGAATTGACTTAAGTTTACTAAGGTGTCGATCACTCAAAAATGGACGAAAAATTTAAAAATATTTTAAAAACTTTTAAAATTTTATATTCCAATCAATATAATTCTGTTTGAAATACACAAGAGTATTTCACTTACTGGAAATAGCAAATTTAATCATTTAGCTTTCAATTCAACTAAAATAAAAATTTCGGGAAAACTTTTATTCTAAAAAATTCAATTTAAAAGTTAGTTATCGAAAATCAGTTTAGGAGAAGATTGGTAAATAACCCCAATGGATCCTAGTAATATTAGTTCAAGTAGATTTAAATTCCCTTAAAAAGGTTGAACTATTCCATTTTAATCATTATTTTTCATTCTATTTTCTTTTTATTTATATTAGTTAGAATTTAAATTTGGATACCCTTAAGTTGAGTTGTATTGACTACCCTTGACTTCTCAGGTAAACCACTGCCTTTCACTCCCAAAAGAGGTATACTACTATCATCTCCCTCTCTTCTTTTGCTGGTCTTCTCCTGACCAACCTTCCTTACCCCTTTCTTTTCTTTACTCACCTTTATTTCCATACTAGAATTTCTCCATTTTTCATCACAGGGGTTGACCACTGCATGTCTCTATTAAACATGTTGGAATAGCTATTCCCCAAATGTAAAATTTTAATTTACAAGGGGTATGTATGGATGTATTTATTTATTTATTTATTTATGTAATAATTTTTTCCACTGTTCTAATTAGTTTTTGCCTCCCCAACTACTTTGTAATTCCCCCCACCCCACCCCTGGAGGATGATCTTGGAGATTAAGACAAAATCATTGTAACTGTGAGTGTTGTGATAGTGAATTTTAAAAAAACACATTTTGTTAAAAATTTTTTAGATTCATCCATTGTAGCTACGTATTTATTTTTTTTTTAAACTGTCCCAATATAAGACAGCTGACCAGAAATTGATAGAAATGCAAAATGATATTAAATGTTTGTGAAATTTACTTTAAAACATTCCTGCTACACATGTAATAAATTTTGTTGAGTGTTGGTTGTTTTAATAATTTTAAGTTATTGTTTATTTCTTTATTACTGAGCGACAGGAATATTTTTTAATGTTGCGCACAACATCTAAAAACATCCCTGTCCCTAATTCTTCACAAAATTTTCACAAACATCTTATACCATTTTGCATTTCTACCAATTTTTAGTCAGCTCCCTTATACTGAGATGGTTGTTTAAAAAAAAAAAATCTGTTACCCCACCCAAATCCTGCTTGTATCCAGTAAATGAAGTGTGAAATCTTGATTTATATATATATATATATATATATATACACACACACACACATATATACACACACACACACACATATATATATATATATATATATATACACACACACACACACACACACACATATATATATATATATATACACACACACACACATGCATGTTAACATAGAATTAAAAGTTCAAAACTCTTTTTGTTGATATACCACTTTTCAGGTGAGATAAATTTATTGAATTCATGAACAGATACATTCAAAGTTCTACTATTTTGAGTACCCTGGCATTTATTTTATTATAAACAGTAGATTTTAATCTACCTGTTCTTTAACTGCCTATATATATATATATATATATATATATATATATATATAGGCAGTTAAAGAACAGGTAGATTAAAATCTACTGTTCATGCATTTACTTTTATAAAGAGTGCTCAGTACAAAGTAGAGCTTAATATTGTAATTTTGTTACTACAATGATTTTTAAAAGCATTATATCACTACACAAAAAAATTTTCATGATGAACAATTCTGTTCTTCTTCAGGTGATATTTTAAAATAAACAACGAAAATGATTTATTTAGAAAATCAGACACAGCAAAATTTTGCTAGAAACAAAGAAGAGAGTACTAGATTTTTATTTGACATCTATTCAGTATTCCAGTGAATGCTGGACAATATCATCAAAGATGAAGGAAAGACGTGAAACAAATGAAGTATGATTCTACAGAAAGATGCTGTGGATGTCATGGATCGAGCCTGAAAGGACATAAACGATAAGGAAATTAATACTGAGCATCAGGAAAAGACAGCTAAAGTTTCTAATGCATGTAATGAGGAAAGAGGGCTTGGAGAACTTGATACTCACAGGTCAGATCGAGGGGGAAAGAGAGACAGAGAAAGTAGCAGGTATCGTACTTGATGGGCCTCAGCAAGTGGATGACAGCAGGGTTTGGCTCAGGTAACAGGAGGAAGCATGCTAGGAGCCACCAAAGATAGGAAGATGTGGAGGGGCCATGATCGCCTACATTCTGAAGGGATTTTGTACTACCTCATCAGTTAAAGGGGCTGGTTCTATGACATGAAATGGTTCTGTTACATTCTATGACCTCTGTAATCTGTGCTTGAATGAAAAGCTGCAGATTTGAAGGTTCCCTAAAAATAAAGTACTACTGAATCTTCTTCTATGTGCCCTATCCATTCAGGACGTAGGCGATCATGGTTCTCCACGTCTCCCTATCCCTTGTGGCTCTTAATATGTTTGCTCCTGTTACTCCTGGCAACCCTCGTTCCGTCCTCCACCTGATCAGGCCCTGCAAATATGTTATCCGCTACCTTCCTCTGTCTCTCCTTCCTTCTATCTGGCCAGTCAGTATCAGGTTCTCCAAACTCTCCTTCCTCATTGCATGTCCCAGGAACTTCAGTTGTCTCTTCCTGATGCTCAATATAATTTCCTTTTTGTTGCCATTCTTTCCAACACCTCATCATTGCTTGCATGCTCAGTCCACGATATCCGCAGCATCCTTCTGTAGAACCACATTCCCGCTGCTTCCAGTTTTGTCCTCATTTTCGATGATATTGTCCAGCATTCACTCCCATATTGAAGAACTACTGAATCATAGACGAATTGACAGTTTTATGTAAACATCAAAAATATTTTCTCTAAAATTTAATTAAAATTGTTCATTTATAACTTGTGCTTCAATATAACTTAAAAATTAAATATTAATGACCCACACAATACTTAGTTGGTTTTCTTAAGTACAATATACCTTAGTATACCATAATTATTTAATTCTAACCTATACATTGCAGCCCCTTTTAACTCATGAGGTAGTACAAAATCTAATTTTAAAAAACCTGAAATCTAACCTGTTGTTAAAAATTGTCTACCCATTTAGATAATGTATGGTGTTACTATGTATCTTACCCAGACATAATTAAAAAGTGTCATCCCATGACATCAGGATAGTACATTGCTTTTTGCAACCCAAATCTTCAATATCATAGTTCAACTTAATTCTCATTTTCAATTGAACCATATTGACATACTTACAAGCACATTCTCCAACTACCACTCCCTAAATTTCTAAATAACCATAAATTCATCTTATATTTTCTAAAATCATTTTCACCATTTATTTTAAAATATCACCTGAAGAAGAACAGTATTCTTCTGAAACATGAAAATTTTGTGTAGTGATATAATACTTTTATAACCCATTGTAATAACAAATTTACAATATATTCATGGATATATTTTCCAATTTTAAAACAAGCTATTTTGCTACCCAGGTTTGTATTATGAGTGGTGTCTTCAGGTTATTTTTAATAACTGATTTTACCATTTTTCTTTTTAAGAATGCTCTTGTCACGGTGTTTTATTTTTTATTAACTATATATATATATATATATAATTTCTTTACTTTCAAGCATCTTTCATTGAATATGGCTAACAAGGAAAGTTCTTTCATATTTATTTATATATTTTTTCATTCATTTTTTCTAGCATTCACACATTTTCATTTTTCTGGAGATATGGAATATTTTTTACATTCCTTAATTATCATACCAAGTGTTTTTGGCCACTTCTTTGGCCATTTATATATATATATATATATATATATATATATATATATGTGTGTGTGTGTATGTATATAATCACACACACACTTGTATATTGTCAGTGTAACCTTACAAAATATTTTCTCTAGTTCAACAAGCATTTTCAACTTAGGTTTTTCTATATTTTTTAAATTTTTTTTATTAAATTTGCTGCTTGTTTTATGAGTTTCTGACAGGCTTACTTTTTGATGCCCTATCTTCAGTCATTTGTGTTTTCTCTTTTTTAATAAAAATGATAGCAATCAGTATTGAGAAAAGAAAACGACATTTCTTTCCTTCTTTCTCTTTTGTATATAATCTCCATCAGATCTTTATTACCGTTCTTGATGGTATATAAGGTTCCTGACTTTCTGGCTGAAAAATATCTGCAGATCTTATATGCAAAGTTAAGGCATCTGGTCGGCTAATGTTTATCCAGATCCAATAAACTAGCAGTTCTTCTATCATATTTAACTTCATAATATTGCAATATTCAATGTAAATGGTGTAGGGATGGGATTCTTCGATGCTATCAAATTCAGAACTTGGAATCGAACTAGTTGTAGCTTTCGTTCCCTACTTCCTAAAAGGTAATTTATGAGTTTTTGTTTTGTTTATACTGTATCTGTAAGATTCATTTTCTATTTGTTTGTTTTTTTTTAAATTCTATCATCTATTCAGATTCTGATCCATATATTAAATTTTTATATATATATATATATATATATATATATATATATATATATATATATATAGTTTAGAACATGTACATATTATCATCTACTACATAGTGTACATTTTGTTTCAACATTGAAAGGACAATGTCTCATTGGGTAGTGTGAGAAGAAAGTGGAAATTCTTTATCTTATATTTGGCAAATTGTGTGAAGAGGTGGGTGGGAAATGGGAAATAAGTTGTAAATTGTCAGTTAGAATTTGAAATAAAAGAGGTAGAGGATAAAGGTGATTAATGGACATGTTGAAAATTTTCTAAACAGATTTAACAGTAGAAGATAAGGTATGGTCCTTTGCAGCTTTTATGGTCAGTCCTTTGGGTTTAACAAAATAACCCTCTCTTACACACACACACACACACACACACACACACACACACATACACAGGTACATGTGTGTGTGGAAGAGAGGGTTATTTTTTAAATAATTATTTTAATGTATTTGTCTATATTTCTGAGGTAGTATTTACACTGTTTACATTATTCTGACTATTGTCCTCATCTTTGTTGCTATTTGTACGACACTTCGGCCATTGTACGCTCTGGCCGCCTTCAGGTGCTAGGAATTTCAGTTCAAAATTCCTACCACCTGAAGAAGGCTGGAGCGTACAACAGCCAAAATGTACAATAGTCTGAATAATGTAAATAGTGTAAATATTTTAAATATATCAGTCAGTCAATTAAGTGCCATATGTGAAACACGCTTGGGCGGTCATGTCTCGAAAGAGACATGACTGACTGGGCAGAAGATTATCCCACAGTAGGTTGTCATTGCTTTCTGCGGTAGACTGGTTGCCAGCCAAGGCTATAGAACCCAATCTGTCCTGTTATTTAACCCATAACTGGAAGGAAGAGCTGGATTAATACCTTTCCCAAGGGTATTTGCGCGTAAGTGAATGCAATGAATTCAGCTGGAATTCGAACTCGGCTCCCCGATTTCTCGTTCCGAGCCGATATCCAACACACCACAACACACATCCTTTTAATTATATACTTTCCTAATTATCAGCATGTAGTGCGGGTATAGAAGAATCCAAAGGAGTATCCTGTACATACAGTGGTAGGATAACTCTCTTAAGAGAGCTCTAAATATATGTATGTAAATACATATTGAGTAAATATAAGAAAAATTAAGACAAACATGTTATTTCATGGTGAATCGGAAGTATAGCCCTATTTCGGGTGAAACATCGTCAGCTTCCATCTTTATTTAACAAAGGATTTTACACGAATCTGAAAAAGGCCTAACTTCCGATTCACCTTTTTCATCCAATTTTTTACTTCCAATTCACCATGAAATAGCATGTCTGTCTTAATTTTTCTTACTTTTCTAATTATATATATATATATATATATATATATATATATATATATTTTTAATATGCAATTTCTGACTATATATGAACTAAATCTGTCACTTGTAACTATATTTTCTTTTAGTAAACTTTACCCAGTACATGCTTTGAAATCCACTGAAGGTAGACAGTGACAGTCAAAATTTTAATAATGAATAAATGTGTGATGTGATGGTAAGGAGTGAAGATTACGAAGATTGATTGATTTTTGCAGAGATGAAGATTGAAGTGTTCGTCAGAGCGCCTGCACAGGAGCTTGCCCTACAGAATGTGAATGATTTAACTACATGGATATGGCATGGTATGTTTATGCTGTAAAGTATTATAATAGATATAAAATAATAGTGAAATAATTTCATATTTTAATATATCTACATGTAAGAAGTATTGATAAAACATAGCAAAATATTTGCATTCTTATTTATCTTTTTTCTTTTTTTTTTTCAAAACTAAAAGAAATAAGAGTCAACAACCTTCTCCTTTCTGTTTTGTTTAGTTTTGGCTATAACTGCAAAAATTTGTTGCATAAAGAGTGAATTGTCTAACCAATTAGTCACAGTGCATTTGACATGAAGCAGAAACAGTGCTGAGGGTAGGTCTTTGTCTGGAAAAGCAATCATTTTTTTCTCTCTACATTGATTTTTTTGGCAACTGTCAAAGGTGAACTTTGTTTCAAAGAATACACAGACACGTTTTGAGTCTTTACCTAAAATACTTTTTTTATTTTTTATTTTCTATTAATTTCCTGCTCAGTTTTTCATTGGTCATAATAGCTGCTAGTCACTTTGGATGAGTTACCTTTTACTTAAATGTGTGTTTAATTAGAATTTTTCTTTCTTAGGCACAAGTTTAAGAAGACAAAATCAGAAGATGGATTTCAAGATGTTTACTTTTTTTTTCTTCAAGCATTTTCTCTTGAGTCTCTTAAAATGGTTTTTGTCTAAATATTTTGGCAGTTATTTATATAATGTAATTCCTGTTGGGTTTGTTATATTAATTTACACACTTATACCTTTGGGAAAGGTATGAATCCACCTCTTCTACCTCCAGTTATGGGTTAATTATAAGAATATTATCACTAAACCATTATTAATATTTTTTCTATTATCACTATTATTATCTCCAAAAAATAGGATAAATTTGTGAACGAAAAATAGATTTTGGCATGAAATAACTCGGAAAAGTTGATATACCACTAAACAAAAACAATTTAATTTCTTTGTCCATTTTGTCATTCATTTACCTGCAGACTTGACAGAATTCAAAATAGATATCTATTTCAGAAAGTATACAGGCCGCGGTGGGTTAATCGTTGCCATTTTATATTTTTAGTTTTGTGCATGTCCTTTTTTTTTTATTTTGTCCACTGCACAGTCAAGGTCATTTGGGCGCTGTCTGTGTGAGAAAGAGTACCATGGTGCAAATCACTCTGCCAGAAATTTGGAAACAGTATGCTGTTCTGCTTGGCATTTATGCCAGAATCTTGAATACAAACATTTCAGAATGTTTGGGTGTCATGCTGTGGGCAGTGCAGAGGATTCAAAAATAGGATTCATCTTCCCACAGGGCCTCAAACTCAGCATGGAGGCCTACATCAAATGACTTGAGGAGGTAGCGTTACCCAGGGTCAAGAGAGTGCTGCTGGAAGAAAAAGCCTATGTCCGGCAACAGGACTCTGCACCATGCCGCACACACAGGAGAACCCAGTCATGGCTGTCAGACAATTTCTGCAACCACATCACCCCTTACATCTGGTCAACCCCCTTGATTATTATGTTTGAAGCTCAGTGTTGTTTATAATTTTTCATTGGAATTTGGTGGGGATATAGTTTTTTTTTTTTGTTTTTGTTTTTTTGCTTCTATATGTATTTCGATCATGTAATGTTTGTGTATTTTTTCTTTTGAAGGACATTGTGGTTACACTATCATTCTTTTAAGGGTTTTGTGGTATCTATGTAACTTTTTGGTCTGTTAATGTTATTAGATACTATAGTTCTATGTATTATTCATTGAATATTTACTGTTAAATGAGCAATTCTCTTTGTTTCTGCAGTTTCATTTGCTGGATGTTATTTGTTGTAATTGTTACTGGTTTTGTTTAGTATTTTTTTTTATTGGACTTAGTTATTATTTTCTTAATGTTATTCATGCAGCTGTAACTAATTTTGATTGTATTTTTGTCAACAATATTCGATAATTGGCTATTTTTAGGACAATATTGGTCAATTATTTTAAAGAATATTTTTCCTGTTTTTATTGTATTGTTGGGTTGGGGTGAACCCAATTATGTTTGGGTTACTTTTTTTGTTTGAATTGTTTGCGTTTTGTATTCTAGTTTGTTTGAATATCCCTGTTTTTTGGGCTGATTCATGTTTCTTGATTTCATTGAATATTTTTAGGCTACTAATGGCCGGTTGCTCTGGTTTTCCACAAACATCTGTTTAAGGTGGCTATCCAGTACTTGTTGAAGGCACCTCCTCCGACACACGTGTTTCTTCAACATCAACAGAGCAAATCTGTGGTTTATATTGCTATTATGCTGACAGGACCTAAGTTAAAGGTTTTTGTAGAGAATGCATAATCTGGCAAGATCAGTAGTTTGAACAATGTCGAGAATGCTGAAACCTCAGTCACGATGGTTTGTGACCATTTTAGCACATTTATTGAAATCTACCTAAGTTCACTCACATCATGTGGTTTTGAGTCTTTTTGTTTTTAATTCAGTCAATTAAGCATTATACATGATACACACTTGGGCGATCATGTCTCTTTTGAGACATGACTCACTGGGCAGAAAATAATTTTTTCTCATTAGGTTATTATTTTATGCAGTAGACTGGTTGCTAACCAAGGCTGTAAAGCCCAGTCTGTTCTGCTATTTAACCCATGGCTGGAGGGAGGAGAGACGGATTAATACTTTTCCCAAGGGTATTTGCACATAAGTCTATGCAATGAGTCAACTGGAATTGAAACTCGGCTATCTGATTTCTCATTTTGAGCCAATATCCACTGCACCACAAATGCACATCCTTTTTAGATTACTGTTATTAAGTAATTTTTCTTGACTACTTGTGACTCATGCAGGTATTTCTCAAGATTCTCAAAAAGAGGGATTCATATGGGAAAGTTAGTATACCAGAAAAGACTCAATAAAATTATAATAATTTGAAGGAATGGCCATAAAAATGGCGTCATCATGAGTTGGTTCCAACTTTTATGAGCAAATAAATCATAAATTCTAACAAATCACTGGTCGAGAGAAACCGATGTTGCACCATACAAATAGTTATATCAAGAATTTATTTTTATTTAAGTTACTTTATCTATCACATGGACACAAATAGAGAAGGTGTTTCTAAAATGTTACCACAAATGCCAGCAGCACTTGTTGCGAACTTTACTTGACAACAAAGGCCATCACCATCAACTCCATATTCATCTTCATCATGTTACCCTTTGCTGTAACCTCATTGGTTATTGTTGTGACCTAAAAGTTTACTGATGTGTTGTGGTATCACACAGTTTTATTGTCTTGGGTCTTGGTATAACATTACTTAGTTACTTGTGGGTTTATAGTAATAGTTATTACTACGAGGTGATATTCTGGTATCTTGCTATTTGGAAGATATTTATTCGCATATCTCACAAATAGTACTGCAGTAAGAGGTTTCTCCTGATAATACATAATATTGTCTCTAGGGAGTTCTGAGTAATCTCCTCAAGGACTAAGTAGTAATATCACACTGAACACTGAAATCTGCTACTCGGCTGTAACTAGTGCTGAAATAGTACGCAGATGGTTGAATGTTTATTTAATTGGCCTTGTGTCAAACATAACTGAATTCCCTACAATTTATCCATAATCATTGTCAGAGTTCTCAGAATTATAAGAATTATCAGAAGGTTGAAATGTGGATGTTGGAATGTAGAAGAACAAAAGTATTTTGTTTTTTATGTTAAAGTAGAATTTCATTAATGGTAACATCAATTTGTAGGAGTTCAATGTTCAAAAGTAAAATTTAATTAAGGGAAACCAGAGAAAGAGTAAGTAGCAGAATGTGTGTAGGTAGAAATATTAACAGGTTACTAATAAAGTGTGTTCCTTTCTTTTCTATGGTTGGCTAGAAAGTGAAAAGAAAGGTAAAGCAATGAAGGAAATTGTACTTATCGGATGTTAGTTTTTAGGAGCCAGTTGAAGTATCTTGTTGTCGTCTTTGTTGACTGAGAATGTGGAAGCTAGAGAAGAAGAGATAAAGGAAAATAGCATGAGTGAAGGAGAATGAATGTGTGATGAGACTTTCTTTGTTCGGTCAGACTTAAAGTTTTGTTTGTCTCATGTTGCTGGTGTTTGATATCAGCCGCTTCCATCTCACTGACTGACTCTGACATTCTTTGTGTTTTTATAGCCATTTAGTTTCTTTCACGCTGGTTTGCTAACTTTTCCCTCAGTTTTTCAATTCGCTTCCTTCCATTGGTTAGAAAATTAATTTAACATCTGGTCACAAAATCTGGCTTAGTCTTTTTCTTTCAGTATGGGGTCATTTTTTTTTTTTTTTTTTTTTTTGTGTGTGTGTGTAAAATTAGGAATTTACATGTAATTGTGAATTTTGTAATTTCGTGTTTACTACAGCATAACTGATGTTGCTACTCTTAATCTGCTCAATGATTTCCTTGGTTCATCTGCTCAGACTGAAGTCTGGTGCTTAATATTGGTTATTATTGTAGTCACATGATCCCCAATGGAATAATCCATTCTTATAGTTTTTCTTTTTTTTCTTTTTTTCTTTTTTTTTTTTCTTTTTCCTTTTTCCTTTTTCCTTTTTCCTTTTTTCTTTTTCCTTTTTCCTTTTTTCTTTTTCCTTTTTCCTTTTTTCTTTTTCCTTTTTTCCTTTTTTCTTTTTCCTTTTTTCCTTTTTTCTTTTTCCTTTTTTCTTTTTTCTTTTTCTTTCTCTTTTCTTTGTTATCTAGTGATCAGCATTCAACCACTTCTTTCTCCATGACACCCTAACTAATTTTTGCCCTCCTATGGTTCAGTTGTTTGACCAGCCACAAAACCAATACACACTGAATTTATAGTAAGTTTAGTGTTGTGTCTAAATTTCTGAAATAATGATAAATCGTTATTTTTATTCAGACTGTTGTCCTCGTGTGTGTTGTTATGGTTACAACAATTTTCACCCGGTTCACACTCCACCAACGTCTATTGAACAGGTGAAGAAGCTCATTCCTTGTTTCCTGTTTAGGATGCGGTTTCCGGTTTTCTCTTTTCCAATCTTCTCACTTTTTTCTTTTTAAATTGGAGTAGATAGTCTAAACTATCGCCCGGTTCACACTCCACCCACATCTGTTGAACAGGTGAAGAGGCTCATCTCTTGTTTCCTGTTTAGGATGCGGTTTCCAGTTTTTCTTTTTTCCAATCTTTTAACTCTTTATTTTATTTTTATTTTCAATTGGATTAGATTACCACCTTGCTCAGGGTGATATGATTAAAAAAAAATGAGGGCCAGAGTTTGCATGTTAATAAGTAACTGTGATTAGTGACGGCAAGATGATCCAATTTCAAATCTAAAGTGTTTTTTTTTTTTAATGACTATATTTAGTAAGAAATATATTGTTTGAATACAAAAGTGATCACAAAAGTAACTTCAAAACGTCACATATGCTACATATAATTGTCGATAAGTTAGTATTACACTTATGTATATATGTAAGAAAAGATAAAACTTGGTAGGGTTTTCTTTACTTTTTCTTTGTCTCTGTTTATTGTTTCATCTTTCAACTCAGTGTAGGTGTTGTCCAGACTAAGTGGGAGAGGAATAGTAAGTTAATAATTATTCCTCATACAGCTGGATTTTAAAATGTGTTAGAAGCATAAATGTTGTGGTATTACATAGACAATAGAATGAGTTCAGTTGCCATCCTTTCTCTGATGGCCAGATAATTTAAAATCTAAATTGTTTGTCTATTAACAATATTCTAGCACTTTTCTGACAAACATAGGTAAATCATGTATCATTTTCAGAGATATTAGTTCAGTACCAGCAACTTGCATATTCTTTTTGCGATACCATGTGGTCTAAGGAGTGGGGTGGGGGCACACAGACAAATTATAATTCTATAAAATATTTTACAATACAAAAATCAATTTTAAATTAAACATAAACTTAATACAAAAAAAAAAACAAAAGAAAAAATTAAATTATTGTGAAAATGTGGTTCTACAGAAGGATTCTGCGAACATCATAGATCGAGCATGTGAGCAATGATGAGGTTTTAGAAATGATGGGAACAAAAAGGAAATTAATACTGAGCATCAGGAAGAGACAGCTGAAGTTCCTGGGACATGCAATGAGGAAGGAGGGCTTGGAGAATCTGATACTAACAGGCCAGATAGAGGGAAAAGGGGAAAGCAATGGATAACATATTTGAAGGACCTAATCAGGTGGATGACGGAACGAGGATTGCATGGTGTAACAGGAGAAGGCGAGGTCAGAGCCACTAGGGATAGGGAAACGTGGAAAGCCATGATCGCCTACGTCCTCAAGGGACAGGGCACATAGAAGAAGTAGTTCAGTACCTGACAGCAAGATGATCAAATTTCATATCTAAACTATTTGCCTATTTTTCTTTGTGTTTAACTTTGATTGCTCAGACCATGGTAGAGGGTGTCCAAACTGAGTGGGAGGGAATTAACTATTTCATTGTCTTATTTCAAATTCAGTCAAATTGTATGTGTTTGTGTGTACATTGAATGGCATAAGCACAGAACTTGAGTACAGAAATTGGGAGTACGGCAAATCATTTCCACCCCATGGAACGGTCTGATTATTCAGTTAATATGGAACATGTTTTTGATATGTGTATTTTAGCTGGGGTGGCTATGTGGTGATGTTACCAGAATATTGCAATCAACTATTTTCCTGAAAGTTCATTCCTAGACATGAACAGAACACATCATTATAGAAACTTTATGAAACTCTGTTGAAAAGTTTCATACTTGTCAAGTAATGTCTAAATACTTTTCCTTCACTTCAGGACGTAGGTGATCATGGCCTTCCACATCTCCCTATCCCTTTAAGCTTTTGACACTTTTTCTCTTGTTACCCCTCCCTGCTTCATTATTCACTTGCTCAAGCCCATCAAGTATGTCACACATTACTTTCCTCTGTCTCTCTTTCCTTGTCATGTGAGTATCAGATTCTCCAAGCCCCCTTTCTTCATTACATGTCCCAGAAACTTCACCTCTCATTTCCTGATATTAAATACAAGTTTCCTTTTTGTTTCTGTTCTCTCTAAATCTCGTCATTGGTCACATATTCAGTTTATGGTATCCTTCTGTAGAACCATATTTCAGTTGCTTCAAGTCTTTCCATCATCTTTGATAAGATTGTCCAGCATTCACTGCTATATAAAAGGACAGACATCGCGTAACAATTCAGAACTCATTTTTTTGTTTCCAACAAAACTTTCCTGTCTCTCAATATTCTAATCAGTTTTTGGAATGTATCCTTGGCCATGGCAATACATCTTCACATATCACACTTTTTATTCTCTATTAGAGTGCTTTCTTGGTATTTAAATTTCTGTACCTGCTTGATTTTTAGTATCTTTGATCTGTATTTGGTATTTTGAGCATCTCTTTTTTCCTGATGACCATGTATTCAGTTTTCTTGTCATTTATGTGTAGTCCTTTCTTTTTGCTTTCATTAGCTACCTTTTGTAGATGGTCTTGCAGTTTCCATTCCATGTTGGCCATCAGAACTGTATTATTTTTTATAAATTAAGAATCAAGAATTTAGCTGACTGCATGCACACTATGACATTCTCCTAAGATCTATTATCCATTTTCTATCGCTGTAACATTTGCAACATGACAAGTAAGTATTACAGACATATTGTGAGAAATTTTCAAAAAAATGTTTTTGTAACTTCAGTGTAATGTGGAAATCTTGTAAAAAAAAAAAAAATCCTTTTGTTAGCTGGATAAAAAACCATAACCAGGTGAGATGAGTTGCCAGGTAGGTCATTGAGTTAAGTATCATACGATACATACTTGGGCGATCATGTCTCTTTCGAGCCATCACTAACTAGGCAGAATATTTTCCTGCAGTAGGTTGCCATTTTTTTTTCTACGGTAGACTAGTTGCTGTACACTCTAATCTGTTCTGCTATTCAACTCATAGCTAAGTGAATTCAACTTGAATTCAAAATCTGCTCTTTGGTTTCTTATACACTCAGGTAGGTAACACATCAAAAATGGCTTTTGACATTATACCTGAAGATGAACACCAGGGACCTAAATAAGCTTTAGTTTACTGCTAGTTGTTTTAATAAACAAGTGTGGTGAACTGTTACTTAATATCAGTAAACGAGGGACAGTCTGCTGACAGTCAGGGTGCTTCCTATAGGACAGTAAACGAGGGACAGTCTGCTGACATCAGTGCTTCCTATAGGACAGTAAACGAGGGACAGTCTGCTGACATCAGTGCTTCCTATAGGACAGTAAACGAGGGACAGTCTGCTGACATCAGTGCCTCAAACGAGTGCTTCCTATAGGACAGTAAACGAGGGACAGTCTGCTGACATCAGTGCTTCCTATAGGACAGTAAACGAGGGACAGTCTGCTGACATCAGTGCTTCCTATAGGACAGTAAACGAGGGACAGTCTGCTGACATCAGTGCTTCCTATAGGACAGTAAACGAGGGACAGTCTGCTGACATCAGTGCTTCCTATAGGACAGTAAACGAGGGACAGTCTGCTGACATCAGTGCTTCCTATAGGACAGTAAACGAGGGACAGTCTGCTGACATCAGTGCTTCCTATAGGACAGTAAACGAGGGACAGTCTGCTGACATCAGTGCTTCCTATAGGACAGTAAACGAGGGACAGTCTGCTGACAGATTAAGAGGCTTGAAAAAACAAAGAAGGAAGCTGAGAATACTATGGGCTTGTCATGCGAGCAATGACAGTTTCCGAAAAAATTGTAACCCAAATGACCATTACATTTAATGTCAGAAAGAGTCAATTTCTAGGGTACATCATGAGAAAAGAGAGCTTGGCAAATTTGATACTCCCAGTGATCTTGTGTAAATGAATGAGAGAACCGGATTTACAAGCGATGACAAATACACATTTTATTAAAATCTACAAAGGACAAGAAATTGTGGAGAGTCCTGAACTCCAACATTATCAAGGAACGCACAACATCAAGGAAGGTTTATCTATCTAATGCCTAATATTTATTTCCATGGAAGCTACATCTGTTATATACTGTAAATACTGTAACACTATTGAACAGAGCAATATTTCAACTAAAAAATCAGTTATTTTTCCACATGGTGCTGCCACAGACAATTTTCAATGTCTTAGAATTATTCAAAAATGGCTTTCACATTCCATGCAGAGATGGACACCAGAAACTTGTGTTAATGTTTTAAGAAATCGTATTCCTTGCCATTTAGAGATTTTAAGTTTCAACCTGTTGCCAATTGTAAGACAGCTTTTATATCAAATTAATAAGTCCAGCTTCATTGTCTGAATTACGTTATCATGTTTCTAGCTGTGAGAATTCGTTTTTTGTGTCTTTTTGCTCTAAATTTATTGAAATTAAAACCAGATGGATGTGAAAGCTTGCAGCATGTTGTAAATCAGACAGGAAAGGAGATATCTTTACGAACTGTGCAACAGTGTTAACATTTTCATTGTTCTTTTTAGACCAAGTCAGGTATGTACAGATAGTATAAGAAATAGCGACTCAGAATGACAAATCGGAGAGCCAAGTTCGGATTTCAGTCAAGTTAGTTACATTTACGTTCAGACAATTGCAGATCCCCAGGTGGTGTAATGAATTAGGGCTTGGAAGGAGAGAACTGTCTGGATTCCAGTTGGGATCATTGCATTCACTTTCACACATATACCGTTGAGAAAGGTCGGATAAATAGTAGAACTTCTATCTGGAAAAATCATTATTCCCAAAAATATTGTTGATGCAAAATTTTCTCACAAAAAAGAATTCTTCTTTTAATCAGAAATGCTTCCGTTTTAAATAACCCACAAAGACTAACAAAAACAAATTGGTTGATTGTCAGAGAACTTGGATCAACAAAAATAATGCAAGGGATTTAACCTTGCTGACATTTCTTTTTCTAAATGTAGTTTTACTTTGGGGAGTTAACGAATTTTGCTCATATTCATTGAATACAACCAAATTTAAGTGAATATGTTTTTGTGCTTTAAGAATTATTTATTTTAAGATTTGATTTGTTTTTTTGTTTTTTTTTATATCATGTTTATCGAAACACAATCAAGAAAAAAAAACATCTTAGTTGATTTAAGTCTGACAGAGTAAGGGATGCTTTTTTTATCCAAATTCACAAATTAATAAGTTCTGAAGAATCTTGAAGATTATTAAAAATGTGGCATAGACTTTTTATATTTGTCACAAATTTTAGTTGTTAATCTGTAACAAGAAAAGGAAATAGTCTCATCTGCTGTGTTTGCCAGGAGTGTTATCCACAGAGAATAACATATGCACTCACAGTATAGCATGACTGTGCATGTAGGAAAATACACTTCACAAATGGAACACTAGATAATTAATTTGTATACGTAGTTGCATATGAGAATGTGCAATGTGCATTGTGGTGTAATAAATATTGGCTCAGAATGAAAAATCAGAGCGCCAAGTTCAATTTCCAGTTGAAATTACTTAGACACAAATCCCCTTGAGAAGGGTATTAAGCCATCTCTTTTCTTTCAGTTAAGGGTTGAATAGCAGGACAGATTGGTTACCAATCAATGCTACAGAACCTAATCTACAGCAGAAAGAAATGGCAACCTACTGTAAGAAAATCTTCTGCTTAGTAAGTCATGGATTAAAAAAAAAAACATGATTGCCCAAACATGTATCACATATGGCAGCTTAACTGAATCAGTTGCATATAGAGGTGTGGGTGCTGTAATGGACAGTAACTTGGAATGAGAAGTCTAAAAACCAAGTTTCAATTCCAATAATGTTACATTCCTCTTTTGCACAAATATCACTGAGGTCCTAGGTATGACAGTAAACTGCATCCAGCAGCAAGGCCTCTGATTGAAAGGTTATGAGGTGCATGGAACCACCTATTGCTGCTGTTCCCAGGTCCACCTTGACCCGGTGTGGTAGCACCTGTTAGGGTCCCAGTTATGGACAATTATTTAAGCCCCCCCCCCCCAAGCTGGGGTCAAAACACTATAAAAGTATAAAAAATTACTTTTATAGAAATATATACATTTTTAAAGGAAAAATAATTACCATGACACATTTTTGAAAGAAAAAAATTATTACCAGCAATACATTCTTGAAGACAATACAATTATTACCCAGAAGACATCTTCAGTTTTCTAAAATAAAAGAAAAAAAATTTTTTTTAATTTTTCATTAAAATCTAAATCAAACTTCTCACTATAACTGTGCATTAAAAAAATACCTTAAAACCCTACCTTTTTGGCATTAAATAATCCACAGTGGTTGATATGCCGTTAAACAAAACTTAAATATCATTGAAAAAGATATAGATCTATCTTTATCTTTCTATTTAAGCTGTGGGTTGAATAGCAGGGAAAGCTTAATTGACAACTCTGAATCCAAAAACCAGTTAGCTATGATGCTAGGAACTTCATGACAGAAAAGATTTACCTGTTACTGTTGTTTGTGAACTTATAGGCGTCATACAGAAAGTGTTCAGACAAAATACATTCCTTGGTTTTTGACAGGTGAAACCTGACAGAATCAACTAGCAAACCACTCACACAATCCCTCTCCTTATTCCATTGGTGGTAATGGTTGACATATAAACTACCCCTTAACCTAACTCACTACTTTGAGTGCTATTCAACCCACAGCTTACACTCTGAAAAATGTTCATATTAGAGTTTTTGGCACACTTGCCAAGCAGTACAGCATGCCATTTCCAAATTTTTGTCGAAGTGAATTGTATTACGCTGCATTTTTTTTTCTTTTTCTCACAGATTATGACCAACTGACCGTATTATACTGGGCAGTCAACAAAAACAATATGCATATGTGAAATTATGAATATAGACTGGCACTAATTTACCCATCACCCCCTGTATTTAGAAGTTTGCCATTCTTCGTTGCTTTGAATATTGCTGCCATATATCATCTGTTGTTCTTGCTATATATATATATATATATATATATATATATATATATATGGATTCATAATAAAATCCAAAGAAGAATCTGCAATGTTAGTATTTCTAACCTGGCATCTTGGCTTCAGTTACTCTCCCACCTCTATAGCATAGCTTCCATGTGCCTTCTTTTCTATAAATACTTTCATGGTAATTGTTTGGATATCACTAATACCTAGAATTTATGAACTTCAGATTGGTAACAAAGTCTCATCAATTTACGATTGAATAGGATAGATGCATGTCAGGTATTATGTACTGTCTTCTTGGTTTGTAGGAATAGAACAAGCTGTCCCCCCCCCCCCCGGTTACAGGTTACTCAATTTGGATGATTCCAACTTTAAACTATTAGCCAATCAGTGTTTTAGATTGCGGTTTAAGCAATCTCATTGGCTCAGACACATTTTGGCACCTAAGGCTTGTTTTGAGCTGATCGAATTGCCGAGAAGTATATAAGCTGGCCCTTTGGGATCCATGCTTTAGTTTCCCCCCAAGTGCTAGCCGAATCCACGCTGGTCACTTTCAACATCCTCGACCAGCCACACTTTTCTTTCGCGTGCTATCTTTTGAAGTGCTAGTGGATTCTGGGGGTCACTCACTTCTCTCTTCTTCACATACTGAAAGACCTTCCTCATTACCATCAAGAACTCATCTACTTGCTTTAAAAATATTCTTTGACTATTTCTCGACCACCGATATTTTTAATCTCCGTGAAAAGTTTTTATTCAGACTAATATTCATACTAATACTGTATCACAAAAAAAATGAATACTGAATATTCTATAATTAAAAGATTAAGATATTTCGGCAAGGTATGTAAATCTCATTTGTTTCAACAACCTACATTACCTGTAGTAAATCTTTGAACATTTGCCTCACCACACATGGTTGTATCTTTGTAACAAATCGAACTTTCGTCAATCAAACAAACGTTTTATATTTCTTTCTTGACTATTTCATGTTAAAACTCATTTTAACATTACTGGTCACTTCGACATCACAGGTCTATCTTCATTATATGTGAATTTAATTGTATTTCTTCAGCTGTTTAAATGTTTCTTTGTTTATATAAAGTTATTCTTGTTACATTTGTTTGCTCAACTAGTTTGAGTTAATCATTTCTACATTTTGTCTGGATTGTCATTTCTTGTGATCAAATATCAAATAGTTGTGAACTTGGTTATGAACACAAACACAGCCTTACGAAACCTTAAACCTACAACTACAAGTTCCGCAACAGGTTCCTCTTTTATAGTTCTCACTCTAATAATGTTTTTCATTTTTTTTTACTTTCATCTTTCATACTCAGTAACCCTTTGTGCCTTAGTGGCTTTATTGCCTTGGCTGTACAGATATATTATATATATAAAAAAAAAAATTTTTTTTTTTTTGTTTTTTACTTCAAGTAAGGTATGTGATTAAAACACATGGAGTTTCTGGATGGAAAAAAACAAAAAATACGAAATATGAGAAGACTTTGAGATTGTTTATAAATGGATTTCTGGTTCAAAGAAAAAAAGGATAAACCTATATTCCTTTTGAAGAGGTGGGGTGAAGGAATGTGAACCATGTGGTTAGAACTGTGAAACTTGAGTTAATATTTGTTTAAAAGAAATTCTATTCCCCATTACTTAGGTATTTTAAGTTTCAACCTGTTACCAATTGTAAGACAGTTTTATGTGAAATTAACAAGTCCAGCTTCACTGTCTGAATTGTTATTATCACATTTCTAGCTGTGAGAAGTTGTTTCTTACATCTTTTTACTCCAAATTTATTGAAATTAAAAGTGCAAGGATGTGAAAGCTTCTCTGAGTGTTATCTAGTCAAAGGAGAGATAAACACAATGAAGAAATCAATTACCACTGCTGAAATGTATTAGGAAGTCACTATTTGTGCTGATATCTACTGTTTGGTCTATGCATATGATTAGCAAGCATGTGCAAATGTCAATGTCTGCAATTTTTTTACATATTTCTTCTATTACACTTTTTCATTTGTGGGACTCTATTTTTTCTTTTCTTTTTTTTTTTTTTTTTTGGCTTCTTGATTTAGGCAATGTCAATCATTGTCTTCTGTAGTAATTTTTTTTCTTAAATTCTCCTCTCCTTAAAAATATATTTTTCTCATATTCTTTAACACAAAGTAACCACCTTGCATCTTAGTGGCTTTATTCCTTTTCTTGGAATGAAGAGTTTGGGTTTTTTTTAACAGCTTATCAACCTCTGTAGGTTATTTAATGCCAATATTTTTTTTAATGTTTGATCATAGTGAGAAGGTTGATTTAGTTAGATTTTAATTAATTTTTTTTTTATTTTAGAAACTGAAGATGTCTTCTAGTTTGGTATTCAAAATGTATTGCTGGTACTAATTTTTTTTCTTTCAAAAAATTTATTAGGGCAATTTTTTTTTTTTTCCTTCAAAAATGTATTGCTGGTATTAATTTCCTTCATAAAGGTATATTTTTCTATAAAACTTTTTTATCTACATATTCCCATAAAAGTCTATTTTTATACTTTCATATTGTTTTGACCCCAGTTTGGGGGTTAGCTGGGACTCTAACAGGTGCTACCACTCCGGGTCAGGGTGGACATGGGAATAACAGCAATTAAGAGATGGTTTCATGCTCCTCACAATCTCCCAATCAGAGGCCTTGCTGCCAGATATAGTTAACTGTCTCACCCAGGACTCTTCTTGGAATGAAATAATTTTTAAAAACATACAAAAATTGATCAGACTCATTCCAAATCCTCTGCAGCACTGTTCTCAGATTGACATCTAAACACTCAAAATTTTTACCGGTAGATTTTTTATAAAGAGAAGTAATGAAAGCATTCTTGGGGTGATATGATTTAAAAAAAAAAAAAGACTCTTCGAGTATATTTAGGAATACTGGAAAAATTAAATAAAAAATTAAGAGATATATATAAATTAATATTTGGGCAGCAATCTTTCTTTAAAACATGTTCCATTAAAAACGAGGATATCTAAGAATACTGGAAAAATTAAATGAAAAATTATTTAGAGATATATAAACTAAATCTAATTTTTTTTGTTGAAAACAGAGAAACAAAGAAAAAGCATGTTCAGACTATGGTTAAAAAAATTCTCAAAAATGTGGATTTCAACAATAAATTCATGATTTTTCATACTTGTTTTGTTTCTTTTTATTTACACTATTTAAATTATTCAGACTGTGAATTCAATCTTTGTCATGTTCACAATATTTCGGCTGTTGTATGCTCCTGTCTTCTTATGATGTTTGCTCAAATTTTGAACCAAACTCAGAATAGTCAATCTATATGCTGACATTTCTGAAGATTGGTTTGATGTGTAAATAATTGAATTTTTTTTTTTTTTTTTCAGTGGGGCTGTCTTCCATAGCTTTTATTCCTACTTGAGTCCAGCTAAATCTTTCGTTGGTTTAAAACAGGACAATGTCATAACTAGTCTGACAAGTATAGAACTCATTGGATAAATCAATATGACTATTTTTAGCAGTGGGAAATGAAGAGAGCTTTGTTCTTAAATTGCAAAAATGTGCTAATTACTAAAAAAAAGGTGATGTTCACTGGAGACTTGCTCACAAGTACATCAGAAGTCTTACAGCATAAATTCAAACTAATCTTGAGAGTAAGAACTGGCTTGATGAAGAAATTGTTGAAGTTACATAATTGTCACATCAGAACTTTGACAGCCACACAACTGCTTCACAGCATAAATTCAAACTGATCTTGAAAGTAATGGCTGGTTTGACAATGATAGGCATATTTGCGCTAGTAACTGGGAGGAGGAATATATATATATATATATATAAGTACAAAATATTTGTCGCTTTAACTGAGAAGGTTCGTGCTGACTTATGATCTTAAATCATAACAGTGTCTTCACGAAACTTCGAAGTTGGCATGAACCTGCTCAGTTAAAGTGACAAACTCAATGATATCGAGCAATTTATGATAAAAAACCTACTTGTTAAAATACATTTTATCAGTAAAACCACTGAAAAAACAACCTTGTTGCTAAACATTATCACAACTTCACACACATATATATATATATATATATATATATATATATATATCACACACAAGTTTCATTAAAGATGACTGACAAGGTACTGTGATTGTTATTCTATGTGCCATGTCCCTTCAGGATGTAGACAATCATGGCCTTCATGTCTCTCTATCCTAATGGCTCTTAGCACGCTTTCTCCTGTTACCCCACCCAAACTCCACTTTGCCATCCACCTGCTTAAAATATGCTATCTGCTGCTTTCCTGTCTCTCTTTCTCTCTCTGACCTGTGAGTGCCAGATTCTCCAAGCCTTCCTTATCACATCCCAGGAACTTCAACTGTCTTTTCCTGATGTTAAGTGTTCTAAAATCTCAAAATTGCTCACATGCTCAATCCATGATATCTGCAGCATCCTTCTGTAGAACCACATTTCAGTTGCTTCAAATTTTTTCCTTCATCTTTGATGATATTGTCCAGCATTTGCTGCCATATTGAAGAACAGACATCACGTAGAAATTCAGTACTCTGTTTTGTTTCTAGCAAAATTTTCTTGTCTTTTAATATTTTGCTCAGCTTCTGGAATACGTCTTTCACCATGCCAATTTGCCTTCAAATCTCAATGTCCCACTTTTCATCTTCAGTTAGAACACTTCCCAAGTACTTGAATTTTTAAACCTGCTTGATTTTAGTATGCCTAACCTGTAATTGGTATTTTGAGTTCCTTTGTTTGCTGATGACCATACATTCAGTTTTTTTGTACTTAATTCATAGTCCTTTCTTTCCACTTTCCTCAGCTATCTTCTTTAGGAGGTCTTGTAGTTTTTTTTTTACCATGTCTGCTATCAGCACTGTGTCATTTGCATATCTTATGTTGTTCAGACCATGGCTGCCGATGAATCTTGGCATAATTTCTAGGGTCCTCAGAATAGGCTCGCTGTCTATGTAGAATAGATCCAGTAAAAGACACATCCCTGTCTTATATCACTTTTTATATTTGTATATCTGCTGAATTCCTTTCCTGTCTTTATGCTGCCAGTAGAGGTTCTTTATTACTCTGTCTTTGCCAAATATGTCAAGGTTACTGAGCATTTCTATCAATTCTTTGTGGCATACTCTGTCAAAAGCTTTAGCATAGTCTACAAAACCTAGGTAGATATCATTTTCCATTTGTATCACCCTTTTCTGGTAGCATCCTAAGCATAAATATTACATTCCTTGTTCCAGTGTCCTTGACAAACTCACACTGTTCTCATCCTGATTCTGCTTCTATTCATCAGGATTCGGATGAGTTTTGTTACATGGCTCATAAAACTGATTGTTCTGTGGAGTTTGCATTCGATTGCATCTAGCTTCTTAGGCAGAGCTATGAAAATTGATCTGCTTAGGTCCGTCTGGTTTTACACCACTGTTGTAGATTTCTTTTATTATTTCTGTAATTTTCTCTTTGCCCAAATCTTCTAAGGCTGTCCGCATCTCTTACAATGCTGTCTGGTCCAGCTGCTTTGTTCCTTTTCAGTTTGGCCATTGCAGCTTTCACTTCAGATTTTAGTATTTCCTGTCAGTCAGCATCTTTGTTTACTATTGGATGCTCTCTCTTGTCATTGAAGAGATCTTCTATACATTCTTTTCATTGCTAGTGTATTTCCTCTTTCTCTAATATGATTTTTTTTTTTTTTAATCGTATCAGCCCAATCAAGGCGGTAATGCCACTAATGTGCAGGGGGTTACGTAATAGTGAAAAGATTGGAAAAGAGAAAGCCGGAAACCACATCCTAAACAGGGAAGAAGGGATGAGCCTCTTAACCTGTTCAATAGACGTGGGTGGAGTGTGAACCGGGCAATAGATAGATCTATCTACTCCAATTGAAAAAAAAAACAAAGTGACAAGATTGGAAAAGAGAATCCTTGGATTTTATACATCCTGTTGAGGAGCATGTTCTTCATCCGCTCAGTTTTCTTACTTGTTTAACCTTTCTATTTAATTTTTGTTGTGTTTGTACAAGTGTTTTCTTTTCTGAACAAAAACTGTTCAAATGTTCTATGCATCTGAACGCTTTTGGCTATCCTTCTAGCCATTATCAAGGATAATTATTTTATTTTTTCTTTAACCACTATATGCATATTTTAACAACTCAGCATACCCATATCCAACCATAGCTCAATTAGGACTCATTTATACATGTACACAGAAACCTACCAAATTGCATCTGCACCATATTAAGTAGAATATATAAGTATAATAGCCCCATGTAAAAAAAAAAAAAAAAATTACAAATAATGCAAGCACTAATAGTAAAAAAAGAAAAAACAGTTACATTGACTATGAATACGGCCACAATGTATTGACCATGTTTGGAGAAAACATTTCCCTATAATTTTAGACACGCACATGAAAAAACTCACACATTCAGTTAAAAAAAAATCATCCTTTGATAATAGCTAAAAGAAAAGTCAAAAATGCTTGCAAATGCAGATCTTTTGGACAATTTTTACACTCTGTGTCAAGAAAAGAAAATGTCTGAACAAACATGAAAAATTTAATAAAAAAGCTTAGTCACAGTACCTTATCTTTAACAAAACATATATAAAAGAGGGATTGCTGCCAAAATACACAAATTAGAAAGTAAAATGAACACCACACAGCTCTTGCCCATATTAGGCATCAATAATTTCTTTTTAGCCTGATCTGGCTCTTGTAAAGGTAGACGATAGTATGAGGAGATAGATACTTACTGGTGCAGAGGGAATTGATCATTTTTCCAGCTTCTGTAGCAATGGATTGTATGTACAAGTTTCACTTAAGGTCTGGATCAAGTCCTAAGAGGCATTCAACACAAGAGGCCACCTTGAGGAAATATTTGTTCCTCGCAATTGGCTAAAATTCTAAATCCAATCTGAGATGAGTGATGTGGCTCTACCAACAAATGCTGAAAATATTATGGACAGTATGAAGAAATCTTAGAGTGAATAAGAACAATTAAAATCATACCTACAGTCAGAAAGAGATAGCTGACAAATTTCTTGGACTCATAATGGCAAAGAGAGCCTAGAGAATTTAACACCCATAAGCCAATCTAAATAGCAGATTATAAAATAACAGTAACTCCCCCTTTCAAAAGCTCCAACGTATATATAAAACTTGGAAATGGCATTCTTAGTTAACTTAATGCTAAAAGAACTTTCTCAAACCACAGAACAGCTCAATAATGTGCCAGAATTTCACGCCAAGTAGATGTAAACCATTTCCTACCAGTGAATCACTCCCCTTATCTTTGCTTTTATCTTTTAGTAAATGAAAATGGTGGTCATCCATTAAATGGCACCATATCTAGATAATATTTATCAAGTCATTAACATTGTTTGGTAGAGATAATAGGAGCAAAGTATTAAATCTTGGCTGAAAATTGAGGCTTTTGCAGAAGATATAGCAGACAAACTATCTCTGAAGCTATAAAATCGATTTTTATTATTATTATTATTTTCATTATTGAAGTTTCTTATTGGCTGTCAGAATGCTGACAGCAGATCAGTAATGGATTTGTTTATCTGTTTATTGATTAAAAAGGTGGGGGTTATTTCATTCAAATCGGAATCTTATCACAATTCTTGTTTCATTTAACCAACCATTTTCTTGATAAAAAATGAATTAAACTTTTTTTTTGCATATCAGAAAAATTTTTCACACTTTGTAAGACAAATCACCCAGAGCTGATCCTGATGAATGAAAAGTTCAAAAGGCCCAGAAGAAAAAAATATCAGGACAATAGTAAATTAATAAAACGAAAATAAATTTAAAAAAAAAAATTAATTTAAAATAATGAAAGATAAAAATTAACTGTAACAATGAAGTATTAATAATAATATTAATAATAATAGTATGATAATTTGAAAAGTTTTAAAAAGAATTAGCTGTTCATCTAATACTTGATATCACAAGTAGGGATATTTTTTTTTTTTTTAAACAAAAATGCTTAGGTATAAAAGGTGTTATCAAAAACTATAGGGAATTGATTTTGTTGTATCCTTTTTCAAGTTAGACCAGGGATCAGCAAACTTTTTAAGCCATTTACCCCCTTCATGGAGTACTTGATTTCATATCAACCCCCTATTATGCAAAATATATCTGTGGCCAGTGCCCAGGTGGACTTCCCTTTGTCCAGGCTTACCTTTTTGTACATTCTTAACATGATTTAAAAATATATTACTTTGATCTCACATCCTTGACATGACAGGGTAAAATTTATTCAAAATTATCTATTCAAAGGTTGAGGGGAACAAAGCATACTTATACTCGCCAATAAGGCCATTTTTAAGTGTCTTTACCTGTAAGCACTTGGCTTCTCATAACAATATAAGTGCTATAACAAATTTTCTGAATTATATGTAACCATTCGTCCTAATTTCCTTCTACCCACTTTCTTTAAAACAAGAAATATTCAAAAAAATTTATAAAAAATAGTAAAATTACTTACATTGATTTCCTTGGATTAGTTAATGGGAAGGATGTTTGATGAGTACAAGCCAATGCACTGATATTCGGTTGAATGTTGGTGAGCTTTAAACGTAAGTCACCATATTCTCTCAGGTTTATTCTATTTCTAGCCTTTGTTAAAATTGAAGTTGCATGGCTAAAACCTGCTTCAACCATATATGAACTTGGGAATGCAAGTAAAAAAAAAAGTTCAAAGGCTGAACTAAGTTTTGGGTACTCTCCTGCTTCACATTATGGGTACTCTCCTGCTTCACATTATGGGTACTCTCCTGCTTCACATTATGGGTACTCTCCTGCTTCACATTATGGGTACTCTCCTGCTTCACATTATGGGTACTCTCCTGCTTCCCATTATGGGTACTCTCCTGCTTCCCATTATGGGTACTCTCCTGCTTCCCATTATGGGTACTCTCCTGCTTCCCATTATGGGTACTCTCCTGCTTCACATTATGGGTACTCTCCTGCTTCACATTATGGGTACTCTCCTGCTTCACATTATGGGTACTCTCCTGCTTCACATTATGGGTACTCTCCTGCTTCACATTATGGGTACTCTCCTGCTTCCCATTATGGGTACTCTCCTGCTTCACATTATGGGTACTCTCCTGCTTCCCATTATGGGTACTCTCCTGCTTCACATTATGGGTACTCTCCTGCTTCACATTATGGGTACTCTCCTGCTTCACATTATGGGTACTCTCCTGCTTCACATTAGCATATGAGTAAGTCAAAAAGCAATGTCAATTTCTATGCAACACTTATTTCCACTAATGAAGAACAAATGTATGTCATTTTTCGACATCAACAATGTATTGATTTACTACTGTTATCACTCTGCTTTTCAATTGCTCATGAAGCTGTGTCCTCACTTCAGGCTTATTTATCACCCAACCTAATACACAAAGTTAACAGTCATTAACCAATACTTTTTGTGCAGATCCATGGTTTATATCCACAATTGCTGCCACTTGTCTGTGACTCGTGAGTCTTCCCTGATCAAGGCATCCACTCTCCTGATGTATTTTTCTGTACATAATAATGATGGGCCACCAATTTTTTTTTTTTTTTTTTGTTTGGGCTGTTTCTTTTGTTCTTGCTTAAAAATGTCCTATCCACTTCTTGAACATTGTTGCCGCGTTTGGTCAGGTGCTCTTGCTATCCATCTCAAGGTTCTTGAGAAAATCCAAAGAAGAATCTGCAATGTAATTGGTCCTGACTTGGCATCTCGACTTCACTCACTTTCTCACCAATGTTACATGGCTTCCCTCTGTTTTTTTTTTTTGTACAAATTTCTTATGGCAACAGCTTTGACCCCCCCCCCTTTTTTTTTCTCTGGTGCCTCGTTTACATGAATTTAAGTTAGCTACTAGGCTGGCATCTAGGTCCCACCCTTTTACCATTGAAATAATTAAATGTAGCTCCCTCTTCTACTCCAATAGTTTCTTTTCTCACACTTTTCACCTTCTGTTTACTTGTTTCCCTGATAACTCAGTCAGTTAAGTGCCATATGTGAAACACGCTTGGGCGATCATGTCTCGAAAAAGACGTGACTGACTGGGCAGAAGATTATCTCGCAGTAGGTTGCCATTGCTTTCTGCAGTAGACTGGTTGCCAGCCAAGGCTATAGAACCCAATCTGTCCTTTTATTTAACCCATAACTGGAAGGAAGAGATGGATTAATACCTTTCCCAAGGCTATTTGCATGTAAGCCAATGCAATCAATTCAACTGGAATTCGAACTCGGATCCCGATTTCTCATTCCGAGCTGAGATCCACTGCACCACAACGCACATCCCCCTGATAACTAGAATCTCCAAAAATTTAAATACATCAATTGTCATCTATCTTAAATCCCATTCATCTTTTATCTTTTCTTCAGTTACCAGTCTTTTCTCCCACTTTAACTCCCTGCACACTCGAGTGGGGTCCCACTTTGCTTTGGAGAAAATAATTAAAAAAATAACATAAAAATCTCAGGCACCTTTTATTGATTTCTGGTGCATGTTCCTTACTGTGCCAACATCTGGTGATGGATTTCAGCAGGTTTGATTCCCTCTGCTTACAGAAAACACATTAAGGTTCATTATTCCTCAATGGTTCAACTGCCAAATAGAGCATCTGTGCATCTGACCTCCTTGCCACTTGACTGAATCATAAAAGCCTACATGTCATCCCATGTAAACATGTGGTGTTGTGTGTCAGTGCTTCCCTGTTGTTTTTGTGCAAAACTTCAAAATTGGCCTTACTTTCTGATATACCCGTGTGTGTAATAAATATATATATATAAAGTTATTTTTAAATAACTTTAATCCAAAAGGAAAGTAGGAAGGTAAATCCCAAAGGCCCGATCCTAATTAATATTAATATTTTAATATTAAAAAAAAATGATACAGGTGGAGAGCTCAATGTGATTAAAATTAGAGCCAGTTATAAAATAAAATAAATTTAAATGTTCAAAACTGTTGAATGATCATTTCATTTCAACATGAAATTTGTAATGATCATTCAACAGTGTTGAACATCAAAATTTATTTTATATATATATATATATATATATATATATATATATATATATTGTTTTACATATAAAAAAAAACTCAGATTTTTGCATATCATGTAGCCATGTCAATGAGTGAAACTAACACCCACCCATATCATCAGTGATCACAACCATTCACTTCAATATCCACAGTCATATATATCTGAATGGAATAAAATTTCATATCCAAAAACACTATTCTTAAAAAAGTGCCCAATACAAAGTAGGGCAAATAATATTTTAGAATTAGTATAAATGTTATAAAGTAGCTACTTTTTGACACTACCTGTTTGATTTCAAGGTGAAGAGTTTTAAGGTTCCAAACTAGCCAAACCCCTCAATCAGGGAGACATTGCTCTGTGGTGACCAAGTAATTTCTAATTTTAGGAACATAAGACTCTAAAAACAATTTATTGGATCCTTGTTTAGAATAGAAATCAGCATTAAATTGACTATTAGTCTCACTTTACAATAAAAAATTAAAAAGAAAAACAAAGAAAAAATATTTATTATAAATTAATGTTAGAGACTATTAAAATTCAATTCTAAGTTTAACAAAGTATTCAATTTAGATTATTGTAAAGATATTCAAATATGAAACAGGAGAAAAGAAAGTGATAGACACACACTTATACAAATAGATACTCACTTATGGACAAATGAACAAGTATATACACACACATGTATACACACACACACACACACACACACACACATATATATATATATAGATAATAATATCAATGAGAATAATTATCCTATTCCCCCAGTTAGTCCCATAAAAAAATTGACAATTTTTTTTTTAAGTTGACCTAGCAGTTACCTCCATACCACTTGCCCTGCTAACCCTAGGGTCAGGCCACGGTCAGGCCACATACCTCCCACTACTAGAAAGAATTACTGTCCCCTGCCCAACCCAAAGAAAAACCCAATACCTCCCAACCCCTTCCTGTACCTAAACTAACCTCTGGGCTTAGAATTTTCTTCATTCTTTGTTTAGAAGGGGTGGAAGAATGCATGCCTTAAAGTGACATGTTGAAAATGGCTTTCCCCCCCCACTAAGTTTTATCTGAATTTACCTATAGGTATATATATATATATATATATAAATTAAATAGGTTGAATAAATCCTATTTAATTTATATTTGCTCTGTAATATTTTATTACATGGAGCTCTCTTCCTGTATCATTTTTTAATATTAAAATAAAATTTTTAATATTAATTAGGATGGGTTTTTGGAATTTACCTTCCTGCTTTTTCAGCTTGGATTAAAGTATTTGAATATATATATATATATATATATATATAGGAAAAAAGCATTTCATCAGAAACAAATGATTTTAAAATTTGCCACCAGAGATGTTTCTAGAAAGGGATAAGCAGGTCTGAAATATCAAATATTTATATATATATATATATATATAATAATAATAGAAATAAATAAATACTGTCAAAAAAATACACTTTTAAACTTAGAACTTTTTAGAAGTTTTTCCTATACATATTAAGTCTTAATAATTAAGACAGTATATGTGGATCATCATTATGCTACATATATATATATATATATATATATATACACACACACACACACACACACATATATTTAAACAATGATGAGAATGTAACAATTGTCAAGTGAGCAGCACTTTTGCCAAAAGATATGATGTTGACAGCAAAAACCATAATATCTAATAGTAATAATCAATAAATCAAGAAAATTTCAAGTGACTTACCTGATAGACTGACTATCAATATAAGTTTCTAGTTAAATTTAAGTAGATTTATGAGCATTTCACTGTGAAAACTCTTTAGTTGGTCCATCAGATAAATCACATGAACCCTTCTTGATTTATTGAATATATGGAGTTTGTGAGAAAGTAGTTATTAAATGCAAAATCACATTATTCATTTCTATGAAAAGAAAATTAGCATGAGCCTGTCTGTCATTTTCTGTTCTCCAGGATGAGAAAAAGTGATATTTGCCATCCATAAGCTCAGTTCAAGTTAACTGACTTCTGTATGAAAAATATTGTTGGAAAATTAACCAATACAGAAATAAATTCTTGATCTCTATCCCCACCCTTTGTATTTTTTAATCTGACATTTCAATATTGATATTTCTTTTTTAATAGAATAATTGAACTTTTGGTCAGGAAATTTAAGGTGAGTCATGACCTGTCTTACATGCAAGAGTTTGAGGTAATTAAGCTGTCATTGCACAAATGCTTCATTATTCAATAAAATGAGATGGGGTATAATAGATATATTTTAATCATTTCACCCCATGCAAAGCACTAAAGCCACTACAATGCAAGGCGTTACTGACTGTTAGAGAATATAAGCAAAAAAAAACGCTAAGAAGATTAGTTGGTTGATTTTGTTTAGTGGCATATCAACATCTCTATGGGTTATTTAATGCCATAATCTAAATATTTTGGACCTAGTTTTATAGCTTCAGCTAAATAGATTTTGAAAGCAATTGTATGATGTGCTGTGTCCCTTCAGGTCATAAGTGATCATGGCCTTCCACATTTCCTTATTCCTAGATCTTATCAAGCTTTCTCCTGTTATCCATTCCAAACCCTGCTCTGCTATTCATCTGCTCAAGCCCATCAAGTATGGTGTGGTGATACCTAGCAAAAGCGAGGGACTGGATATTTGCTCTATACCAACCAGAAGGCAAATGACCAAAAATCATTGTGCATCTAGCCCAGCACAGATGTTGCAGATGAAAATTAAAAATTAATCAAATATCAAATTACCATTTCTTGAGCCTACCTGAATTTTATTTATCAGCCAATGGGAAGCCCAGAATCAAGTACAAGTGTGAAATTCAAAACAGCTGCTTTTGATCCAAAAAGCAGATATAAAAGGCTGATACAGACAAGCACCCAGCAGACAGACAGTGACCAGTGTCTCCCCTGAGTGGCTACTATGCTTGCCTCTTTCCTTCTTCACTCTCTCAAAAGTACTTACTGACCTAAGGAGTGACTACTTCAAAAACATTCCTCACATACCTCAGCTCCCCACATTCTTAAGCCTTAAATCTCTTTCAGCTTATTATTTTTCATGAACATTTTAACCTCCTTTGAACTTATATCCATGTTATTACTTTAATTGGAAAAACATTGATATGTGTATATATAAATGATATTTTCTACTCAAATTGCTTTTCTTGATTTTATAATCCTTTTATGACTTATAGTGGTCTATCTACCCCAAGGCCAAATTCTGTTAACCTTCAACAACATACAACTACCCTTCTCTTGAATGGACTCCCACTACTAACAGAAAAAGGATAAGATATCCCACTATAATGGTACATTTTTTCCCCTCTTTCTGTCCTGTTAGAAGAGACAACTGAAGTTCCTGGGACAGGCAATGAGGAAGGAGGGCTTGGAGAACCTGATACTAAGAGGCCAGGTAGAGGGAACAACAGACAGAGGAAAGTAGTGGAAAACATATTTGAAGGGCCTGAGCAGGTGGATGACAGAATGAGGGCTGAGAGATGGTAGAGAAGAAAGCATGCTAAGAGCCACCAGGGATAGGGAGACGTGGAGGGACATGATCGCCTACGTCCTGAAAGGACAAGGTACATAGAAGAAGAAATTCATAGACCCAAATTGATGTAGATTCCTCTAAACATTCGCCCCAATATTACTTTTAACAATTATTCAATTTTTGCTCCCTGCATTATTTAATTTTCAGTTATAAAGTTTACTTTCTAATTTTACTTTTCAATTTTGTTTCATTTAAAATTTTAATTTTTTATCTACAAGTAATATTAAGATATTTAAATTTTGACGTTTTATGATTTACACCCCCCTTTGATTTCTTTTCTCTTCATTTTAATATTTTTTTATTTTAATTTTAAATTTTATGTGCATGTAATCTTAGAATATCTAAATTTTTAATCTTGTTATTAAAAAACAATAACTTTATAAGATTTAACTCTCATGAACATCGAGGGAAATTAAATTCAAATGTATTAAACTGTCATTTTGAATTATGTACCTGATGATTGCATAACACAGGAAACTGCAAATCATGCCATAGGTGTAGGATATATATATATATATATATATATAATACAGCTTTGGTCATACATTGAGCACTGTTTTATTAACACCTGAATAATTTAGATACCTCCACTAAATTGCTGAAAAAGCAGCATAGTATGAAGGGAAAAGGCCCCAAACTAAATAAAAACAGTTTTATTGGCAAAATGTTTATATTATCATTAAGAGGATAGATCAAAGAATTTTTAAATTATTTTTTTAATTTTTTAATTATTTCTAACACTTTCAAAATTTTTGTAGAAAATCTTTTTTTTTTCTTACGTCAGTGCAAGACGTAAATTGGTGCAACGTTTAAGTTAAAAAAAAAAAAATGTAATATTGCACAATGCACTTTTTTGACCGTGAAAGACATTAATTTGGAAATTCTTGCAAAAATCAAATAATGGTCGGATTTTGATGAAAATTTTAGGACTTACTTCTAATTGACTGAAATCAATTTTGAAATAATTATTTTGTATAAAATATTGGTAAAAATATATATATATATATTTTTTTTTTTTTACATATGTTACCCCACCACTAATTAATTTCTAGAAATGCATAAAAATTCGACTTCGGGCAACAATATGCCTAATATAATTAAATTCAGGAGTCATTGGGGAATGCTAATCAACAGTTTTTATTTTTCTCAAATAGAGCCCCTTTTTTAAAAAATAGGTCTAAATTGCGAAAAATGCAATAACTATGCTACTTTTTATGTGGACAAACTTCTGATTGCTTTTATGAAGAATATAAATTAAGCGTATCATAATCTGAAAAGAAAAAATATTCAATGAATAAATTTTTACAAGAATTATTTTCATTTTTTTTAAATTTTTTAATTATGTATAAAAATTACATATAAAAAGTTTCAAAATTATTGTTAAATTTCTTCCTCAATGGGGTCGGCTAGGGTATGTAATTAATGCATGAAGACTACAATTACTAATCGAAAATTTAAAAGTTTAATACAAATAATTGATCCAATGGATTTTTAAAATAATTAAAACATTTTAATTGTGTGCATTTTGATTGCCTGTATTTTTAGTTGTATGGGTGGCCGTACGTGATATTTATCATTAAAAGGTCATGTGATTCAAGGGTTGTCTTCCCTTACATAAAAATTACATTCTTATATTTTTGTCACCTTTGACCTCCCTACTTTAGCCTTGTTAACAGCTTCCGGTTGTCATTATGTCTATCAACACTAGAGATAAGCAATCATTCTCGGACTACTGTAACTGATAAAAACTTATAGTGAATATTTCAGAGAGTAAGCAAGTACATCATTTGAAATCAGATAAAGCTAAGTTTTAATTTAAAAAATTGACTTCAATAATGTGTCAGCAACATATATTTTATTTTTGCCAGAGTTTTAAAACAGGAATGTGGCTACTGTTTAAAAATGTGTCGATCAATCAAAAAAAAATTGCGATATTTTAATTTTTTTTTTTTAATCTGAAAAATTTAAAATTCCAATCAATATAATTTCGCTTTAAAATACGCCAGTGTATTTTGTTTACTGGAATTACTAAATTTAATCTCTTGACTTTCAATTAAAGCTAATTTTAAAGCTAAAATATAACTTATTTATTTTGAAATAAATAAAATAAACTAAATATTGTGAATTTGACTGGTTTTTCAATCCCAGTTTCTCAATCGAAGAGGATTTAATCCAAATGAAATTGGTAAACAGCCTTCAAAATGAGTGGTATTGACAGATGATTTTAATGCATTTACAACTGTGCAAATTGTAACTAGAATAGTGTGTTGCATTTGTTTAGTAACAAGAATTAACTGGAAAATTTAATAGAACAAAAATGATGGATCCAGTAGAGAAAATGGACAGATATGTGATGAAGAAATGTGTAGTGAGGCTAAAAGTAATGAAAGTGAAAATGTCATATCATGGCAAGACAAACTAAACAGTGAAATCAAGAGTAATATTGATTCTGAAGATGAACAAGAACAATTATTAGAGGAACTCTCCTATGGAAAAAAAAAAAAGTCAAGATCTCCCATATCATGACAATCTCTTAAGGAAAATAGAGAAAAGTTCCCAAAAGTACAGTGGGAGAATAAGGGGTAAGACCCTTTTTGGCAAAGGGAGATGAGGTAACTCATTTATATAGGAAGTCATAAAGCTTACATATAGCTACAGCTATTACCCTTGAGACAGTTAAGTGCACACTACTTCCTGCAAGTAGGTAATACTACTGAACACATTCCATTTAAATTTTTAAAGATCAAATTTGGCTCCAATCATAGCTGGAGAAAGTAGAGGTGAATTCGTGCCTTTCCCAATGGTATTTGTGCCTGAGTAAATGAAACAAATTTGATTTGAACTGAAACTCGGTTCTCCAAGTAACAATTTTCAGCCATTATTTGTTATACCACCTGAACATTCAAACTTACAGTGCCTCATATTCACAAACAGTCACCAATCTAGGTACTGATTAAAACTGACATTGCTTAATTTTGGTGATATTATGGGAACTGGTGTCAACCCAGTGTGGCCATGAGTCCATTACATCATCTGCACATCCAAGTTTACTGTACCTGGTCTTCCCAAGCAGTCATCTAAGTAGTTATTTACCTTGTCTTTTCACTGAGACGTGATGTGACATGAGGTAGCCTAGTGTGGTGAAACTGACCACGTACACTCATACCAAGGCAAACAGTTGCTCAGCTCCTGCAATCGTTAATTTCAATGGCCTCACTACAACCACTGATTAACCCCTTGACTGCAGTGGGGGTGGTGCAGCCTCAGTTATCTGTTCGCTAGGACTGGACACTTCCTAGTATTTTATTTTTCTCGGTTGCATATTTGTCCACAGACAGAAACACAACTGAGCTACAATGTGCCTGAAGACAGACACACAGCTCAAAGATGATATCTGTTGCCATGCAGTATATAAATATAAATCCAACCAGCCAGTTAAGTGCTATACGTGATACACACTTGGATGATCATGTCTTGAAAGAGACATGTCTGACTAGGCAGAAGAAAATAGGCTGCCATTACTTTCTGCAGTAGACTGGTTGCCAGCCAAGGTTATAGAACTGAATTTGTCCTGTTATTTAACCCATAACTGTGGCGGGAAGAGATGGATTAATACCTTTCCCAAGAGTATTTGCTTGTAAGTGAATGCAAGGAATTCAAATGGAATTCGAAATGGGCTCCCCCACCCGATTTCTCATTCCAAGCAGGTATCTACTGCACCACAATGTGCATCAGTCATCTTAATTTTGATGATTATATGGGAATCTGTTTCAACATGATATGGTCTTAGTTAAGAAATAGACATCTCTCATTGGGACTTCTACAAATCTATAGCTGCTAGCTTATTTTTCACACTGGAATTTTGTTTTTTATTTTGTACTCGTTTCACCCCAGGCAAGACATGACCACCACTGGTGTGCAGGGGGTTACAGTGAGAAAAAAAAAACAAGGTACAGAGGATGTTAAAGAAAGGTTAAGAGAAGGATAGGAATCAAGGAGATGGCGACAATTGGCATTGCATTTAAACTTATGGAGATTATAGCTATCAGGGAAACAAGCAAATGAAAAAAAAAAGATTCCACAAATGGGAGGTGCGAGAAAAGAAACTATTAGATTAGAAGAGAAAGTTACAATTACATTTAACTATTTCATCTATTTTGATTTATTCTCAAATAGTGCTGACTGTTGATTTTAATAAACTTATTTAAAAAATATCTGTAAAAAAAAAAACAATTTTAGCAACAGAATGAAGTACTACTTAAAATTAAATTAACAAACATAAAAATAGATAAGTTTTTGACGGTTTAATCAAATTTTCCAAGTTATTCTATTATGGCACTAGGTTTTCTCCACCCCCCTATGTATAGTATTAAACTTTTTCAACATATACAAACTTCAATATATATATATATATATATATAGCAATCTCTAAAGAAATAATTTTTTTATTTATTGACACATTTTTATTATTCGATCATTAATTTTAGTGGATAGCCATATTTGAGTAAATGAGTGGAGCATCTACTAAAATGTATTCAGGGCATTAGATTAAATAAAACATGCTCTAAAAAGTAAATGGAAAATGCGTAAACTGGGTACTGCCATAGACATCCTAAGAAATAAAATCAAAAATGCATTTCAAATAATTCAATTATCTTCTTTATAGTTAAATTTTGATTTAATTTAAAAAAAAATAATAGCCTGAAGCAAATCCATTTTGAAAGTAAAATACATTTTTAGGCATTTTTAATACAGTGGCCATTTCCTCATTAGAACATCATTATAGAAAAAAATACAAACAAATTCAAATGTATCTTAAAATATATTTCTCCTAGAGATCTGTTTGAAAGTAAATTTGTAAATTTAAGAATGAACTAGATTTTGCAGAAGTAATGTTCACTTTTTACTTAAAATGCAGTTAGGACAATGTTATTTACAGACAGTAGCCTCCGTAGCAAAAATAAATTGGGGTGTAAGACAAGGATGTACCTACTCACCGGATTTCTTCAACATATAGCAAGGCAATTTTGAGAGAACTAGAAGTCTTTTAAGGGTTTGTCATTGGTGGCTGCTATCTTAACAATATAAGATATGCAGCTGACATGGTGCTGATAGCAGACCCAGAAAAAATACTAAAGGACATCCTACAGAAAGAAAGTGAGAAGAAAGGACTAAACAAAATACACAAAAACTGAATGCATGGTCATAAGCAAAGAGAGGAGCCCAAAATGCTGATTGCAGGTCAAGTCAAGCATATTAAAATCAAGCAGGTACAAAAATTTAAATACCTAGGAAGTGTTCTAACAAAAGACAGAAAATCTGATGACATACTGGCATGGCCAAGGACGCATTTCAAAAGCTGTGATGATAGACAGAAAATTTTGTTTGAAACAAAGAAGAGTACTGGATTTTTTTTGTGATATGTCATCTTATATGGTAGAGAAGACTAGGCAGTTTCCTCAAAAATGAAGCAACAGAAATGTTACCATGGACCAAACATGTAAGCAATGACAATGTTTTTGAGAGAATGGAAATGAAAAAGAGAACTTACACCAAACATCAGGAAGTGAAAGTTAATGTTTCTGGACATGCAAGGAAGAAAGGCTTGGAGAATCTGATATTCACCGGGTGAATAGAGGGAAAGAGAGACGAGTAAACAGAGGGTGACATACTTGATGAGCTTAAACAAATGGATGGTTAAGAGGGACAGGAAGAGATGGCTTGCCTATATCATGAAGGGGTACAGTACATAAAAGAAAGAAACCCTCTGTAATAAAAAAAACAAAAAAACTTTTCCATTACACCCAATGGTGTGTAGGGCAGTGTTTTTGCTGTTTCTGTAACAAACTGTTTTTTATGGAGCAGGGTTGTTAGCCCTGCGCCCAACCCCCAGACCTGGAGGAAGGTGATTTCCTAAGCATAGCTTAGACATGACATACAGCCGAAAATAGGGGGTATCCAATGAGGTAAATAACTGTATTTTTTTGCTTCCATGCCTGTCTGCAAAAGTGCATAAAAAATTCAAGGAAAACCAGCACCAACAATGCAGAAATCAAGAAATTGGTACTAAATTTTATATATTTTTGGATTTTTTCACACATATCTTTATTTCATAAAAAGAACTCCCATTATGAACAGGATGAATTTCAAAGTCATACTGAAAATTACAAGTACATATTTTTTTAAATAAATATTCATTGTAGATTTTATTCTCCATTCAGTCTGAAAGAAAATGTTTCATTAAATTATGCTAGCACCAACTCTGAAAAAAATTATTTTTTTCAGTCTTATTGAATTACTTTAAGATTTTTGGGGATGAATTTTCAATATGTTCACACCATAGAGCATAAGTTTTTTTTTTTTTTTTACTGAAATAACATCTTTGAGCTTTCTTTGTTTCTTTTTTTTTTTAAATGAAACTATAAAAAAACATTTTCACAAACTTCCCTGAAATTAAAAAATACATACAAGATATTGAAAAGTGTGGGTGAAACTGACCCTCAATTATTTCCACAAAATTTTCTAACAAAATGACTTTTTTTTTTTTTTTTTTTTTTTTTTTTTGCATGCATGTATGTATGTATATATGTCTTAAATTCCAAAAAGGATGAGCATATAGGTAAAATCCCCAAAACCATATCATATTAATGAGTTATATTAATATTAAAAATGATGCAAGTGGAGGGCTCAATATAAGTAGTATTATGTATTTAGAAAGCCAAATATGTTTTTTTTTTTTTTTTTCAGTAATGATGAAAAACAAAAAATTTATTAATTTAAATATGGTAAAAAAAAAAAAAATTCACATCATGGAAGGAGCCAAAAAACATATCCATACACAGGAAGCTTTTAAAAAGGGGTTTGAGGCTTGGGGGATTGTTAAGAAAGAAGAAAACAGTTCAAAATTTCTTGTCCAGACATAAAAAAAAAAACAGACAGAGATTAATGACCTGATATTAGAAGATGACTTTTAGATTATGTCTGTCAAAATCAATAATCAAAAATTATATATATATATACACACACACACACACACACATTTTCAACTGAAATTAAAGCCAAAATACGATGTTTAGAATGGCTCATGATTAAACATAAGACATTCATTGTCTCTTATATTTAACAGCATATGTTTAGAAAATTATTTGCTGCCTCGATACACTAAATTGTATATATCATGTTCCTATCCTCTTAAACCATGTGGACACTATTAGAGCAGAGAGGAGGGATTGTATCTGTTTTGGTGATTACTCACACAGTAACCTTTTTAGGGTTACAATAAATATATATATATACACACACACGCGTGTAGGTATGTGAATTAATGAATTTACATTTGGGTATACACATAGGTAAAGAAATATAATTCAGGTGTTGATAAAACAGTGCTCAATGTAGTGTAAACAGAGCTATTATGTTTTATTTTTAATTTTAATTTTTTTTTTGTGTTTCTATATAATTTTTGTTTCTTTGATAAATTAAAAAACTGGTACCTTAACTTTGTAAGACTCAACTCCCATTAACATTGAGTGAACTTTAAATCTCTTAAATGATCAGTTTGTAATATGCACCTGATGATTGTGTAGTGCATGAAACTGAGAGTCATGCCACAACATAGGATAATCTGTATTTTTATTAATATATATTTGAATTGGCATTCCAGTTATTTTAAAGAGTGAAATTTATCTCAGCTCACCTAAAGATCAAGATATACTAAAAGGGATGTACCTCTGACTGGAATGGAAACTTTAATTCTTTTTCCCTCGTCACTGAAACCACTCCTTTAGCTGAAGTGTATCCTACCATGGGAAACCACGATAAGGCAAAGCCCAGTTACACACTTAAATAAGTATGTAGCCAAATGAAGAAAGATTTATTTTGTGCATAACTGTTGGAAAGCAGCTGATACCCCTCCAGCACTCTCAAAGATAGAATGGTCTGTGGCCAGAAATAGCTATATAAATAAATATTAATAAGTCAGATTCAGTGTCATTGACGATTATTAACAGACCTTGCTCTCTGCAAATCTAACAACTTAACCTCTCCTCCCTTTCTAACTATTGTTGTTCTCTCTTATCTGTATTTGTCTTGTTTGTACTTAATATGCATTAGCACAAATATTGTGATGTAGAAATTTAGCCCACATCATCTGGTATCATTCTGCCATCTTGGTGATGCACTTAATAACCTTCTTGGTGATACACTTAATTCAACTGCTCTGTTGTATCCATCATACATTATGCAGCAAAATTATCAAAACAAAATTAAAGCAATGAACTTATTGATCCATTCTCAGATATGAGATTAGGAAGCCTGTTCTTACATTATATGAAGGTAGATGTTAATTTTGGAGACTTTTATGACTTTTAGGTAAATCTGTAAGAAAGGCAAAGCTCAAATAAATCCTTGTCTTGAAATTTTAAACTCAATCACCGACCAGTGTCTTCTGTCTTTCAGAGAATGTATTCAACAGTCGACATTATTTTATTGGCTGCTCTTATGTGTTAATTGGATTCTGCTTCTTTCATTCAGTTATTGCCTCTTGTTGCAGCTGTGAGTCTAGAAAAGATACATAGAAAAAACATTCTAGTGAGTTTTACATACAAAATATCTCAAATGAACTTTTTGTAATATCTACATTTTCATTACTTTTAATGTTACTTTTAGTGGACACCCATGTTTGAGTCAATGTTCTGTTATTTGAAATGATAATTTATTTTGTCTACCAGCCTGAAAATTTGAGAAATCTTATGAAATAAAATGTGTCCTCCTTTGCAAGAAAAAAACATTATTTGATTCTGTTGTGGTGACTCTTTGTCGCCAAGTTGTTGTGGCCTGTTTGGGCCAGGAAAAAAAAAATAGAAACAAGAAGGTAGGTTTAAACAGTGTATTAGAATAACAGAACATTTTTTTAATTGTATCACCCCGAGCAAGGCGGTAACGCCACTGATGTGCAGGGGGCTATGAAATAGTGAGAAGATTGGAAAAGAGAAAGCCGGAAATCACATCCTAAACAGAGAACAAGGGATGAGCCTCTTAACCTGTTCAATATACAAATAAGAGTGTTAGTAATCAACAATGTTAGTGTAAGTATTATTTGTATTCAGTCAGTTAAGTGCCATACATGATACACGCTTGTGCGATCATGTCTTTTTCTAGACATGACTGACTGGGCAGAAGATTATCCCACAGTAGGTTGCCATTGCTTTCTGTGGTATACTGGTTGCCGAGAAAGGCTATAGAACCTAATCTGTTCTGTTAATTAACCCATAACTGGAAGGAACAGGCAGATTAATACCTTTCCCAAGGGTATTTGCACGTAAGTGAATGCAATGAATTCAGCTGGAATTCGAACTCGGCTCCCCAATTTCTCGTTCCAACCCAATATCCAATGCACCACAACGCACATTCATTATTTGTTTTACTGTTCTTATAACCTTTCTGAAAATGGCTTATGTAAGCCAAAAGCTTAGAACCTACCTAATAAAAATTATCCAAATGTTGGACAATTTTTGTTTTAATTTTCACCTGAAATAAAAATTATAGTTATGCTCGTCTCGAATTACTGACAACTGTCTCTTGACTGTCTCACAGCTACATCCCGGAAATCACGAAGGTTAGTATTATCTTGACGGAGGAAGAGTCCATTTCACTAACTAGGGCACCCTAATATATTTGACATGCTTTCACCACTCAGCTATGAAGAGCTTCTCATATCTGAAATGCAAAGGGGTTTTGGGTATGACAGTGAGCTGTATCCGGCAGCTCGGCCTCTGGTTGTGAGGAGCATGGAACCACCTCTTAATTGCTGTTGTTCTCAGGTCCACTCTGACTCAGGGTAATAGCACCTTTAGAGTCCCAGCTATGGGCAAATAGTTAACCCCCAAACTGGGGTCAAAACACTATGAAAGTATCAAAATGCGCTTTTATAGAAATGCATCCGTCAAAATGCACTTTTATAGAAATGCATCCGTCAAAATGCACTTTTATAGAAAAATACACATTTTTGAAAGAAAATATTACCAGCAATACATTTTTGAATACGAAACTAGAAGGCATGTTCAGTTTTTTAAAAAAATTTTTCTTCAAAATCTGACTAAATCAACCTTCTCACTATAACCAAACATTTAAAAAAAATAGCTTAAAACCCTACCTTTTGGCCTTAAATGAACCACAGAGGTGAATATATCATTAAAGAAAAGTCAAACTCAATTTTAAAGTGTTCAAAATCAACAGTGTCTACTAAATTATGAGTATCCACTAAAATAACATTTGAAGTGATACAAATGTTAGATTAATAAATAAAATCCATTAATTCTCTAGATTTACACACATCTATATCCATATATAGCTAGATATATATTGTAATAGTTGTTACAATGGTTTATAAAAGCATAGTATCACTACACAAAAATTATCATGTTTGGAGCTGCTCCTCTGTGGGTGATATGTATAACTGAAAATAAATGGTGGAAAGGATTTATTTTTGGTAATGTGATCTGTAGGTGATTGTTGTGGGGGATTGGAATTTAGTATGTCTAAGCTGGTCCATCAGCAGTTTGTAACCATAGAGATACAGATTTGGGTTAGGAGAGGGGGTGTAATAGTTTTTTTTTAAATAAAGATTAAATGGAACAAAGGAAATCAATTACTGGACAAAAGTTAAAGAACCATCTTGATTGTGAAAAAGACATCAACAAAATTTAATATTTGGTAAACATCCCCTTATTTTCAATGACTTCTCTGCATTGTTGACCAAATGATCTAATCTTTATTTTAAAAAAAACCAAAAAAACTATGATGTAAATTTTTGTAACTTTGTATAATATTTATGCATTACACCCTAATCTCTATTCAGTAAAAATTTAATTATTAATCATGCATTACTTATTGAAGTAATACACATATTAATGCCTTTTTTGTTTCTGTTCCTTATATTATGGCCGATATATATATGCACACAATTTGTTTGTTTAAACATTACTTTTAATGGATGCTCCATATTTGAGTACATACTTTGTTTTTTATAATGAAACAGTATATTTATATATATCTACCAGCTTGAATAATCGAGAAATCTTGTTAGTAAAATATACATCCTCCTCCAAACAAGATTTATGGATATTTTTCTAACAAGATTTCTCTATTATTCAGGTGGGTAGTTATGGATTAATGTTTAACTATAAAAACAGAGTTCCTGTTGAAATACGAGTATCCATTAAAAATAAGGTTTAAACAGATAAATTAAATATGTCGGAGTTATTGCATTTTGTAATGAATTTAATAAAATATAGTGTTGAGTTATGATAATTTTTGAGCAAGAAAACCAGCCTCGATGAGTGAGGTCATTATAATGTTGACAAAGTTGACATGAACTTGCTTAAAGTGACAAATTCTTTGCCTTAAACACACACACACACACACACACACACACACACACACACATGGCCGTATCTGAGTACCGGGCACACCGAGCACAGGTTCGGGCCGATCCATGCAATCATAGTGAAAATCCAGGCAAGGAAAAACGTCTTCGTCAGAAATCAAACTAAACACTTCACAAAGAAAGAAAGAAAAAAAGGAAGAAAACATCTGAATGAACGCAGTAAAAAATCTGTTTATTTATTAATTTTGGGAGAAAAGATTGGTTTTACTCAGAAAGTCTGAACCCGATTTCCTGCTTTCATTCAAGTTCTGTGCCTAATTTCCATTGGAAGAGCCGAAAAAATCCGCAAAAATCATAGTTTCTCGAAACAGATGACACTGATGACATCATCACATTGTCAACTAATAAATCCAGGCAATTTTCTCTGTGCCCGGTGTTTTTATAGCGTCAGCTACGGCCCTGCACACACACACACACATATATATATATATATATATATATATATATATAATTTAATAACTTAGTTTTTGGTCATAATGAAATTAGACCAGTACACAGTTGTATTAAAAAGTGTTCAATACAATTGTAGAACTTTTGAATATTTTTCATTTGTAAACAAGTTGTATTAGGCAACTCAGGTTTCTACCATCTGGTGTCATCAGGCAATTTACAATAACTGATTTTACCATTTTATTTTATTTTTTATTTTTTTTTATTTTTAAGAACGCTTACGTAACTGAGAATGTACAACATTTAAAATTAGAAGTTATGTTTTCATCCATGGTTGTATGATCCTAATAAGTATTTTTTGGTATGTTTATATATATATATATATATATATATATATATATATATATATGTCAGATTGAATAAATTGCAAACATTGTGTCTGCTTATTTTTAATAAAATCTGTTCATATTCAAGGATAATCTTTCGCATATTGTAATTGAAAAATGTCAGAAATGAGCTGTAACATTGACAGATGTTTTTATCATTCATTTCTCAATGTTCTCAAGTACTTTCAATCTCTTTCTGAGATCATCTTCAGGGGTGTGAGTTGTGGTAACAAAAAATAACCACAAAACTGTGTTGCTAAAAGTTACTGTAAATTTTTTTTTTCTTGCTTCAAATAGAAGAGTTGAGAAATTGCATTCCGTTCATTGGAATGTGAGAATTATCCAAAATGGAATTTTTTCCATATGTTGTTATGTCGTGGTCAGGCATGCGTTAAAGCATGAAAAAAAACTGTTCTTTTTAGAAACATTTTAGAATATTACTACAGTATTCATAGCTGATTCTATTAATTGACGGCTTGAAGTATTTGGGAACATTGAAAAATGAATGATAATAACATCTGTCAATGTTGCAGCACATTTCTGACAACTTTTAATTATAATATGCGAAAGATTGTCCCTGAGTATTAACAGATTTTATTAAAAATAAGCAGACACATTTGCAATTTCTTTAATCTGACATGTCTAAAAGAAAATTTGCTGCCCAAATACACAAATCATCTACATTCAAGCCTGTTTCGCTGATATATATATATATGTCATCCACATACAAACTTGTTTTGCTATATCACAGCTCATCAGTGTGGCTAGTCACATCCACTTGCGTCTGGCCAGAATCGAAACTCAACCAATTTGGTCTCAGTCGAAGTTGTTATTCCCCACCCCAAGCTATAGGTGCATGGAATCAGAGAAGGGAAATTTTAATGTGTTTTATATAAGCAGTGTATACACAACACGCCGGTCACTGAAAGAACTAGATTCATTTCTGAAGAGTAATGCATATATCTCAGAAGTGGAAACTGTTTACTAAAAATTTCTTCTCTAGAGACCTCAATCATAATGAGAGCATAATATGTTCGTCATCCAAGCCTGTTTCACTGTATCACAGCTCATCAGTCTGGGTAGACACATCCACTTGCTTCTGGCCGGAATCGAAACTCGACCGATTTGCTGTCAGTCGGAGTTAATACCCACTAAGCCATAGGGACATAGAATTAGAGAAGGGAAATTTTAATGTGTTGTATATAAGCAGTGTATACAAAATAATAAAATTTGAAGAAATAGGTCATGTTTTTATCTATTTATATGTAATATTTATAATATATGTATGTTTACAGGGAATTGTTAAAATTGTTTTACTTACATGTGGATTTGCAGAAAAACCCGTCTTTGTTTTTAGTCTGTCAAACTATTATTTTTTTATTCCTGGCTTAATCAGCAGTGTATGGTAATCTAATAAGCATTTCCAAGCTTTTAGATCCCTGTTGATTTAAATAAAATTCAAGCATAAAAAATAAACACATGCTAGGCAGCAAAAATCCCGTAAGTCAACCAAGCATAGAGATGAATACAATATCGGAAACTGTAATATGGAGTGCCAGAGAAAATCATTACTGTCAAAAATTGCAATATGAACTCTGGTAAAAAAAAATATCGGAGAAAACCATAAACATAAAAAAAAAATCCAATATGATAAAAAAAAATAGTTACTGAACATTAGGTTTATAAGTCTCAGAAATTTAGTTCTTGTTCATAAGGACACATGGCCCAGTGGATAGAGACGTCGATTAGTTTCAGTGACTTGATCCAAAGAGTTGAGAGTTCGATACCAAGCTGCAGCAGTGGTTGAACAAGTAACTTAGTTGGGTTAGAGGGAGTTAACTCATGACTATCAAAGAGACTTTGCACAAAGAAATGAGAATATCTTCAAGTGATCGTAATAAAGGGTTCAGTTTGAAATACTTAGCACCTAAAAAAGACCAAAGCGTACAACGGCAAATATGTTGTACAAATGACAACAAAGATGAGGACAATAGTTCGAATAATGTAAATAGTATAAAAGTAAGATGTTAAATATACAAAAACAGTAGAAAGCAAGACTAAGAAAGAGTATGTAAATAAAGAAACAGAAATATCAGGCAGTTTATTTATTTTAGAAAAAAGATGTCAGAAACAAAAAAAATTAAAGTATAAATTTGGATTTCAGCCTAAAATACTCAGATTATGATGTCATTATTAACATACAATAAAATAATTTATACTACCATTTTGACCTAAACTATCAATTGGTAAGAAATGAATGAGAGTAGAAAATGCAAAGTTGATAAATATAACTTAAGGCAAGCAGAAACAGAAAGTAAAAATAAGACAAATGATGTCCAGGTTAGTTGGACAAAACAAAAATATGAATTGAGAAAAATCTGGTAACTATGGAACATTTAAAATGAATAATAATGAACAATAGATATGTAACTACAAATAAATATAATACTCAAGAGATATATATATATATATATATATATATATATATATATATATATATATAGTAAATAAAATAATAATTGTGAATTATTATATTGCATTTTTAAGCAGTATTTAGGCTTTTCAGTTAAATTAACTACTGGCATATGATACATCATACACTAAAAAGTCTGCCTCCTTCTACCGAGGTGCCCATAGCCTAGAGGTAGAATCGCTGACTGACACTAATTCAGTCAGGTTTCGATTCTGGGTAAAAGCAGTCGGATGTCTAACCGTACTGATGAACTGTGATTCAGCAAAACAGATCTGCCTGCGGATGACTATATATATATATATATATATATATATATATATAATGTGCTAAGAATAATCATGCATTTTCTTAACATTCGTTTCATGCACAATGCAATTATCAGGTTCAAATGAAAAAATGACTTGTAAAATTTACATATTTGGTATTTATAACCTACTGTTAACATAGAGGAGTAGTTCATTTATATCGTAGGGAGAAAAAAGTAAAAAGATAAATAAAATTATATAATTTTAGTATTTTATTGCTCATTGTATGCTCTGTCTCTCTCTCTCTCTCTCTCTCTCTCTATATATATATATATATATATATATATAATGTGTTTCTCAACAATCTAAATTGATAAACAATTAAATTGGCCACACGGTTCTCTGTGTAGGGCCCGGAAGTTTTTTCCGTCTAAATCTATCCTGCACATTTACAAATCTACCATCCGCCTGTGCATTGAATACTGCTGCCATATCTGGTCGGGTGCCCCTGCTGTTCTCCTCGGGCTTCTCGATAAGGTTCAGAGGAGGGTCTGTAATGTGATAGATACCGACTTGGCAGACCGCCTGCAGTCTCTCTCCCACCGGCGAGACGTGGCTTCCCTGTGTCTCTTCTATAAATACTTTCACGGCTTCTGCTCCGATGAACTTAGATCACTGGTGCCCCCTAAATACAAATTTGCACGAGATACTAGATTAGCAACTAGATCCCACCCTTTTACAGTGAAACCGATAAAATGCAGCCGTAACTTCTACTCCAACAGTTTCTTTCCTCGCACTTCCCGACTGTGGAATTCTCTTCCAAACGATTGCTTCCCCAACGGCTACAATCTCCAGGAGTTTAAATGTAAGGTCAATACACACCTCCTAACACACTAACCTGCTCCCATTCTATCAAGCACTCTTCCCATCTGCCCGACCCTCATCCTCGCTATCCTTACTCATCTGTCACCTTCCTCCTGACATTCCCTATGTCTATCCACTCTTTCTATTTACCTTCCCCTATGTAGCCCCATGCGCAATAGTGGCAGTGGAATGCCTTGCTTGGGGTGAGATGATTAAAAAAAAAAAAAAATGATAAAATTGTACCTTTCCTAAAATTGTCATTGTACCTTTCTTCCAACATTTCCAATCAATCTCATTTAAAAACACATTTTGAGATCTTCCAGGACCTATCCATGATATACTTGTTGACAATACATAATAGCACCATCCACATGCAAAATAAGATAAAAATAATGAAGCTATTACTAATAAAAAAAAAAATCTTACACTCAATAGCATCAATTATGAATATAGTAGCAATATGCTTATCATGTTTGGAATATAACATGCACATGATACTATATACATGAACTTTACACACATTTATTTACAAGTAAAACAAAATTAATTCTTGATAATGATTAAAAGTAATAATCAATGAAATAATCCACATCAGCCAATCTATGGACACCTGATGATGACCAGAGGGTTCTTGGTCAAAATGTTTTTCTTTACTATAACACCCATATCAACCAAGATGAGAATTTTGAAATAATTCCAAGATAAAAATTACTCATCTCAGAAATAAAAATAAATTAAGACAAGTGTCATGAGCCCAGTAACATAATCCAGTCATCAAAATCCATCTGACATTAAATATAAAAGGCTCCAAAAATACACTACTAAAGTCCTTCGGACAGTGGCATAGTAGATATAGTAGTTGGTTGAACAATAATTGATGTCACAGGATATTTCACAATAATCAACAAGATAATCCACATGAGCCAATTTATGAACACCTGATGATGACCAGAGGGTACTTGGTCAAAACATCTATTATAACAGCTATATCAACTAAAATGAGAACACAAGTTGAAACCCAATGTATTAAATTGTGATGATGCTTGGTGACAAAATTGCTGTTTTTAAGTAGTTTACTGGTAAAAAGGCAGTTTAAGCAAGCAGGGTTTTTTTTTTCAACTGGGCAGTGTTGTTTTAATCATACCAACTTCAAAGTTTCATGATGGCATTATTGTGATATCTTCATTCTTCTGGGTTTTCATTTTTATCTGTAAAAAAAAAAAATTAGATGTAATTTTGTATAAGTTTCATTAAAGATGACTGGCAAGGCACTGCAGTTAAGCTTGTTTAATTTTTCTTGTGTTTATATAAGTATGTTTTCTAGACATAAAGTGCATAAAAGAAATTGTTTAAATGTTCTGTACATCTGAGCACTTTCGGCTATTTTAGCCATTTTTGAAGAAGATTTTTAGTTTTAAATGAATGTATGGATTTTTTATGCATGTATTTAGTTATTGGAATTTATTTTCCAAATACAGTCAGCACATTGTAGCTGTGTTCATGATTGATGTCATTGACTGTTGGCTTTTTTTTAATTATTATTAGTGTTTTTTTTTGTTTTTTTTTACATGTGGATGAGGTTATTATCCTGGTATTTTCAACAAGTAAATATATTAATCCATCTCTTCTCCCTGCAGCTAGGAGTTAAATAGCAGGACAGATTGGGTTTTAGAGCCTTGGTTGGCAACCAGTTTACCGCAGAAAGTAATAGCAACCTACTGTGGGAAAATCTTCTGCCCAGTTAGTCATATCTTTTTTGAGACATGATCACTTAAACGTGTATCACATGTATTGCTGATATTACAGATGGATTTTGGTAGGTTTCTGTGTGTCTTTAAATCACCACTTACTTACTACCCAGGTTTAAGCCATACAGGTCTCATGAAGCTGTAAGGGCCGACTGCATTTCTTAGCCCCTATTCTTTATACACATGAATGCCAAAATTTCCACTGACAGGTAGGAGACAAGCAAGAACCAAGATAATTTTTTTTTTTTTTTTTTTTTTTTTTTTAATCGTATCACCCCGAGCAAGGCGGTAACGCCACTGATGCGCAGGGGGCTATGTAATAGTGAGAAGATTGGAAAGGAGAAAGCCGGAAACCACATCCTGAACAAAGGATGAGCCTCTTAACCTGTTCAATAGACATGGGTGGAGTGTGAACCGGGCGATAGATAGATCTATCTACTCCAATTGAAAAAAAAAAAGTGTAAGTGTGTGTGTGTGTGTGTACGTATAGAAAAATATAGTGATTTTGACAAGGATTAAATAAAGAATAAATTGGAAAACATTTGTAAATTTATCAGATTTGGTTTAACTTACTGCTGTTTCATCAGGAAATATTTTGGTGAAAGAAATGAAGGAACGTGAAGAATTTTTCTATGTTTTGGATTTTATGCTGTTTGTTTTCATTGGTAAAATATTAGTATTTTGTATCTTTCAAGACATGACCGCCCAAGCAGCACTTAACTGACTGACCTAAATTCATAAAGTCTAGGTACCATGATGAAAAGCTAATAATTACCATAAAAGTATCTATAAAAAAGCAGAGAAAGGTAATTTAATGGCAGTGGGAAAGTGACTGAAGCCAAGATGCCAGGCTAGGACTAATAATATTTTTGATTCTTCTTAGGATTTTATCAAAGTGCTCAAGATAAATATTTTGCTTTCAGTAAATTACTAAATTCCCACTAGATTGTAGCTCTTCTTTCAATGAGATAAAATATTTAAAATTAATGAGATTAAAGTCTTACCAATAAGAGGATTAAACTAATCAAAGTAAACTGAGAGACACCAATGATAAATTAGGCATATTTGCCAAACCACAAGACAATATATCATTTTTCTTATCTAGAAAATTCATTCTTTCTATTCTCAGTGTCTTCATCCTGTTCTGTTTTGATCTCCACGGGTAAAAAAAATGGCCACACATGGAGAGAAAAATAAAATCTAACTTGTCAAAATTATTCAGGCATTTTTCAGAATTTATTTTTGTATGCCGTGATGCTATTTCGGATATTTAGTAAGTTTAATGCAATATTGGATGTGCATTGTGGTGCATGCATATTGGCTCTGAATGACAAATCGAGGTACTGAGTTCGAATTCCAGTTGAATTCCTTGCATTCACTTATGCACAAATACCCTTGGGAAAGTATTAATCCATCTCTTCCCTCCAGTTATTGGTTAGATAGCAGGACATATAGGGTTCTATAGCCTTGGCTGGCAACCAGTTTACCACAGAAAGTAATGGCAAACTACTGCAGGATAATCTTCTGCCCAGTCATGTCTGATCACCTAAAGCATGTATCACGTATGGCTATTCTGACTTCCTTTTCACTTTCTCACTGGCCATAAAAAAAAAGAGGAAAGGAACAGAGACTTTATTAGTAGCCTGATTGATCTTTTTACATCCGCTCATTTAACTCCTTACTACTATTTTTCTGGAACATTTAACTACAAACATTTTTCTATTTGAACATTTTCTTCTAACAAATTTGTTATTCTGTTTAGTTAATAAAATTTTACCTTAACATACAAAACAAAATATTTTATTCCACATGGCAACCTACTGCGGGATAATTTTCTGCCCAGTCAGTCATGTCACTTTCAAGACATGATTGCCCAAGTGTGTATCACGTATGGCACTTAATTGACTGAATGCAGTACCACATAAAACTCACAAGTAGACCCACTTTTAAAAATAAACCCCCTCCCGCCACACAGACAAGGCAATAAAGCCACTAAAAATGCAAGGGGTTTCTGAATGTCAGAGAATAAGATAAATGAGAAAGAACGATAAAAGAACTGTTCTCAACTTGACATCTATGCTGATTACATGACTATTTGTCCGTTTCAATACTAAGTCTGATCAGCTCAATAAGGTTAAATTGGCAGCTGATGTCAAAAATGACCTCCAGTCTTTTGCCAAAGAAAAGAATGAATTGTTAATTTTAATACAGTAAAAACAAAAAAACAAAAAAAACTGCTCTCTATTAATCAACTGAGGGAACCCTTTCCTCCTTGGGATAATATTCATTGCTAACATGAATGGGAATGACTATATTGAATCCACTGCTAATTTGGTCAGCTGCTCACAGTTTTAACTTTTTGTTACGAAATATAAATCCATATCTAAAATGGTGTAGGCTGATGGCCTATCATGTTGAATACACCGGTTCTCGCTTGATCACCGAAGTTAAGCAATGTTGAACCTGGTCAGTACTTAGATGGGTGACCACTTGGGAATACCAGGTGCTGTAAGCGTTTAGTGATGGATGTGCGTTGTGGTGCAGTGGATATCAGCTCGGAAAGAGAAATCGGTGAGCTGAGTTCAAATTCCAGTTGAATACCCTGCATTCACTTAAGCACTGGTACCCTTGGGAAAGGTATTAATCTGTCCCTTCCCTCCAGTTATGGGTTAAATAACAAGGGTAAGACTTGGGAACCCTGCCCTTAAAAAACAAACCACAATGAATTTTGACACTCAAAAAGAAAAAAGTATTACTAGACACAAAACTTATATAAAAAAAAAAAAAGCAATAAATTGTTGAAAGAAAAAGGTATTACCAGCAATCAATAAATAAAATTTAGTTGGCAATAAATGACCCCTCCCCCACGAGGTTGATTTGCCATAAAACAAAACAACCAACCAACTAAAATGGTGTCACACACAGAAATCACCTCTCATTGAACCAATAACATAAAGAAGTACCCTTCCTAACAAATTCTGTATACCCCACGCCCCAGGAGAGTGATAGGCTGATATTATCGGCTAACATGAAGTTGTTGAATCCGTTGCTAAGTCAGCTGCCAAAAAACTTGTTTCACTGTTGTACAAGACAGTTTTTCTCTCCAGAATCTATCTTACATATCTATAAGTCTACTATTTGCCGATACTTAGAATTTGGCTGCCAGATATGGTCCAGTGCTCCTGCTGTATATTTTGAGATTATTAATAAAATCCAAAGAAGAATTAGCAATATTGTTAGCCCTAACCTAGCATCTTGGCTTCAGTCACTTCCCCACTGCTGCAAAGGTGCCGCTCTCTGTTTGTTTATAAATACTTTTATGCTAATTGTTAGGATTAGCTTTTCACAATGGTATCTAGACTTCATGAATTTAATTGCAGTGCTAGATAGGTAACAAGGTATCATCATTTTTTAGTTGAATTGGTTAAATGTAACCACAAGTTCTATGCTAACAGTTTCTTTTCTCATTCTTCTTGCTTGTGGAACTCTCTTCCAGCTCTAGTTAACTGGTGGCTTGGCTTCAGTCACTTCCCCACTGCCATAATCTTGCCCCTCTGCATCTTTTCCATAAATATTGTTATAGTAACTGTTTGGATAAACTCTTCACTATGGTATCTAGAATGGTTAAATTTAAGCGCAGTACAAGATCTTATCAATTTACAGTTGAGTTGGCTAGAGGTAGCCATAAATTTTATGCCAACAAATGTGTAAAAATTTAAATGTGATGTCAATTGTTATCTAATTTCGTCTTGCTTACTCTTTCCGCTTTTCACTCATTATTGATGTTTTTATTCCTAATTCTTTGACACCTTGTAACTCCTTGAGTCTTATTGGTTTTAAGGCCTTGCATGGGCTGAGGCCACTTAAAAATTGACATTTTAAAACTGAATCTGATCATGACTAGGAGAATTTTTTTCTTTTTTCCAGTTGATGGTTCAAAGTTGAAAGATTCATTCTTCATGTTTGTTTCTATTAAATTGAAACTGGAATTTATACCCCAGATTTGGCATTCCATATTATGCCTTAATCAACAGTTGACTAGTAAATTTTTAAACCATGAAGTGTTATCTCTCTGCCAATCAGTGCATTGTCTTTACTGTTCAACCAATGTTAAGATCTGTCTGAACTACATTCTACCTTCCCGCTATATTAGTTCTACACTCAGTATGTGAAGTCTCAGAATAAATGCTTTTATCCAAAACAATGCACACACAACAAAACAAACACAACAGTCAAAACATGAGAAAAAACTAACACTGCCAAAAAGAAAACCACCTTGAAAATGACTAAAGAAGTGGCCAAAAATGCTTGGAACAATGTAAATTATGAAAAAGTTGTGTATTCCTTTACTCTTACAAAATTAAATAAATGTAAGAATGCTAAAAAAACTAAGTAAAAAAAAAATTAAATCTTCCTTGTTTTCCATATTTAATGAAAGATTTTTGAAAAAAGGTTTCTGTTCAAATATACATTATATTAATGTGTATGCCTATTTCTATACCCTGAAGGAGGAACTTAAATGTGCTTGGGCCAATTAATGTCTAAACAGGCACAGACAATTTAACCAAGTTTGAAATCAGTATATTAGAATAATAAATTCCAATCCTACTAATTCTGACTAACTAACTTCTCTGATAACAACAACAAAGATAAGGACAAGAGTTCAAAGATAAATAGTGAAAATAAAAATATAATAATTCAGTATTATAGTGCTTAGCTTTGTCCAAGTCTATGGTGTTGGAGTGAACACTAGTAAATCCATATAAAATTCTAGACATTAAAAGATTTTTTACTTTTTTATTTTATTTTTTTTATTTTTCAATCAATTTCTTTGCTATCAGATATGGCACTTTGAAGAAGATTGTGGATACTCGATGTGAGGGCAATTAGTGCTTTTCATTCTCATAGCCAAATTACTTGAACATTTGAAGTGAGCAAGAGAGTATGCCCAGTTCTCTTTTTCCAATGCGATATCACTTCAGGACGAAGATAATTATATTTCTCTAATGATTCCTTTTCTTTATTATTTGTGAATTACCATGTCTTCTTGGGAAAGGTAGTGGAGTGTTTCCCTGTTGTTTTCTGGACAGTTTTGAATAAAGAAGTTTCTTCCTTCAGGACATAGGGGATTATAATTATATATGGATTCCTTTTTATTATTATTATTATTATTATTATTATTATTATTATTATTATTATTATCTGTGAATTAAAATGCTTTATTGAGGAAGTGGTTTTCTAGGGCTATTTCCAAAATTAGCAATTCAGTTTTGTTTTTGTTTTTTCTTTTTTTTTTTCTCTTTCTCAGACTGGTTGTTACTCAAGGTAAGAAAACCCTGTCTACACTGCTATTTAATCCATAGCTAGAGAGAGACAAGATGAATCCATTCAATTCCAAATCTACATAAAATGTTTTGATTCATTACCATTTTTTTCTCTATGTACAAATTAACATATTTTAAAAGCTGTCAGGCTGGGCTTAAGTTTTGATGAATGATGACTTATATATAAAAGAGAAAATGGTTTTTACTGTTTCTCCTTATGATATATTCCTTTCCTTTAAAATATCCTTGATTACCCTGTAATCTTTTGGGTGATCCATCATAATGAAATTAGGATAGAATAAATAATTAGTTCTCCGTCAAAATTTACATGACCTATATATTATTTATATAAAAAAAAAAGCTTCTTTTTTTTTTTTTTATTTGGATGACAAATGACAGGATTCTGTAATTAGAAGGCAAAGTTTAATATGCATTTACTCAAAAAAAATAAAAATTGGCTTGACAAAAGTATAAATTTTCTCTTGACACCACTTACTGTATAGTGGCTTGGCAATTTTTTTTTTTTTAAAGTTACTTATAAATTATAATAAAAAAAACCTTAACATATGTAACAGGGTTTATAGATTCTATTTTTCTTTTTGAATTGACAAGAAAAGTATTAAATACTGTTGTAAATAAACAGACTAACAAATAACATTGTGCTTGACATTTTTCTTGTCAATTCTCAAGAAAAAAGTATAAATCTAGATTGAATTTCTGTGGCAAACGAAAGAAACATCTGGAATATGCCTGGAATATATGTTATCTAAACTTATTTATAAATGGAACTTTGTGTGTGTCCATTACCTATAGACTCCAAAACGGCTGAACCCATTTTCCTGAAAATTTACATGGTTGTACTGTAAGCGTCTGCAAGTGTTCTTAGCTAGGTTTTGTGTCAAGGTACCCCCCCCCCGATAAATATAGAAGGGAGTGGTCTGATTTTAATCAGATTTGACACACTCATGGACAAAGACATAAGAAACAATATTCAGAAGTTTCAAGGTTGCAGTTTTTACAATAGTGCAGAAAATTTATATATATATATATATAAAAAAATAGGCAAGATGTTTGTGCGTGTGTCTGTTTATCTGCCTACATGTCTTCTTTTTTTTTTTTTTTTTTTTTTTTCAGCCCTTTTATTTTAGTTTTTTTTTGGGCTAGGAATAATTATAGTTCTTAGTCTCAGCCATGATACCATTTACTGAGAGGACTTATTTAGCCTTCAAAATTCAGTTTACAATGAAAAAAACTTATTTGATATCGATACCAGGAAATCAAAATTTGACTTACATCCATTCATTTTTCTTTCAGTCTATGGTTTAGCTTTAACTGGAAACAACTATTGCTTTTTAGTCTTTAGTGCCAACATCCAAAGAGTCTGAGCTCCAGGCTATACTGCTAGTAATTAATTACTTGTCATTGTGTACAGACATTTAATTAATTTATTATCCAGTCTCCACTCCTTGGTCTTTTGAACAGGAATAAGTTTATCCTTTGTTTCCAATTTAGTATTTAGTTTTCTGCTTTCTTAGTTTTCTCATTTTCCTTCACTCCAAGCAGGTACCCTTCTTTTTACCACCTTTCCTGGGATGAATTAATTAAAAAAAAGAATAAAATATTGCTTTTTTTTTTTTTTTTTTTTTTTTTAAACAGGATTAGTGATTTAGCTCTTGTTTACTGATTAGGATTAGGTTTCTGGTTCTTTCTTCTCATTCTCTTTCACAGAAACTGCATCCAGCATCAAGCTCTCTGATTGGGAGGTTGTGAGAAGCATGGAACCCCTCTTTTAATTGTTGTTCTCAAGTCCACCCTGACATGGAGTGGTGGCACCTGTTAGGTCCCAGCTATGGGAAAATGGTTAACTGTGGTCAAAACACTATGAAAGTATAAAAATACACTTTTATAGACATATATACATAAAAATAAACTTTTATAGAAAAATATACACTTTTGAAGGAAAAATATTACCAACAAGACATTTTTTACATAAAATTTTTTTACCATAACACATTTTTGAAGGAAAAAGAATTATTCTCAGCAAAACATTTTCAAATACAAAACTAGAAGACATTTTCAGTTTTTTTTAAATAAAAAAGAAAAAAAAACAAAAATATTTAATGAAACTCCGACCAAATCAATCTTCTTGCTATAACTGAACATTAAAAAAATACCTTATAACCTCACCTTTTTGGCATTAAATAACCCACAGAGATTGATATTGTCATTAAACAAAACTCAAACTCAAATCCATTTACACAAAACAGACTTTTATAGAAAAAATATTATGGATAAGACATTTATGAAGGAAAAAAAAAAGAAAAATTATTACCATAATGAATTTTTGAAGGGGAAAAAAATGATTACTAGCAATATATTTTCGAATACAAAACTAGAAGACATCTTCAGTTTTCTAAAATAAGACTAAAAAATTTTTCATTAAAATCTGACTAAATCAACCTTCTCACTGTAACTGAACATTAAAAAAAAAACCCTTAAAACCCTATCTTTTTAGCATTAAATAACCCAGAGAGGTTGATAAGCCAACTAAAACTCTTTTATTCCCAGTAGGCCTTTGTATCTTAGTGGCACTTTGCTAAGGATGAACTGCTTATAAAATAAAAATCATTGCTTATATTTTTTTCTTTAAATAGTAGTTTTACTTATTGTCTGATTCACATTCCTCCCTGGTCTTCTGAGCTGAAGTCGAGGTTTATTACTTGTTTCCTGTTGGATGTCTTTGTGGCATTGTCACTTTGTTTGTGGTGAAAGGATTAAAGATTTCAGTTTTACTTCCTACAAGCTTAAATCATTATTCTATCTCCCTGCTTGCTGACCTCTAGGTTTTGTTGGTTAACTGTTTCTATAGTAAATAAGTTTTACCTATTGCCCAGTTCACATTCCTGCTATGTCTTTTCAACAGGGGTAGAAGTGTATCTTTTGTTTTCTATTTAGGACAGGGTTTCTGGTTCCTTCTAAACTTTTCTTGTTTTCTTTCTCTCCCACCCAGTAGTCCCTTGTGTGTTTATTCACCTTGCTTGAGATGAATTATTAAATAAATATATCATTACTTTTTTTTTTTTTTTTTTAATCAATGAGTAGATAGGTTTGCTTTACATTCAATCCTGGTTTTTTGGACAAGAGTAGATGTCAAGCCTTTGCTCCCTGCTTAGGACTGGGTTGTAAGTTCCTACTAACAGGTTCACTTCCAGTACGCCCTTGCATCTTTGTTACATTATCACCTTGCTCTTTTTTTTTTTTTTTTTTTTTTTTTTTTTTTTTTTTTTTTAATCATATCACCCCGAGCAAGGTGGTAACACCACTGATGTGCAGGGGGCTATGTAAGAGTGAAAAGATTGGAGAAGAGAAAGCTGGAAACCACATCCTAAACAGGGAACAAGGGATGAGCTTCTTCACGTGTTCAATAGACGTGGGTGGAGTGTGAATTGGGCGATAGTTTCATCTATCTACTCCAATTGAAAAAAAAAAAGAAAAAAAACGAAAGTGAAATGATTAGAAAAGATTGATTAGTAAAATAAATTAATATTGTTGATTCACATATTTTTATGATTTTCTAAGTACACAATCCAGTCGTGTTTAACATTTTTGCTGCTAATTCTCAAAAAGAAACTAAAAGCATTTTTCTGTATTGGTCTGAGGAAAATTCCCCAGTTCAATCACATGTCAAGCCATCCCAAGAGTCTGAAGGGACGTCAGACTTGATCAAAAATTTTTTGATGTTGTTCTCAAATCTTTCCTATGGAGAGACAACATGAGTTTCTTTATGAAGAAATCACTCTGGCATTTTTTTTCTTTCTTCAGTATCTTCCTTAGATGTCCAAACTTCCCGATTTCATGTGATCAGTAGGATTTATTTGTTTTAATTTATCCATACCAAGAAATTTTCAGGATAATAATTTCAGGAGTAGATAAGTTCATCTATCATCTGGTTCAGTCTTTATAATTCCAGCATTATATTTATCTTATGACATTTTAATTTTTTTACACTATTGTTTACCCAACATAAGGTGCAAAAGCCACTCAAGGTAGAGCTTTACTGAATGAGATTGTTTTATGGAGGATGTAAAAATTGTATATTGTGAAGATATTTCTGATATGTAATTGTTGACCCAAGGCTGTAAGAGGTTAAAATTGTAGTGGTTAGGGAAGCATCCACTCGGGACTCTCCTCAACAAAGCATCCTGTCTCTTGGAAAGAAGCTGTCCCAATACAATTTTTTATTAATGTAATAGAAAGAGAAAAAGCTTAGTTCACTACTGTGGGGACAAAAAATAAAAAGGACCGGAAAGGGGTAATCTGCCCTTGGGCAGTGTAGGATTGGGAGTGAGCCTTTGGACAAGGAGGTGAACGGTAGCGTTTCTGCTGCAGAACAGCTCCAATTCCAGTTGCAGATGCATCCACTGCCAGACATGTTCAGGCAGACACGTAAGATGGCCTGCTCATTTAAAGAACTTTGTTGCTACGTAAAAATAAAAAGTGTATTCCCCCCCGTCTTTCGATGTTTTTTCTCATGACATTCTATGACAGATACTCCGTATTTTGGGGGGGGGGAGTGATGTGGGGACAAAAAATAAAAAGGACCGGAAAGGGGTAATCTGCCCTTGGGCAGTGTAGGATTGGGAGCGAGCCTTTGGACAAGGAGGTGAACGGTAGCGTTGAAAATTTCCAACATGAGTTGAGCTACAAGAACATGAATTCCACCACCTTTTGGTGAGTCTTATAAACTCTAAATATTTCCGATTGATGTAAATGTTTTTGTCTTATATTTGTTGACTATTTGGCCTGTAATAAATGTGTAAATGTACCTTGGGTTTAGTTTCCTTTCATGTTGTTTTAGTTTTAATAACTTACTTTAGAACTAACACTACATGGATAAGCCAACTAAAACTCAGCATGGCATAATGGGTTCTCACAGTAAAGGTTTGAATTACCTCTACACTGAATTTCATAGAATTACATCAATTCTTCAGAAGACTTTAAGGTAAATTTACCATCAGTGAATTAATTGGATTTATTTTGAGATGAAAGCAGAACCTTTGGACAATTTTTATACACTGTCTAGAAAAGAAACATTCTAACAACCAATATATTCAGTTAAAAATAAAAGAAGTATCCACTTGGTAGTCTGCTCAACAAAGAATCCCGGCTCTTGGAAAGAAGCTGTCTCACTAAAACTTGTTTCTTATTAACGTAATACAAAGAGAAAGAGCTTAGTTCACTACCATCAACATGGTATAGTGGGTTCTTCCATACTCAGTTAAAAATAAAAAATAAAACACTTAATTAATTAAACTAATTTTGACATAAAGCATCATTACCATTTCACATGCACATAAATGCAGCCAGCAGTTTACTCAAACAGCTTCTTTTCTCGCATTTCCCACATGTGAAATTCCCTTCCATATACTTGCATTCCTGACAGCTACAACCTCCAGGAATTTAAATGTAATGTCAATTCCCATCTCTTATCCACTTGACTCCAATCCTTTCTACATCACCCCGTATATCTTGTTCTTTTCCTTTCTCTCTACCTTCAAAACTGTCTTAACACCTGTGTTCTAATCCTTATCTTGCTCTTTTTCTGACACCCCCTTTAACTGGTTCATCTTTCTCTTCACTCTCCTCCTGTCTGAACTTATACTCATATGTAGCATCCTGCGCATGAGTGACAGTTCCGCCTTGCTTGGGGTGAAATGATTATATATATATATATATATATATATATATATATATATATATATAGTTACTTCTCTTCAAGGAAGTGTTGGTAGAATAATGGATATTTGTGTGACAAAGGAAATAAGTTTCAATTCCCATCCAGTCAGATCACATCTGTACAAATGTCCTTTGGAAAGGTAGGAATCTTGTTTTTATCTGATCCCTTAACTTATAGGTTAAATAGAAGAGCAGACTGAACTCGCTCGCCTTACATGCCAACAATTCTCGTTGAAGGAGTCTCCTTAATTCGAAACCAAAGAGATAGCAACAGGAAACAAATTTTATTTTTCCCAAAAAGTCATGACATTTCATAGATATTAAAAAGACCAGGAAGCTGTGAAGAGCCATGATTACATGCTCTCTGGTTGTGCCTAATTTATAATTCAAACTTTTTCGTAGATTTGTATGTATTGGAAAAAAAAAAAATGAATATGCAGGGTTTCGTACTATCTGCAGTTACAGACATCTACTGGGTGTCATGGAAGACATTATTATAAATGCTTTATTTTATTATTAGTTATTATTGCTCTTTGGCTGGAGTAATTTCAAAATAATATCATTGTTAATGATTTGTCGTCCCTAATAGGATTTACAATAAAACAGAATCTTCTGTTACGTAACTTTTATTATACATTTCCAAGATAAGGTATTGTCATTGTTTAAACTATTTGGGTTGTTTGGACTGTTGTCCTGATCTTTGTTGTTATCTTCATCTTCAATAACTGTCTATCTTCTTGAGATGAGGTTTTGTAATTATTTACACTATTTACATTGTTCGAACTGTTGTTCTCATCTTTGTTGCCATATTCATCTTCAGTGTCTGTCTGTCTGTCTTCCTGAGATGAGATATTGTAATTATTTACATTATTTACATTGTTCAGAATGTTTTCTTCATCTATGTTACCATATTCACAGCATTTTCCCCATTGTATACTCCAACCTTCTTCCGGTAAGGACATGTGACCCAGTAGTTAAGTGTTACTTGGATCCAGTGACTGGACCCAAAGAGTTGTGAGTTCAATATCTGGCAACAGCAGTGGTGAACAAAAAATTTAGAGAGTTGAGTTAAATGGAGATAACTAAGACACCCGGAAGTGGCATGACTCATGGAACCAGAACAATCTACCCAAGTGATCAAAATTAGGGTTCAGATCAATATTCCAATCACTGGAAGGAGGTCAGAGCATACAACAGCTGAAACCTTGTGAATATGGCAATGAAGATTACGACAACAGCCAAATCAATGTAAATAGTGTTTTATCATAGAATAGTGTTATAATTTTTCTATTTTATTATTAGTTATTGTTATTCTTGTAATGTGTATGTATGGGGGGGTGGAAAATCACAGTATCTCTCTCTCTCTCTCTCTCTCTCTCTCTTATATATATAAGATCTTGGACTATCTACAGTTTCAGGCTTCTACTGGGTATTGTGGAAGATAGTTAAATCAAATTTTATCATAAGTGTACGAGCATAGTGTGCATAGATGGCTCTGAATAGAGGTAGTACCTTCTGATGTCTATCATTCTGTGCCTTTGGGTGGACGGTCATCACTAGTCCTTAACTATTTCCTAAATCTCTTACGTGATGACTCCAAGTTGCATACAATTTGGCAACCAGCTGGTGCAGAACCATGATCTCAGAAGCCGCACAGATAATTATCTTTTTTTTCTGAGGCTATGACTACTATAAGTTTTCACTTTACTAGATGCTACTTTCATATAGCCTTGTACCAGACAGTTTTTTTTAATGAGTGAAAAAACTTGCTTTGGCAATACAGTGACAGTTGGAATAAATTTGACAAGTTTTCCGACTCTTGGGTCCTGTGCTAGACTAAATCATCTCAGTAAGTATCTTTCCAATATCCGTGATGAAATCATCGTAAAATCTTGCAAATGGATGCATTCACACGTCTTTGGATTGCAATTTGTGAATTGTCCTGCTCTTTCTTTAGTTTAATCCATCAACTATTCTTTTTTCAATCTACTAAATGCTTTTCTCTGCGTAGAAATAGTTGCTCAGCTGAAAACCCAGATCCCAAAGGTGCTGAAACTTTTACACACTTAAAAGTCAAGGGTCAAACTGAAGCAAGAAGCTAGATGTCTGCTGTGCCCAGCCATAGCAAATAGATAAAAGAAAGGAGAAAAACAAAAGTTTGTCTGAAGAACTTGAAGATGTCAGATGTGGAGAGTATAGAGTGGAATCTGCAGGCAATCAAAATTATCATTTCCCTGCCCCCAATCCACTGCTTTTAAGCCATATTTTTTATGGGAATCTGATTGTTTTACCAGATTTAAATGATTCTACATTATTCGGACTGTTGTCCTCATCTTTGTTGCCATGTTTACGACATTTTGTCCATTTTACATTTTGGCCTTTTCTAATGAATTTTGAACCAAACCCATTATTTTGATCACTGGGGTGCATCATTCTTATTGCATGTACAATGCCATTTCTGGTAGCCATGTAGTTTAACTCAACTCTCTAAGTTATGTAGCCTGGTATTGCACTTACAGCTTTTTGGATCAATCACTGGAACTAACCAACATCCATGTTTTTTTTAATCTAGAGGCTCATCCCTTGTTCCCTGTTCAGGATGTGGTTTCTGGCTTTCTTTTTTCCAATCTTTTCACTCTTACGTAGCCCCCTGCACATCAGTGGCATTACCGCCTTGCTCAGGGTAATATGATTAAAAAAGAAATATCATATCACCCCAAGCAAGGCAGTAATGCCACTGATGTGCAGGGGGCTACATAAGCGTGAAAAGATTGGAAAAGAGAAAGCCGGAAACCACATCCTAAACAGGGAACAAGAGATGAGACTCTTCACCTGTTCAATAGATGCGAGTGGAGTGTGAACCAGGCGACAATTTAGTCTATCTACTCCAATTAAATCCATGTGTCCTTGAGGATGTGAATTTCTGGGGCTTATAAACCTAATGTCTCAATAACCATTTTTCACCGGAGTTCATATTGCAATCATTGATGCTAATGATTTTCTCTAGCATTCTGTATTACTGGTTCTCATATTGTATTCATTTCTATGCTTGACTGGCTTAATAAATTTTTGTGGCCTAGTGTATGTGCTGATTCCTTAAGGTTATGTAGTTTACAATGGTGTTCTTTATCAATTACTAGCAGTATATCCCGGCGTTGTTCGGGTGTAATCTTTAAAACTAATCCATGGTCCTGGAGCTCAGACTCTTTGGACATTGGCACTAAAGACTAGAAAGTAATAGTTGTTTCCAGTTAAAGCAAAACTGTAGACTGAAAGAAAAATGAATGGATGTAAGTCAAATTTTGATTTCCTGGTATCGATATCAAATAAGTTCTTTTTTTTATCGTAAACTGAATTTTGAAGGCTAAATAAGTCCTCTCAGTAAATGGTATCATGGCTGAGACTAAGAACTACAATTATACCTACGTAGAGCCAAACCTGAAGCAAAAACTAAAATAAAAGGGCTGGAAAAATACAGATATACAAGCAGATAAACAGACACACACACAAACATCTTGCCTTTTATATATATATATATATATATATATATATATATTATTGATTTTCTGCACTCTTGTAAGAACTGCAACCTTGAAACTTCTGAATATCATTTCTTATGTCTTTGTCTATGAGTGTATCAAATTTGATTAAAATTAGACCATTCCTTCTATAACCCAATTTTTTTGATTATCAATTTTCAGTATTTATCGAGGGTACCTTGACACAATACCTAGCTAAGAACACTCGCAGATGCTTATAGTACAACTGTATAAATTTTCAAGAAAATCGGTTCAGCTGTTTTGGAGTCTATAGGCAACGGACACACACATAGAGTTCCATTTATAAATCAGTTTAGATTAGATTTAGATTTCAAGTTCATCCCATACAGGGCAGTGATCTTATTTCTCCCTCCATATTTGATCATCTACACCTGAATTTTCTATCCCCCTTGTGTTACAGCCTTGTGAAGTTCTTGCAATTTACCTTAAGGGAGCAGCCCATTTTTCCCTCATATTTCTTTCTACATAGAATGGCATACACACAGGTCTTAATCATGTTCTCCTCTATTGGAGGTCTGACTCGGGAGAGGTGTCTGTGAAGCATAGAACCACTTTTGAAGGTTGTCCTCATGTCATATCGACTACAGATCCTTCAGTTTTTTTGTTTTTTTTTTCTCCAATACCCCTTTCCCATAGGGTAGGCAGACCAACACCATTTTTGGAGAGATGTTATCTTCATGCACTCTTCCTTCCACATTGATTGGAGCTGTTGTCATATACCCTGGGTAGTTGTCACGTTGTACGGTACTGCTTATACCAACCATTTCCTGTTCATATATCTCTGGGTTGCCACTTATGACTTTTGCTGGGTGGTGAGAGTTGAAGTTTAGTTATTGTCCAGTGAATGTTGGCTTGCAAGATACGTATGTCTTGAACCCCCTTTCTATTAGAGATATTAGTACATCCAGGAATGCTAGTTTGTTGTCATTCTCTTTTTTTTCATTGTGAACTGTATTGATGATCTTACTGAGTTTATATGATCCAAGAGCATCTAGACCTCTTCCAGGGATGAGTCCAAGGTCAGTCTGTCTTTGACTACTGATAGTATCTCTACCATGGTTACCTTGGTGAATACTCACCACATCCAGGTTCACCATCTGGTTGCATTGGATGGGAGCATCTTTGATTAGTTCCACAAACTGAGCAGAGTTTCAGACATATGATGGTGACTTTCCTATCAGTGGGTCAATTATATCCACAAGGAAGCAACTCAGAGGGTGACACACAAAGCCTTGGCTGCTAACAATCAACCTGAATGGAATACCATCTTTGTGAGTCTTAGGTGAACCATACACATGAAGTAGCTTGCTGTAGAATTAAAACAACTACCTGTATGTCTTAGGCTGAAAGAGATCTTTGTTTATGATTAAGATCTGCAACAGGTATCATTCTGTCTTCAGCATAGGTCTTTCTTCACCTTGCTATAGCTACCACTTTTAATAAGGTCTTTCATTTTTTTCAGTGTATTCTGTTTTGTCCATGACTAAAGTTGCATTGCCTTTGTCAGCTGGTAGTATGACGATGATTGCCAGCCCTTCCTCTTTTGTGATGTTTGATTTGGTTGGATCAGCTTTCTCCAATGTCTGTCTCACTTTTCATCTTAGCTCATCTACCTTAGCCTGAGGGATGTTCAAGGCTGTTTCTTCAATTTAGGCAACGATGTCTAAGTATGGTATTCACCTCATGGTCATTGCAAAGTTGAGACCCTTGTTCAGCACTGACTTTTCAGAGGCACTCAACTGATGTTGACAAATGCCTTCACAGTGGTGTGATGGATTTCATGTTTCACCTTCAAAACTTTAAATCTACTTAATTTCTGTACTTGGCAGACCTTGACGGCATCGAATTCTTGCCTGAAGGATATTCCCAGCTACTGCTGGGTTCTTCTTTGGTTTTTCCATCAGTGATCCTGCTGAGTAAGACCTCAATTTTCAGGGAGATTTTGGACTGTTATTTTTGTTTCATTCACCTGTTGTATTTTTTTTTTTAATAATCAAATTGCCCCAAGTAAGACATTTTACTGCCACTGTTTTGCAGGGAGGTTACATAGGAGGAAAGTTATGAGAAAGCGTGACATGTTATAGGGGGTGTCTGAAATTGAATAAAAGAAAGGATGAGAATACTGATGAGAGTGGAGTGAACAGAGAAAGGAGCATGAGCGAGAGGATGCAGGTTAATGAGATAGATGACTATTGACTTTACATTTAAATTCTTGGAGATTGTAGCTGTCAAGGAAGCAAGTAAATGGAAGGGAATTCCACAGGCAGGAAGTGCAAGAAAAGAAGCTGATGGAGTAGAATTTGCATTTACATTTTATTGGTTTCACAGTAAAAGGGTGGGACCTAGTTACTAATCTTGTAACTTGAGTAAATTCATATATTAGGGGCCCCAGTGAGCTAAGTTCATTGGAACAGAAGCCATGAAAGTATTTGTAGAAGAGACACAGGGAAGCCACATTATACTGGTGAGAAAGTGACTGTGTCTGAGCTGCCAAGTCTGGATTGTCCATTGGATTTTGTCAAGGACACTTAGGTGGATAACAGGAGCACCCAACCAGATATGGCAGCAATATTCAATGCACAGGCAGATGGTAGATTTATATATGTGCAGGATTGTTTCAGACAGCAAAAACTTCCTGGTCCTACACAGAGAACTGACTTTCTTAGTGGCGGATTTAGCTATGGACTCTATATAGTCATTCTATTTGAGATCTGTTGTGTGAGTTAACCCGAGGAGGCGCAGTGTGTTGCTTTCAGGGAGACTAGCCATGCTAATGGTGTGTAGGAGTGATTTGTTCTTAGATCAGGGCATGTTCCACTTTTTCTGCAACCAGATGGCTTTCCTTAAGTTGATGGCAAGTCTTGGTGCCAAGCCTGCAGGGATGAGTTGTAATTCTCTGTATTGATGTAGGAATGCCAGGTGGTTTGATATTCATACCATCTTTAAGTGGAATTTTTCTATTCATTTCCATATTTTTGGTAAATCGAATCTGTACCAATCCTACCGTACTTGTCTATATTTCTGAGATGAGGTAGTATTTATATTATTTACATTGTTCAAACTGCTGTCCTCATCTTTATTGCCAGTGATCAAAAAAAAGGGTCCAGTTAGAAATTTTTTGCACCTGAAGAAGGTTGGAACGTAGAATGTCTGAAACGTTATAAACATGGCAATAAAGATGAGGACAACAGTCTGAACAATTTAAATAACGTAAATTCTACTTCATCTCAGAAATATACACAAATAATAAATGAGTCTGTTCAAATTTGGGCTACAGATATATACTTGACAGTATAATTAATCAAAACTGGCACAAGGCTGTCTGTCAAGATTACACATACTGATAATGATCTATGACTAACTTTCCTAAACATTTCTACATGACATAGTATCTGAACTGTCTGTTTGTCCTGGTCTGGCATTCCGTTAATTGTTATATATTTCTTTTTTTACAAACCAGTGAACATTGATTATGTCATTTAAATCTCGTTTGGACGTTCAAAGAAGAGGAAAAAGCTAAGACAAAAAAAAAAAAAAAAACAGCAGTGAATGCCTCCACTTCACTGCAACCCAAAATGTAAATAAATGGCTATTTCAATGTTGGGAATTGTTCTGGTTGAAATGGCATTTGTCTTTACTCATTAGAACCTCAATGTGAAATGAAACATCTTTGAATAAAAAGAAAAAAATAAATGCCTTTTAAAAGAAAGGAAGAATATATATATATATATATATATATATAGTGTATCAAGGCAGCAGATACTTTTCTAAATATATACTGTTAAATATAAGAGACAATGAATGTCTATTATGTTTAATCATATTCTAAACATTGTATTTTGGCTTTAATTTTTGGTGAAAATAAAGACAAAAATTCTCCAACATTTGGATAATTTTTTAAATTGGTTCTAAGCTTTTGACTCACATGAGCCATCTTCAGTGAGGTTACAGGGACGTTGACATAAAAACATCCACCATTAAAGACGATTTTATCTTGTGTTGACGTAAAACTTTGCTAAGCGGCGATAAGTTCTTGTTCTTCTATGTGCCCTGTCCCTTCAGGACATAGGCAATCATGGCTCTCCACGTCTCCCTATCCCTTGTGGCTCTTAGTATGTTTGCTCCTGTTACTCCTGGCAACCCCCGTTCCGTCATCCACCTGATCAGACCCTGCAAATATGTTATCCGCTGCCTTCCTCTGTCTCTCCTTCCTTCTATCTGTCCAGTCAGTATCAGGTTCTCCAGGCTCTCCTTCCTCATTGCATGTCCCAGGAACTTCAGTTGTCTCTTCCTGATGCTCAGCATCAATTTCCTTTTTGTTGCCATTCTTTCTAACACTTCGTCGTTGCTTGTATGCTCAGTCCACGATATCCGTAGCATCCTTCTGTAGAACCACATTTCGGCCGCTTCCAGTTTTGTCCTCATTTTCGATGATATTGTCCAGCATTCACTGCCAATAGCAAATGCAGTTCATAAATTTGTAATGTGGTTCTTTGATGTCACATCGCGTGCGAGCTCAAAATGTTAACAGAACCATATATTTAAATGCAATGTAATGTGTTATGACCAGATTTAAATGTGATTTTATTAAGTGTGGGTTGTTCTTCTAGCAGTATATGTTTAGAAAATATATATATATGCACACTTTATTTTAATGACCAAAAACAAGTTTACTTACTTGCATTATTCAGCATAGAAACAAGTTTGAATTTAAACTCGTTTAATTTTTGTGTATTTTATTTCTCAAGTGCTAATATTTCTTTGTATGTGAATCATCTTTTAAGCAACCAAGATTAAAACATTTGCTTTCAGTCAACCCGCTACATCATTACATTGCCTTCTCTGAATTGACCTTCTGAATAGAACAATTTTGAATGTTTAAAACGCATTAAAGATTTAGTTTCCATTTTCAGAGACAACGAATGAGGTGACCTTTTTTTTCTTTCCCCTCTGTTCTTTATCATTTATTTAAGTAAATAAATAAATCTGCCTCTTCTTCGTTTGCCTATTTGTCAGTCGATTGATTTTAGAAGGCAGAAGATAAAATTTGTAAATGCTGAGCTTCCTCTTTCTTTCTTACTTTCTTTTCATTTTGTAAACTGAAGCATTTGTCTTTTAATGCTTACTCAAAGACAAACATCCTTCGCTCATCTGCCAAACCAATCATTTCTGTCTCCAAGATTTCAATTCCATTAACCTGATTTTACTTTCTTGAAAATTGTATATGCAGCTTTGGTTCAGTGGAGCTGGAGAGAACTAGAGTCTTAGTTCTATGGTTTGATTTCTTTCGTTAGAAATTTGGTTCCCTTGACTTTTGTGCACAAAAATACAATATTCTTGTATGTCGTCCACTAGGGTTCCAGACTAATTTTTTTCTCTATTGTTATGGAACCATCTTGTAGAACAACTTCAATAATTTCTATAAAATATTAAATCACTGAAATTAAGAGTTTAGTCTCTTTTTTTTTTTTTTTTATATGTTAAAATCAATTATAGTTGATTATAGGATATTAATAATAATAATGAACATAAGTTTGTTTAGGAATTAAATTAAAAAAAGTTAGCAGTATTGACAGAACTGAAAACGATTACTTAGTTATTTCTTTTAGTGCATCATTTTACTTAAAATCTGAGCATGTTATGTAAACAATAGTCATAGGAACAAAGAAGAGTACTGGACTGCTATGTGATGTCAGTTCTTCAATATGGCAGTCAATGTTGGACAGTATCATCGAAGATGAATGGAAAAACTTGAAGCAACTGAAATGTGGTTCTGCAGGAGGATGCTGCAGATATCATTGATCGAGCATGTGATCAATGATGAGGTTTTGGAAAAAATAGAAACAAAAAGGCAATACTGAGCATCAGGAAGAGACAGCTGAAGTTCTTGGGACATGTAATAAGGAAGAAAGGCTTGGAGAATCTGATACTCACAGGTAATTTAGAGAGAAAAAGAGACAGGAGAAAGCAGCATATAACATAGTTGAAGGGCTTGAGCAGGTGGATGGTAAAGTAGGGTTTGGGTGGGGTAACAGGAGAAAGTGTGCTAAGAGCCACCAGGGATGCATCCTGAAAGGACATAGCATATAAAAAAGGAACCATAAATAATCTTCACCATGTGTCACTTACAGTAATTGTTCAGGAGAGCTCTTTGCCAGGGTACCTAGACTTGGTAAATATAAGCGCCAGGGTACCTAGACTTGGTAAATATAAGCGCCAGGGTACCTAGACTTGGTAAATATAAGCGCCAGGGTACCTAGACTTGGTAAATATAAGCGCCAGGGTACCTAGACTTGGTAAATATAAGCGCCAGGGTACCTAGACTTGGTAAATATAAGCGCCAGGGTACCTAGACTTGGTAAATATAAGCGCCAGGGTACCTAGACTTGGTAAATATAAGCGCCAGGGTACCTAGACTTGGTAAATATAAGCGCCAGGGTACCTAGACTTGGTAAATATAAGCGCCAGGGTACCTAGACTTGGTAAATATAAGCGCCAGGGTACCTAGACTTGGTAAATATAAGCGCCAGGGTACCTAGACTTGGTAAATATAAGCGCCAGGGTACCTAGACTTGGTAAATATAAGCGCCAGGGTACCTAGACTTGGTAAATATAAGCGCCAGGGTACCTAGACTTGGTAAATATAAGCGCAGTACTGGACTAGCAATAAGGTCTCATCGATATACAGTTGAACTGGAAAGATGCAACCGTAAGTTTTATGCTAACAGATTTTTTCTTGCACTTATTGCTTGTAGAACACTCTTCCAGCCCCATGCTTTCCAGCCAACCTTGATCTTCAAAAATTTAAATGCAATAGTAATGATTAACCTTTCACTTGAAAAGCTTGAGATTATAATGTTCAAGAGAGTATCCATGTGGAAAGTCTGTCCCATTTCGTAACAGTTCTGGGAGGAAAAAGTTTTCTGTATGCTACTTTCTCCTTACATTTAGAATAGATTGAATAGGTGGGTGATTTAAACTTTCTAGGGTAGAGAATTACCAAAGTTAATCAGAGGATAGATGGAGTAGTGGTGAAATGACTGGGAAATGATAAACTGCATATCCTACCTGTGATATCCAATAATTAATTTTTGAAAGAGATTTGTAGATAAAGTATTTTTATTGTCCATAAAATTTTACTATTTTTCCTTTATTTACACAATTTATATATGAATTATTCTCCTCATTTTTGTTGTCAAAATTTTGGCTGTAGTTCTCAGCAACAATCAATTGTATATTGACCTGAGTAACCTATAAGGAACTCTTAAATGAACCTTTTATTAAATCTATGTGGTAGACTGTTTTCATTTCACTGTCTAGAGATATCTTGTCCATTTCTTATTTTTAGTGCTGTTGAGTTATTGCTTTGCTTTGTTTCCATTGAGTCCAAGTATGCACTGCCTGAACTCAAAATTACAATATCTCCAAATTCATGAACCAACACTAGGTTATTGTCTTATTGTTTTGTTTGCTTTTTTGTTTGTTGTTTTGTTTGTTGTTTTGTTTTGTTTGTTGTTTTGTTTTGTTTGTTGTTTTGTTTGTTGTTTTGTTTTGTTTTGTTTGTTGTTTTGTTTTGTTTGTTGTTTTGTTTTGTTTGTTGTTTTGTTTTGTTTGTTGTTTTGTTTTGTTTGTTGTTTTGTTTTGTTTGTTGTTTTGTTTTGTTTGTTGTTTTGTTTTGTTTGTTGTTTTGTTTTGTTTGTTGTTTTGTTTTGTTTTGTTGTTTTGTTTTGTTTTGTTTGTTGTTTTGTTTGTTGTTTTGTTTGTTGTTTTGTTTGTTGTTTTGTTTTGTTGTTTTGTGTTGTGTTGTGTTGTTTTGTTGTGTTGTGTTGTTTTGTTGTTTTGTTGTGTTGTTGTGTTGTGTTGTTTTGTTTTGTTGTTGTTGTTTTGTTTTGTTTTGTGTGTTTTGTTTTGTTTTGTTGTGTTGTGTTGTTTTGTTTTGTTGTGTTGTTTTGTTTTGTTTTGGTATTTACCAATGAAGAGGTTTGAAGAAATCAGTAGGACCCAAATCAAACACTAATGGTGCTGGTCACTGGATCATTATAAGCAGGGCACAAACAAAACTTCAACACATGAAAACATGTACAGGACAAATGCAGCCAAGATACCGGTAGCACAAACAAAGATGGACAAATTTCAAACTAGGCTGGATAACATGGACAGAAATCCTTGGTAATGGACAGCAATTATGTTAGATGACCAACACAATGTACTGCGAGCCTGCCACTTCCCAAAAAAAATGTGCATATTTTATAGAGCCTAAAACTTAAGCAGTGTGGGTAGCAGGGGACATATAGCCTGGCCAGCACACAACCTCAACATACTATTTCTCAGGCCTGTTTTCTGGAGAGGTCATTCCAGTGTCACAAACAAAGTAAAACAGGGCAGTACATTTTGTCTCTCAAGATAAACAGATGCCTTCTAATAAAAGAGTAAGATTGTCCTGCATCTGATCAAGAGTTTCTGAGTAGCATGGAACCACCTCTTAATTACTTGTTAGGGTCCCAGCTATGGGTAAATAGTTAACCCCTAAAGTGGAAGTATAATAATAGACATAGTAAAAATTCCAGTAATAATTTTTGGAGAAAGAAATATTACCAGTAATATATTTTTGAAAGTATTTTGAAAAAAAAAATATAGACTTCACCACTCGGATGCAGTCATTTTCTCACCGGCACAATGTGGCTTCTTTGTGTCTCTTCTACAAACACTTTCATGGCTTTTGCTCAGATGAACTTAGCTCTCTAGTACCCCTCATACATGAATTTACTCAAGCAACAAGATTAGCACCTAGGTCCCACCCTTTTACTGTGAAACCAATAAATTGTAAAAACAAATTCTACTCCAGCAGCTTCTTTCTCGCACTTCCCGCCTGTGGAACTCCCTTCAGTTTACTTGCTTTCCCAACAGCTACAATCTTCAAGAATTCGAATGTAAAGTCAATAGTCATCTTCTATCTCACTAACTTGCATCCTCTCTCTCTCTCTCTCTCAGGCTCCTTTCTTCATACACTCCACTCTCATCAGTGTTTTCATCCTTCTCCTACCCTCTTCCTGACACTCCCTATAACCTGTCACTCTTTCTCATAACTTACCTCCTATGTAACCCCCTGTTCAACAGTGGCAGTAAGATGCCTTGATTGGAGCTACACGATTATAAAAAAAAATATAATATATATATATACACACACACACACACACACACACACACACACACACACACTATCAATACATCTGACTCTCAATAAAACCATCTTTACAAACATACATCAGTGTAACCTGATATACAAATTAATTTCTTAAAAAGAATATATATTCTATTCATACAAATCTATTGTAATAATCTTGTTGGCATTAAATAAACCATTGGGGTTGATATGCTATTGATACAAACCAAAAAAATAAGAGATATTGATACGGACATTTGAACACGAACAATCTTTCCCTGTAAATTTAATAAAGTGTTCTGTTTGAAATGCCCTGAATGTTACTTAGATTACAAGCACTTAAAGAAGGACAGTGGGTACAACAGCCAAAATGTGATAACGAAAATGAAGACGTTAGTGTGAATGTAAATAATAACTCCTCAAACCAGAAATTCAAAGATCATTTTTTTTTATTCTTCTTTTTTTTTTTTTTATCGAAACAATATTGAGGATTACTATCACTCTTATACAATCAAGAATGCATCATGAAATGAGATTGGAATAAAAGACAGTGGTAGGAAAATTAATGATAAAGAACCTCGAATTAATGTGATGGCAGCAGCAGCCAAAATGAGAAGGCATTTCCACGTGATATGGGAAGTTCATCTGGTGCAGAATGAAAGTTAAAGCTTTGCCTAAAAGAACTTTTTTTCTTATAAATTCTTGCACTTCAACAGCCAAAGAACAGATCCTCTAAAAACACTGGGATGGAAAATCTCCAAAAGAAAAGAGGGACAGAAACAGAAAAAAATATTACCTATCTTTCTTTCTACCACCCTCTTTTCATATCTGCCTATCCCTTTTTATATCTCTCTCATCTTCTGCAAATCTATTTTTCTTTTTAAGTCTGTCTATCCATATATCTATTTGTCTATGTATCTCAGTTTTTTCGTATCTATTTTTCCTCTTGTAGGGGCCTCAGTTATGTCAGGTACAAGGCCACTTAAAAACATAGTCGACAACCCCCACGTTTTAAAATATCAGAAGGTTGGATGTTGGAATGTGAAATAAAATATTTTGTTTTGTATGTTAAAGTAAAATTTTATTAACTAAACAGAATAACAAATTTGTTAGAAGAAAATGTTCAAATAGAAAAATGTTTGTAGTTAAATGTTCCAGAAAAATAGTAGTAAGGAGTTAAATGAGCGGATGTAAAAAGATTAATCAGGCTGCTAATAAAGTCCCTGTTCTTTCCTTTTTTTTTTATGGCCAGTGAGAAAGTGAAAAGGAAGTCAGAATAGCCATACGTGATACACACAATTTGGGTGATCAGACATGACTGACTGGGCAGAAGATTATCCTGCAGTAGTTTGCCATTACTTTCTGTGGTAAACTGGTTGCCAGCCAAGGCTATAGAACCCTATATGTCCTATTATTTAACCCATAACAGGACGGAAGAGATGGATTAATAACTTTCCCAAGGGTATTTGTGCATAAGTGAATGCAAGGAATTCAACTGGAATTCAAACTCGGCTTTCCGTTTTGTTGTTCTGATCCGATATCCACTGCACCACAACGCACATAAGGAAGGTGAAAAAATAAAGGAAATTGTACTTATCAGACTTTAGTTTTTAGGAGTCAGTTGAGGTATCTTGTTGTTGACTCAAGAATGTAAAAGAAATGAGCCATGAGTGAAGAACAACAAATGTGTGACAAGACCTTACACTTCATTTGGGCTTGAAGGTTTTTTTGTGACATTTTAGTGTCATTTCTGTGCTGCTACCATCTGACTGAATTGTTCTTGTTGTTTTTATAACCATTTAGATTTTTTTTCACACTAGCTTTCTGTTTCAAATATAGCTTCTCTTTATTGGTTAGAAAATAAATTTCACATGGGAAATTTGGCTTTATCTTTTTCTTTCAATATGGGGTCAATCCTTTTCCTATTTGTCAAAATTAAATTTCACACTTGATTGTGAATTTTTGCTTTGGTCTGGGTTTTTCCAAAATGCTTTCAGTCATTCTGATTTGATTTTGTGCAGGGTTTCAGTTAACTGTTGGATGATAGAGGATTTATATCCTATACTCTTCAAATCTATTTTCAATCACTCTCAACATTTCGCCCTGTTGTGAAATATCCTGTCCTACCCTGGAATGGGTATGGCCCGGGTTATAAAAGACCAGGACTAGAATAAACTACAGAGTGATGGGGGTTGCTGATTGATATAAGAATGAATTGTTTTCTTTTTGCAAGAATACATTCAAACCTAAGTTCTTGGATCTTGGTTTGTTTTTGGGAAATGTTGTCATATGCCAAGTTGCCCCCATTAGAGGAACTAGTTTATTGACTTAATCATCAAAACTTCAACAAGAATTGGTCATTATCAATGAAACTAAAAAGAATTATCCAGAGCGTTTGATATTGATTTTACAAATGTTTGAAAGTTCAACCCCACCCAACCCCCACCAGGTGATTTTAGCAACAATTTTTCTTTGACCATTTTCCTTCTTCCTGCACATAGACATTGTAAATTGATTTATCTGATGATTTCTTGGCAAAAAAAAAAAAAAAAAGTCTGCCACAATGATCTGTTTTTACAGGAACATTCTGGATACAAGGGCATGGACACTTTTTTTTTTTTTTTTAAATCTAAAAAGAATGGCACTTTATTTTCCTTTTTTTTTTTTTCTGATATACTTGAAAGAGGTATTATTTAATTGAAATCATTTTCTTATCTCCATAAAGTGAAATAGACAGGTAATATGACTTGAGTTGTTCAATTTAACAATCTGAAAAAAAAATGACACCAGACAAATGGCTTTTATAAATATAGAATTTTACCACTTCATGTTATACTTTCGTTTGTATTTCAAATGTACATCATGCACAAAATTTATAAATCTTCAGAATATGTGTATGCATTTTTATATATATATATATATCTAAACTTATTTATAAATGGAACTTTGTCTGTGTGCGCGCGTCCGTTACCTATAGACTCCGAAATGGCTGAACCGATTTTCTTGAAAATTTCCACAGTTGTACTATAAGTGTCTGCAAGTGTTCTTAGCTAGGTTTTGTGTTGAAATACCCCCGATAAATATCGATAATCGAAAAAAAATCGGGTTATAGAAGGAATGGTCCGATTTTAATCAAATTTGATACACTCATAGACAAAGACATAAGAAATGATATTCAGAAGTTTCAAGGTGGCAGTTCTTACAATAGTGCAGAAAATCGATAATATATCTATAAAAGGCAAGATGTCTGTGTGTGTGTGTCTATCTGCCTGTATGTCTATTTTTTTTAGTCCTTTTATTTTAGTTTTTGCTTCAGGTTTGTCTCTACGTAGATATAATTGTAGTTCTTAGTCTCAGCCATGATACCATTTACCCAGAGGACTTATTTAGCCTTCAAAATTCAGTTTATGATGAAAAAAAATCATTTGATATCGATACCAGGAAATCAAAATTTACTTACATCCATTCATTTTCCTTTCCATTTTGCTTTAACTGGAAATAACTATTGGTTATTCGTGCCAATGTCCAAAGAGCCTGAACTCCAGGACCATGGATTAGTTTTAAAGCTTTCATTACACCCCAGCAACTCCGGGCTATACTGCTAGTATATATATATATATATATATGTGTATGTATATATATATATATATATATATATATATGTGTATGTATGTGTGTGTGTGTGTATGTGTCAGATTAAACAAATTGCGAACATTGTGTCTGCTTATTTTTAATAAAATCCATTCACACTCACGAATTATTTTTCGCGTATTATAATTGAAATTGTCAGAAATGAACTGTAATGTTGTCAGAGTACCCAAGTACTTTCAATCTCTTTCTGAGATCATTTTCAGGGATGTGAGTTAGGGTAATAAAAAATAACCGCAAAACTGTGTTGCTAAGAATTACTGCAAATTTTTTTTCCACTTCTAATATAACAGTTGACAAATTGCTAGCATTGATTAGAACGTGAAAATTATCCACAATGGAATTTTTTTATATGTTGTAATGTCATGGTCATGCCGGTGTTAAAGCATAAAAAATCTGTTCTTTTTACAAACACTTTAGAACATTACTAGAGTATTCATAGCTGATTCTGTTAATGGCTTAAGTGTTTTAATGAATATTTCCTCTGTAGTTTGCTCTTACTGTTTTTTTGGTGTAGGATAGTTGTATTATCAATCATTTTTTTATATTGCAAATGTTGACAGGAATGTTGTTGTAAATGTCTAGAAACAGATGAATGGTCAGACAAATGTAATGTAAGATGTCTATTTAATGTAGTTGTTGTAAATCTAACATATCTGTAAGTATGAATGGATTTTTATTAAAAATAAGCAGACAATGTTTGCAATTTATTTAATTTGACATGTCTAAAAGAAAATTTACTGCCTAAATACACACAAACACACACATATATAAATATATATATAGGTATGAGTGTATATGTGTGTATATGCAGATAGGTGTGAGTGTAGGTGTAGATAGGTAGGTGTGAGTGTAGGTGTAGATAGGTAGGTGTGAGTGTAGGTGTAGATAGGTAGGTGTGAGTGTAGGTGTAGATAGGTGTGTGTGTGTATGCAGATATGTGTGTGTATGCAGATAGGTGTGTGTGTGTGTATGCAGATAGGTGTGTGTGTGTGTATGCAGATAGGTGTGTGTGTGTGTGTATGCAGATAGTGTGTGTGGTGTGTGTGTGTGCAGATAGGTGTGTGTGTGTGCAGATAGTGTGTGTGTGTGTGTGTGCAGATAGGTGTGTGTATGTATATATATATATATATATACACACACACACACATTATATATATATATATAAAAATGTGTGTGTTTATATATATATATATGTATACAATGCTGCACAAAAGTAAGTGATAAAATGATATTAATTTTTTTTTTCCAGATAATCAACATATCTTTGTTTTAATTCATTTAAGAAATAAATAATTATCTTCAAAAATGTTTATCAACCTGTAATAAAAATATTAAAAATTAAGATGCGCATAATTAAGTGAATCCTTAAATCTAATTTGGAATCTCCTCCCTTTGAGGTCATGATATGTCATCTAATTTTTTTCTATAATTTTTAAGAAGTTTCTAGCAGTAGGGAGCATCGTTTTTGAACATTCCTTTGGGCAAAATTCTTACAGTCATTTGATGTTAACTGGACTGTTTTCATATACTGACTTCTACAACTTGAACCACAGATTTTCAATTGGGTTTAGATCAGTAATTTGACTTGGCCATTCCAAGACTTGAAATTACCCTTTCAAATCCATTCTCTTGTGGTTTTACTTTGATGCTTTGGACCTTTGTAGTCTTGGAGGATCCAGCATCGACCTATCCCAACTTTCAAACTGGAAGCCAAAGACTTTTCTTAAAAAATTGCTTGTTATCTTGGAGAGTCCATTGTGCCATCAATGCTGACTATTTTGCCTGTTTCAGCTGCAGCAAAGCACACCCCTCAAATCATAATGCTGTCATTGCCATGTTTAACTGTTAACACCAAATTCTTCTCTTCAATTGCTGTATTAAGTGCTCACCAGGCATACTGCCTACTGTTCTTTTCAAAAAGCTCTAGTTTGGTCTCATCTGTCCATAAAATCCTTTGACAGAACATTTCTACAGTATTTACATTATTCGGGCTATTGTCCTCATCTTTGTTGCCATTTGTATGACGTTTTGGCCATTGTATGTTCTGGCATTCTTCATGTGCTAGGAATTTTGAACTGAACAATTTATGACAATCACTGGGGCATATCATCCGCATTCCTTGCGTAGTAATGTCTCGATTGGATAACACAAGTTATCTTTCTCTAACCTTGCAAGTTACTTGTTCACCACTGCTGTAGCCTGGTATTGAACTCCCAACTCTTTTAGGTCAAGTCACAGGAACTAACCAACATTTATATCAACTAGGCCATGTGTCCTTGTGGTGAACAAGTAACTTGCAGGGTTAGAGGGAGATAACTCATGACTTCCAATCGAGGCATTACTACAAAAGGAATGTTAATGATATACCCCAGTAATAGTAATAAAGGGTTCGGTTCAAAATTTCTAGCACCTGAAGAAGGCCGAAATGTACAACGGTTGAAACGTTGTACAAATAGCAACAAAGATGAGGACAATAGTCTGAATAATGTAAATACTACCTCATCTCCAAAATACAGACCAATACTAGAACATTTCTAGCTTGTAGAGTTTATTGTAGTTAAGCCAAGATTTGTGCCCTTTTAATAAACAAGGGCTTTTTTTCTAGGTAGTCTGCCTTTGTCTCAGTGTAGATGTATGCACATTGATTCCAATATTGGCCAGGATGCCTTGGAGAACTCCAGAAGTCCCAGCAGGATTTGCCTGGAGACAGGCACTTCAAACCATTTTGATAGCTTTTCCTCACTTTCTTCATCATTATATGCTTCAATTGCGTGACTTTTTTAAAGCTTCAGGAAGATTTTTTAATCTTGGCATATTATTTTTTTTTTAATTTATTCTCAAACTGCACTCATTTGCATAGACAATGTTTTATATTGGTTGATTGCAGGATGCACAGCTTACCTAAAAAATGATCACGTCATTTTGATATGTTCATAAAAAATTCTTTGCACTGGCAACCATGTAAAACAAAACCTGGAGTGTAATGGGTTCACTTACTTTTGCACATCTTAATTTTTATTGTTTAGTTAATATTTTTGTACCAGCTTAAAATTTTTTCAAAGTAACCTTCCAAAATGCAACACGCTGCACTTTGATGGTTTCACTCTTTCAACCAACCTTTAGTAGAACAACTACATTTTATAATCGTATCAGCTCAAGCAAGGCATTTTACTGCCTGTTTTACAGGGGGTTACATAGGAAGAAAGTTATGAAAAAGAGTGACAGGTTATAGAGTGACAGGGTGTCAGGAAGTGGGTAAGAGAAGGATGACAATACTGATGAGAGTGGAGTGGATGGAGAACGGAGCATGAGAGGATACAGGTTAGTGAGATTGGAGATGACTATTGGCTTTACATTTAAATTCTTGGAGAGAATAAATTGAACAAGTAGTTATATCTATTGCTAAGAAGGTTGGGTCGCCCTGACAGACTAGAATGCTTCTTTTGCTAGAATCCATATTGCACATTTATAAATCTACCATTCATCCTTGCATTGAATACTGTTGCCATATCTGGTCGGGTGTTCCTGCAATTCATACTGAGGTTCTTGACAAAATCTAAAGGAGGATCTGCAGTGTAATCAATTCCTTATATAGTAGCTAGACTTCAGTCACTTTCTTACCAATGAGATATGTCTTTCTCTGTTTTTTCTACAAATATTATCATGGCTTCTTCTCTAATGAGCTTCTTGCTTTGGTGCCCTGACCACACAAACTTACTTGTGCTATGAGATTGGCAATTAGATCAGACCATTTTAATGTCAGAATAGTCAAATGTAACTGCCACTTTTACGATAGCAGTTTTTTTTTTTTTTTTTTTTTTTTTTTCACATTTCCCACCTGTGGAACTCCCTTCAATATACTTGCTTCCCTGATAGCTACAATCTTCAAAAGTTTAAGTGCAATGTCAATTACCATCTTTTATCTTGATTCCCAACTTTCTCTTACCCTTTCTTCTACATCCCCAGTAGTGTGTTTCCACTTCCTTTTTTCTATTACTTTAACCCCTTGCACACCAGTGGTGGTACTTCTTTGAGATGAAACAATTACAAAAAAAGTTTTAAATCATTTAATAAAATTTTTTCTTAATGAATATATAGTTTAAGATTTATTGATTATCTGTAAAAAAATTTTTATCATAATGGTTCACTTACTTTTATGCAGCACACGTGTGCATATATCTCACATCATCTCACCCCTTTTTTTTACACCCAATTGTGTGTAGGGCAGTAACCGGTTTTTATGGGACAGGGTTGTTAGCCCTGCGCCCAACTCCCAAACCTGGAGGAGCAACTGACCATTCTTGATCATTAACTTTACAGCACCTGGTATTCCCAAACGGTCACCCATCTTAGTACTGACCAGGCTCAATGTTGCTTAACTTAGGTGATCAAACGACAACTGGTGTATTTAACACGATGTAGATGTACACACACACACACACACACATATATATATATATATATATATATATATATATATATATATATATATATATATATATATATATAAAAAAATATCCTACTTCAACAAATTTCTTAAGAGATGTTTTAAAGATGACTGATTTAAAAAAAACTTAATTTTTAAAAAAATCTTGAATGAAGTTTTTACTCTACATTTAAAATATTCATCCATTGCTTTATCACATATCTTTTAAAAAAAAATCTTTGAAAAAGCTTGTTAAAGAGAAACATGTTAGATTAAGAGTCACTTATTTACTTACCTGTTATTTACTTATTCTATTCATCTTGTCAGATTTTGATCCATCCATTCAACTCCTATGCTATATCTATAGCATGACTTTGAGATTTATGCACTATGCAATCATCAGATGCTTATAATGAATTGACCATTCCTGAATTTGAATTTTTGGTTCTTGCATTGTTCATGGTAGTTATATATTGTAATGCTGGATTACTGTTTTTGGATTTTTTTATCCTTGTGCTACGTCAGTTTCATCAATGTTGTGTATTCAGACATTTAAAAGATTTTTTTTCTCTTTTTTCTTTTACTCATGGTACATCTTTTTATATATAACTTTATTGACATACTTAATATCGAAATTTGGATCTGAAATGTTCATGGTATGTTTGATCACTGTGATCAATATTTATCACTGAAATAAGTGCATTGACAAGGAAGGAGATTAAGTTGAAAAATAAAGTATAATTTTTTTTTTTTTTTTTTTTTCATGATTCTGTGCGTACTTTATACGTATACAATTGTTTCTATATATATATATATATATATATATATACAGGGGCCCGACAATATTTTTCAGACACTTTAGTATTCGACTTTCCGAATACCATAGAGTGGTGAAATTCCTTCAATAGAATAGCATAAACATATAAGACAATACCTGAAATAAAAATGGAAGAAAATCAATTAGGTGAGGAAAAATATTTATTTTTCATCATTTTTTACAAAACACACACGACATTATTTTTCGGACATCGTTGAAAAATTGTTAATAGTCTGTAATATCACCTTTCTTAATAACTTTTATCAATCTCTCTTCATAATGATCAAACATATGCACAATAACATCTCTACGTGTTTCTATTAGTTATTTTTTGGCATCTAGTATCCGTTCCCATAGTTGAGCCTCTTTTGTTATTTCAGGTCCATCATAGACAAGTTGCGCAAGCATTTCCCAAACATTTTCTATCAAATTTAGATCTGGGCTTTTTGCAGGCCATTCTAAAGTAGTCATATTCACTTTAGCCATCCATTCTATCATGAGTTTTGACACACGGATGCTGCAATTGTCTTGCTGTAGAACGAAATCATTCCCTATCTCTCTTCTTATCCTTGGTAGGTCTTTCTTGTCCAGCAACTGTTTGTAGCTTTCACTGTTCTGTCGTCCTTTCAGCCACTCCAACCATATATTTCCATTAGCAAAGATCATACCCCAAACCATAACTCCTCTTCCTCCCATCTGTCGTTTGTTCAGTACAGCAGGCTCACCCCTTCTCGACCAAGTACACCATCCAGCGGGCCCATCAAACTTGAAACGCTTTGCATCAGTAAATATAACCTTCTTAAAGTTAACATGGTTTGTTAACCACCTTTTAGCACACTCCAGTCTTGCTCCTTTGTGTTTCTTTGTTAGTGTAATTTTTTTCTTAGCCTTTGCAGCGTTCTTTGTACTGTTCGGACGTTTACATCCAATTCACATTTCTCCTTCACTTTTCTTGCTGTAACTTTTTCTCCAGATGTCAAAAGCCGTGTCACAGTCCTCTTCATTCTCCTTTCAGTCCTCTTGCTAATTGATCTTTTCCGTCCTCTCTTCTTTTTCCGCTCAGAGTTAGTCTTCAGCATGTATTCGACCGTTGATTTCGACAGCTTCAAATCCATGGCGATCCTTCTGATGCTGAGGCCATCATCCCGCTTCTTCCGTGCCAAACAAACAACTTCTTTTGAATGCATTTTACCTCATTAAACTTAATTGTTTTACCAGTAAAATAGAACAGATAATTGATTCTAATGATGACAGCTAAGTGTACAAGCAGAAAATTTGCATACAGCAACATATATATGAACTTCGCTCTTAATAAAATAGGATTTTTTGTCATGTCCGAAAAACAGTGTCGCGCAAGTTTCTGCAAAAATCACAAAAAACTAAAATTATCAAAGCCAAACTAAAAAAAAATGACACTAGTAGTGGATTTTCACTCAACTACGTACTTACAATCTCAAAAGTTTTTGGCACTAGTAACCACCTTGAAGTACTTTTTTCAAAGTGTCCGAAAAATATTGTCGGGTCCCTGTATATACAGTATATAGGTTTTGTATGTACACATTTCAAAAAAAAATTTGTGTACCTTTATATTAGCAGCAGCAGCTATTACTTTCCTGCTTTTGGGCAAAGTTATTTGAACCCTTCCATGTCACCTATGACTTTTCTATTCTTTGCCAGCTGTTACTAACTGAACCCTTTTATCGCAATCTTCTATCAGAAATCTTATGTTTACCATCTATTGTACACAACTCAAGCGTCAGTCCATTTGTTAACATTATTTATCATATATCCCACTCATCTTCGTTTATACCATCTAATCACTTTTGTATCTTTTATCTTGGACTGTTCCGATATTGACTAATTTTGATCTATTAGCTGTATTAGTAGCATTGCTCCTTCCCTTGTTTTATTGTGAATTTTTTAAAAATTTTATTTCTAAACAGTTTTCATTTATGTTCTTGCATCTGTATGTTATATCTAAATCTAAACTTATTTATAAATGGAACTTTGTCTCTGTGTGTGTCCGAAACAGCTGAACCGATTTTCTTGAAAATTTACACAGTTGTACTATAAGCGTCGGCGAGTGTTCTTAGCTAGGTTTTGTATTGAGGTATTCTCAATAAATATCACAAATCGATAATCGAAAAAATCGGGTTATAGAAGGAGTGGTCCGATTTTAATCAAATTTGATACACTCATAAACAAAGACATAAGAAACGGTATTCAGAAGTTTCAAGGTTGCAGTTCTTACAATAGTGCAGAAAATCGATTTTATATATATATATATATATATATATATAGCAAGATGTTTATGTGTGTGTGTGTGTGTCTATCTGCCTGTATGTCTGTATCTTTTTCAGCCCTTTTATTTTAGTTTTTGCTTCGGGTTTGGCTCTAAGTAAGTATAATTGTAGTTCTTAGTCTCAGCCATGATACCATTTACTCAAGGACTTATTTAGCCTTCAAAATTCAGTTTACGATGAAACATCTTATTTGATAATGATAACAGGAAATCAAAATTTGACTAACATCCATTCATTTTTTTTTTTTTTTTTTTTTTTTTCAGTCTACGGTTTCGCTTTAGCTTATCTTAAAAAATTCTTAGAAATAAAAGATTAAGACATTACAATTGGATGTTTCTTTTGTTTTGCGTTCATTTTTAACTTTCAAAATGTCCATAGTTTAGACTTTTAGCATTTCTTTGAATTCATCTGAAGATTCTGCTCTCAGTAAAATGTCATCAGTAAATATTGAATGGTTTAAAAAAATTCTGTTTTTTTTTTTTTTGTTTTTTTACTTTATATCTCTCCTCAGTTCATTATCTAAAAATAGGTTCAAAGTCTATTGTAAAAAAGACTTAAGGCAGAATTTAATGTCCCTTGCCTCACTCTTTTGCCAGTTTTTTTTATTTCTCTTTGTTTAGCTGTATTATTGCAATACTGTTATAAATATAATTAAAAAACACTTTATCAATACTCTATTCTTGGAGTGAGTTAAAGATTGCTGAGTGTTCTGCTGATTCAAATGCTTTTTCATAGTCAACAAAACCCAAAGAAATTGTTTTTTTGTATTTCTTCAATCAATTGATTTATTTGTCATAGATTACACAGTGGTTTACTAAGCATAACATAGATATCGTACAAAGAAAAAAGCATGGAGTTCCTAATGAGGATCCAGATGTAATTGATCAAGCAAAACAAGCTTGCTAATCATTGCATTATGTTAAAGTACTTAAAAGTGGTTCTGACTTATACATAGTTTGGTGGTGTTTTGGCAAAATCTTGTCATCTAAGTAGATTCAAACACTTTATTAGAATTATGAAGCACATATATATATGTATACAAGTAAGTGTTAATAATCAGCAGATAGAAGTGTAAGTTTAAACGGTATAGTTACGCTGCATGTTGACTGCCTTCAGACTACTTCACAACTGCACTTTTGAAAGTCACGCAGGTTAGTGTTATATTGATGGAGGAAGAGTCCATTCTTATAAATAAGGGCACTATAACAAGTGTAGAAATGGAAATCTTGTGATAAAAAAATTTTTTTTTTGTTTTTCAAACCTGAACTTGCTAATGTTACATTATACATTCGTCAATGTAAAAAGGCATTGTCTTCCATGAATATACTTTCTGGGTTAAAGCTTCTTGCTTGTAACATAAACCAATCAAAAATGCCTTCCGCAAGAACTTAGAATAATTCTCAGCATTTATTTTGATGCCCACATCAGCTTTGACAGGACCTATAATCTTTATATCTAATACAAGCAAACATTACTATACATCCTCCAGTTGCCTTCTAGGCCATTGGTTGACTACTCCCATGCAGGATCCAACTACTAGTAAAGAAGCCAGGTTGACCAACTGTGGCTTCATGTCAGTCGGTTTATCAAGTGTCATACATGATACATGCTTTGGGCGATCATGTCTCAAAAGAGGCATGACTGACTGGGTAGAAGACTATCCTGCAGTAGGTTGCCATTACTTTCTGCAGTAGACTGGTTGCCAGCCAAGGCTATAGAACCTAATCTGTCCTGTTATTTAACCTATAACTAGAGGGAAGAGACGGGTTAATACATTTCCCAAGGGTATTTGCACATAAGTGAATACAACAAATTCAACTGGAATTCTGCTCTCAGCTCTCCAGTTATTCGTTTTTAGCTGATATCCGCTGCACCACAATTCACATTTAAAAATGTGCTTTGTGTTGCTTCATGTACACCATGAGACTCCTGTATGTCACTAAAAATGAGTTTTGAGAAAATCAGTTTTCATGTACTTCTTCACCCAACTCGGACGTCTCTCTTTGTGATGTTTATTAGCCAGTGTTTTTGTTTGTTATATTTTTGCTCTTTCCATTGACAAAAAAGTTCCCGTGAATATTTTCTTGCTAGCCAATCCACTTTTCTTAACACCCATTTTTCTTTTAATTATTCTACTGGAATTCTATCTGCTTTTGTTTTTGTTTTTTACCTTTTGGCGCTTATGATTCCCAACATTTGGACCGCATCACTCAATAACTTTACAATATAATTTGCCTTTGTTGGAAGTTATTTCTCTTCTCGCCCATATTTTTCCTCTATTTCCTGCTGCATTTGATGTCTTATTTCAGAACGACTCATTTTTCCTGCACAAACCCTTTTTTAATGTTTCTCAAACCGTTTTTTTCTGATATTCTTAATGCAACATAATATATTTAATGTCCTTGACAGTGTTTTCAATTTATTTTTCTTTGCTCACTCTTCTCTGCTCAATCATTTTGCAATTATCAACAGTATCTTCCTGTCACTTTAAAATAATTTGTTTCCTTTTCAAAGTTAGACGTTTATAATTGAGGGTAATCTTTATTCTTCAAAAATTTAGGAAAAAATTGGATTGGCTAAAATGTTTCTACTTATTAAATAGAAACTTTTACTTAATAAACCAATTCAAATTTGAGACCAACCCAATATATATCAATAAGTAAATTATTTTTATCTGTGTATAATTTTATTTCATATTAGTAATAACCTACAAAACCCATCAAAATAATAGATGAAAGGATAATGGTCAAACTTAATCAGGATCATTAAGTCAATGTAAATTCCAGAATCTGTTCCTTAACTGCATAGTATGCAGGGCTATAAATTAAAAATTAATAAATTAAAATTTAGTTGTCTTTCTTTTAGACTGGTTGCCAACCAAGGCTACAGAGACTCTGCTGCTTTACGTTTGAACCCATATTTGGAGGTTTTTAATTGATTGATTTTCACCTAGACCACTTGCCATCCAAGACTGTAGAATCCAGTCTGTTCAGCTAATTACTCATAGCTGGCAGGGATAGATGGAATCATGCCTTTTCCAAGGATATTAATTTTTTTTTTTTTTTTTTTTTTTTTTTTTATAAGCGTTTCACCTCGAGCAAGGCATGTCACTGCCAATACTGCGCAGGTGGCTACATAGAGTGGAGAAAGGATGATTAAATATAGGAAATGTCAGAGAGTGGGTGATAGGCGGGTAAGGATACCGAGAATGAGGGTTGGGTAGATGAGTGTTCTGAGAATAATTGGGAGTTAGTGTGATAGGAGGTGTCTATTGACCCTACATTTAAACACCTGGAGATTGTAGCTGTCGGGAAAGCAGACTTGTGGAAGGGAGTTCCACAGGCGGGAAGCACAAGAAAAGAAGCTGTTAGAGTAGTATTTACAGTTACATCTTATCTGTTTAACTGTAAAAGGGTGGGACCTAGTTGCTAATCTAAATTCGTGCTTAGGCGGCACCAGTGATCTAAGCTCATCGGAGCAGAAGCCATGAAAGCACTTGTAGAAGAGGCACAGGGAAGCCACATCATGCCGGTGAGAGAGTGGTTGCAGCCGGTCTGTCAAGTCAGTATCAACCACGTTACAGATCCTCCTTTGTATTTTGTCAAGAAGCCCAAGGAGAGCAGCAGGGGCGCCCGACCAGATATGGCAGCAATATTCAATACTCGGGCAGATGGTAGATTTGTATATGTGCAGAATAGATTCAGGTGGGAAAAACTTCCGGGCCCTGCACAGAGAGCCGACTTTCATAGCAGCAGATTTGGCAATGGATTCGATATAGTTATTCCATTTGAGGTCCGCCGAAAGTGTAAGGCCAAGGAGGCATAGTATTTTACTCTCTGGAAGGCTATCCTGTCCCATGCTAATGGGAGGTAGATGCGATTGTCTATGGTGGTTAGTTGATAACAGCTTTGTTTTAGAGGCACTGAAATTTACCAACCATTTCCTATCCCAGGCCACTACGGATTGGAGGTCCCTTTCAAGTACGGCAGCGAGGTTCACTTTGTCGTCCAGACCTGGTTTCTGATCGATGCGAGAGTAGATTGTTGTGTTGTCGGCATACATGCCAACTTGGGATCTAATGGTGTCGGGGAGATCATTAATGTAGATCAGAAAGAGCGTGGGACCTAGGATAGAACCTTGAGGGACGCCCACGTTCATATGGTAGTTTTGGGAGGCATGCCCATTTAATACCACCTTCGATGTGCGGTTAGAGAGGAATGACTGGATGAGGGCAAACAGATGTTCAGTTATCCCGTAGCTCCACAGTTTGCACAAGAGGCCAGCATGCCAGACCCTGTCGAATGCTTTGGAGATATCCAAGGCAACGGTTCGGGCTTCACCATTCTTGTCAAGTGCCTGGTATATGTACTCGGTAATGGTCGTTAGCATATCAGCAGTAGAGCTGGTGAAGCGAAAACCGTACTTTGTCAGAGAGAAGCCTGTGGGCCGTGAGATGCTGAATCACCTCGGCGTTGATGATGGCTTTGAAAACTTTGCCAAAGATCGGAAGGAGACTAATAGGACGGTAATTGGCGGGGTCTGAGGGTTCGCCAGAATTCTTAAATGTAGGAACTACACAGGAGGACTTCCAACAGGCAGACAAACAGGAAGCAGATAGGCAGAGGTTATAGAGTTTAGAGAGGACAGAGGATAGTTCTGTGGCACATTTCTTCAGTACTATAACTGGGATTCCGTCGCCGCTGCTCGCTTTGTGTGGGTCAAGTTGTGCAATTATCTTGGCGACCAGCAAGGGTGTAATGTGGACGTTATTTATTTGAACCTTAGTTCTGGGTGAGAAGTCAGGTGTAGGTATTCCCAACGAGTCCAACGTCGAATTGGTGGAGAATCTACGGGCAAAGCATTCAGCCTTGTCCGCTGGGGAGGTGAGAACTTCAAACTCATTGATTAGTGGGGGAATTGAAGTCTTGCTCTTGTTGAGCATGCTTTTGCAGAGTCGCCAGTAATCTTTGGAGCCAAACTTAGAGGATGCTATGCGTTGCCTCATTCTGGTAGCAAACGCCCTCTTAGCTTCGTTCAGTACTTTTTTACACTTGTTCCGTGCTGAGGTGAAAAGGCGCCTGTTTTGGTTCGACGAGCAGCTTCGATAGAGCCGGAAGAAATGGTTCCGGTGGGCAATGGCGGCCAAGCAAGCGGGTGAGAACCAGTGGGACGAATTTGATTTTAGTTGGAATTTCCTGGCCAGGATAAAAGCATTGAAGGCACAGTCTTCGACAGGAAGATGGAAGACGTTGTTCCAGGGGACGTCGCAGAGGAAGTCTCGGAACGAGTCCCAGTCTGCTTTCTGGTAGCAATATGATGTTCTGCTGGTTTTGTTTCCTTGGGTAGAGTTAGCGCGGATTGAGATGTTGACGGAGACTACGGCGTGGTTAGAGTTTCCGAGGGGGCAGAGTTGCCTGGTAGTGCAGGAGTCTGGGATGGAGGTAAAGCAAAGGTCGAGTAAAGAGTCCCTTCCGTTAGGGTTATTAGAGAAATGTGTGGGGAAGTCCACTACTTGCATTAGAGCTTGGGTTATTGAAAAATACATGATGTGGATCCCAGGTGTGGTGGGTGTTAAAATCGCCAAACACAAATATATGGGCAGATGGGTGAGAAGAAATGGCCCTGTCGATATTAGTAGAGATGCTATCAAGTACAGTCAGAGGAGGAGGGAGAGCGGTAGAGGAAGAAGAGATAGCTAACCGAGCTTAGAAGTAAGAGACGGAAGCACATGAAGGAATGATCCAGGGATTCAAGAGATGTGACCCTGGCTAGGGGAGTTGTTCACTGACATGTACACCAAACCCATGCATATGGACATTGGAGTCCTTCCTGAAGAGGGGAAGGTAACCAGGAATGAACAGCTCTGAAGAAGGGATAGAAGGGTCAAGGTTAGTCTCACATATAGCTAAGATATTGGGTGAGTTAGTTAGAAGGAATGATTCTACACTATTAAAGTTACTGCAAATACCTCATATGTTTGTGAAGGAAACGCAGAAAGGTTTGGGCGATTTATGACTAGCTGATTTAGTCTTGCTGTTTTGTTTAATTTCATGCTGGTTTTAGTTGTGGATAGAGAGAGGTCTAGAGTAGGGTTAGGTGGTCATTAATTGCAGCAGGTGAAGGATGGTAAATGGCACCGCCTGCAGCATAATGTGGCCTCAGGGTTGTCCATCGGAAATTCATGCAGGGACGCCCATCCATGTGCGAAATGGCACTTCAGGAACCCCGATATTATTCAACTGTTGATCAGAACAGCCTCTCAAGACACTACACAAGAGTTCGGGCTCCTAACTACCAGTTGGAAGCAGCAACCAGGAAACTGCCAACTCGGTACCCTCAGAATGAAGAGACGTTGCTGCCATACTCACCAATTGCAAAAAGCTCCAGCCGAACCAACATCAAGACCGAAAAAGAGAGAGATGAACCGGGAACCCCTTCCTAAACAAGAAACAAGGCGATCACCTCTACTCTTGTCCAAAAGAAGTGGGTGGAGTGTGAGACCGGGTGATAGTAGGTACTATCTACTCCAATTAAAAAAAAATAAAAATAAAAAAATAAAAGTGTGACTGAAGTTTACTAAGTTTTAACTTTAAGTTGAAACTAAATTTGATAATTAAAAACAATTTACACAATCATAGTCGCAGTGCATTACAAGAGCGACTAGTAGAGAACTTAGGTTCGTAACAAAACAAGAACAAAAATTATACAAAAAAAGATAAGAACCAAAAGAATAAAAAAAAACAAATTTAAAAAAATACAGCAAAATAAGATCCGACGAGCTAAAACTTACCAGTTGCAGGCTGACTGACAGAAAAAAGTTAAGAAAATTTCAAAAATTATCTTCATTTTGTTTTCCCCATTCAGTTCTGGATAGTTTAAGCTGCCCCTAAATAAGCAGTAACAGGGAGTAGTGTGAGGGTAGAATACATTGAAGTAGGTGGGGGGAACACCGCAAAGCCATGTGTCCAGTTAGCAAGGGAGAAAATGAACTTGACTGGTATTTGAATTCACATCTCAGATTCATTGATTCGAGCAATTATTTATTACTCCACTTTAAAAATGGGGAAAATTAATAGAATTTAATTTACTTTAAAGTGAGAAAAATTTTTTGAACCCTTTAAAGATAGAGCTTGATTTAGAGTTTTAATGCTAAGATGATAGACCTTTTTACAAACCCTCACTTAAAACAAACAAAAAAAAAAATGAAACTTATACAAAAATCAGAGAGCACAACAAACTATCATCGAAACAACTATTGAAAACCCCTGATGTGCAAGTAATACAAGCAGCAATCTGATTGGCTAATACAAAAACCAGCCAGCTAATCTTGAGGCTTGTATTATCTGGCTGATTGATCAGACTGGTCAATGGATCTGTCCAGTAATACAATCAGATTGATGGATCAGCCCAGTCTTCTTCTTCAACATTTGACTTTCCAGAAAATAGATTGACCCTGTAGCCTCCTAATGGTTAAAGAAAGCTTTCTGCTGATAACTACAGTAACAATAGCCAATTAATAAACGTTCAAACTCTATGATCAACTACAGAGTTTTGCATATGGGCTTTCTGACCCTAGTGAATATGTAAAACTCTAGAGCTGTTCAAAGAGGTAAACATTGAGGATCTATGATTCATATATTTATTTCTAGATAAACTCTAAGACCGTAGTCAAGTCTTTTACTTACGATAGATGCAGGAAATCCTGCAGAAAAGAAGTGTGCCTTTTGAGTCATTTACGACAGCTTAATCCAGAATTGTATAAATACCCTTCTTTGGTTAAAAAGTGACAAACACACATGTACATACACATGAGATCTCAAGGCAATAAGCAATCCCAAGCCATTGACAGCCATTCACTTAGAAGAAATTCATGTCAGTTTTGTGACAAAGTATGTGAGCCTGCAGCAGGTTTGAGAAGTTGCATGAGCTTTAATAAGATCCAGATAAATTTAAGGCCACACAAATCTTTGGCCTTATATAAAAACCTTTCGAAGTGAAGAGAGCCTTTGAGTCACTTGAGTGCTTGCAGCCACTCAATGCAAAATTGAAGAAATGATTTTCTACCACAAAGTGGTAATCACTAATATATATATATGTATGTGTGTGTGTGTGTATGTATATATATATATATATATATATATACATACACACACACACACACACACAAGCCATCATACACATTATGATAAACAACCTTTCAGGTGTATAACAAAATCTCTTACCAGTAAATAAAATCTTTTAATAAAAATGAGTGTTATCAGCTGAAAATCACATGCTATATTTAATATATAGATACAAGTGTACCCCTGTCATAACAAATGACACCATAATTTTTGAGAGGATTAACAACTGTTTCCTCGTAGGTTATCCCAGCAGAGCATGACAGGAGAGAATGAATATATATATATATATATAACATTTTTTATAATTCTTCTTATTATTATAATAGGATATATATTCTTCCCTACTCGATGACATAATTATTGGAAAAAAATAAAGAACTGTCAAAGAGCGAACACGCAACATGAGCTATCATAACTGATACTAAAGAGAATGAACTGAGCTGACACTGCTCCACAATTGTCTCTGTCATAGACAATTTTGACAGGGGGGACAAGCATGACAGCATATATTCTCAACATCTTTTATTATGATAAAGGGATATTCCAAAAGTTTAACCAATTTCAGCTGCTTAATAGCAATTATGTGAAAATATTGACTTGCCTAATAAAACCTGATATAGTAGTTGTTATGTATTATAAGAAAGTGAGAGAATTCTAACCTAAACATTCTAGCCCCTTTACTAAAGAGGTAGGACAAAATCTAATTTAAAAAAACCCATAAAATCCAACCTGGTGTTAAAAACTGTTGTCTACTCATTTAGATAATATATGGTCCCACTATATATCTTAAAAAGAAAAAATAGTTTTCTTGAAAATTTAATTAAATACAATGTTCCATTTATAACTTATGCTCCAATGTAACTTATAAATTAAAAATTACTTAACAAAAATAAATGACCCACACAATACTTATTTGATTTTCTTAACTACAGTATAACTTAGTATAGCATAATTATTTAACTCTAACATAAACATTCCAGCCCTTTTACTCCTGAGGTAGTACAAAATCTAATTTAAAAAAAAAAAAAAATTTCAACCTGCTGTTAAAAATTATCTACCCATTTAAATAATGTATGGTCCCACTATGTATCTTACCCAGAGAAAACTAAAAAGTGTCATCCCATGACATAAGGATACCTTAAACTTCATAGTTCAACCTAATTCTCATTTTTCATTAAACAAAATTGACATGCCTACAAGCATATTCTCCAACTACAACCTGTTCAGTTTCTAAATAACCATGAATCTTATATTTTCTAAATAAATCATTTTCACAATTTATTTTAAAATATCACCTGAAGAACAGTATTGTTCTGAAACATGAAAATTTTTGTGTAGTGATAAAATGCTTTTATGAACCATTGTAATAAACAAAATTACTATATAAATATAGTCATTAAAAATGACAGACAAGGTATTATGGTTAATTTTTTTTAATATAACTTTTCATGTCTTAAATTATTTTTTCCAGAACAAATTATATAAAAAAATTTTGTCAAGCACTTTCAACTATACTTTTAGCCATTATCAAGGATTAATTTTATTTTACTTATAACTGGATATACATATTTATGTTTTATATTCTGAACAAGGTAAGCACATTGTTGCCGTGTTCATAATTGATGTTATTATGTAATAGTTTTATTCTTTTTTATTGATAACGCTTGCATTATTTTCAACCTTTTTTTACAAGTGGATGATGCTATTATATAAAACATACACACACACATATATATATATATATATATATTAAAAAAGGATTAATTCAAAGATGTTGAATGGCCATTTCGATATGACGATCCCCACGGGGAGCGACACATCACCTCAGCAACAGAAAAAAACCTTTCAGAAACTGGAGAAAAATTAGTCTACTTTTCCTTTTTAAATAGATTCCAAAGAAATTAAAAAATAAATAATAATAAAATAAAATAAAATAAAAATAAAAATAAAGGGAAAGAAAAAGAAAAGGAAAAAGAAAAAGAAAAGGATAGAATAAAATCAAATAAATAAGAAAAGAAAAAAAATTGACATCGTCTGGGTTTGCAAAAAAAAAAGGGGAGAATGTAACTAAAAATTAACAGACCCCGTGTTGAATCATTTAAAGCAACACGGAAAAAAGTTGGTAAGAGAGATAAAAGAAGGAAGGGAGGGAAAAAGAAAGAAACTAAAGAAAAAAATTTTTTTTAAATATTACAGACGCTGGACAAATTCAAAAATCTAATTTCCCCAAAACGTTGAAGTATTAAAAAAAGCCTTTACTTAAAAAGGCATAAATTATTGATAAAAGGGAATAAAAAGATATAGGATTTGAAATAAAATTATTTTTTTTAAAAAAATTAGGTCATTTGAAATTAAACTAAATAAAGACAATACTAGGTAAAAAAAATTACAATTATTATATATACATATCAATAGAAGTACACACACATATATATATATATATATATATATATATACACACACACACCATTTAACGAATAAGAATACATATATACATACACATACACACACATACATTCAATTTATTACACACTAATATACATATACATGCGCATACACACATATATACACATGCATGTGTGTGTACACACCTATATACAAAAAATTCTTATAGACATAATATACATGTGTACACATACATGCACACATATACACACACACGCACACACATAGACATAATATACATGTGTACACATACATGCACACATATACACACACACGCACACACACACACACATACACACACACATATATATATATATATATATATATATATATATATATATATATATATATATATTCTTTATGCACTCACACATACATATTAATGAATATTATGAAAAGGAGCATTTACATAGCTAAAAAAAATTTTTTTTTCCAAAATAACATATAGCCCACATACATAAATACATATATACAAATATGCACATCCACACACAAACATACACATAAAAAAAAAAAAAAAAAAAAAAAAAAATTAAAATTAAAATTAAAATTAAAAAATTTTTTTAAAATAATAAAAAATAATAGAAAAATATAGAATTTAAAAATTAAAAATTAGAAGTTAAATTTTAAAATCCGCCCTATGGCGGCACTTGTTTATAAATTCCCTTCTAAAGTTCAAAAGTAAGTCCTGATGAGGATACTTCAAAATCAGAATCTTCTCCAATAAACACAGACGACACCTATCACGAAAACTTTTAGGAGTACAAGCTGAGCCTATTAATTTCCAGCTGATTATGGGGTCCTGCCCCTCCTCCTTCATTTCCCAGAACCTACGTGACAGTGCCGTCTGGAATCTCTGTTTAGGGTTCGAAAACGAGTACCTGTGATTATAAAGCCTCTGTTTGAAAGAGCCCGCGGACATGCCAATATAGCTCCGGTAACTGTCCTTGTTATTAGATGGAGAAATGCGGGCTTCATAAATTACATGAGTGGATTTACATTTGCCTTGCACCGGGCAGGCATCCACAGAATAACAATTGCATTTGTCGACAATTCCGGATTTAGCTTCCGTATTATTTAGGTTCGTTAAAACTTGTTTATTGTGGGAATTAATTATATTATCTATATTAGAGGTGCAAGAATAACTAATTTTTAGGGTGAATCTATTAAAAATTTTATTTAAGGGATTGTTATTATTATTAAAATGTTTATCAATTAATTTGAGAAAATACCTACCAATATTTATATTAGTTAGCTTACAATAAGGAGGGTTAAACCAAATTATCTTCCTTTTTCTACATTTTCGGGTGTTTTTAGTTTTTGAAGATTCAGGGTTTATAGCAGGCTTATCATACTTTAACTTATTAACAAAACCGCTTTTCTGACACACACACTCACACATATATATCAGTCAAGTGCTATACGTGATACATGCTTTGGGTAATCATGTCTTGAAAGAAACATGACTGACTGGACAGAAGATTATCCCACAATAGGTTGCCATTGCTTTCTGTGGTAGACTGGTTGCCAGCCAAGGCTATAGAGCCCAATCTGTCCTGTTATTTAACCCATAACTGGAGGAAAGAGGCAGATTAATACTTTTCCAAAGAGTATTTGTGCATAAGAGAAAGCAATGAATTTAACTGGAATTTAAACTTGGCAACCCGATTTGTCATTCTGAGTCAATATCCACTGCACCACAACACACATCCTACAGTACTTAAATTCAAGTTTAGTTTAGTGAAGAGCTCATCTGAACACTTATCATGAAACTATTTATAGAAACGGCATAGGGAAGCAATTTCATGGTGGTGACAACCAAGATGCTAGATCAGAATCAATAATATTGCTGATTCTTTGAATATTATCAAGGATCTTTAGATATATTAGCAGTATAGCCCAGCATTGCTCGGATGTAATGAAAGCTTTAAAACTAATTCATGGGCCTGGAGCTCAGACTCTTTGGACATTGGCACAAAAGACTAAAAAGCAATAGTTGTTTCCAGTTAAAACGAAACCCTAGACTGAAAGAAAAATGAATGGACGTAAGTCAAATTTTGATTTCCTGGTATTGATATCAAATAAGTTTTTTTCATCATAAACTGAATTTTGAAGGCTAAATAAGTCCTCTGAGTAAATGGTATCATGGCTGAGACTAAGAACTACAATTATACCTACTTAGAGCCAAACCCGAAGCAAAATCTAAAATAAAAGGGCTGAAAAAAAATAGACATGCAGACAAATAAACAGACACATGCATAAACATCTTGCCTTTTTATATATATATATATATATATATATATATATATATATATGCACACATTGGTTTTTCTGCACTATTGTAAGAACTGCAACCTTGAAACTTCTGAATATCGTTTCTTATATCTTTGTCTATGAGTGTATCAAATTTGATTAAAATCGGACCACTCCTTCTATAACCCGATTTTTTTTCAGTTATCAATTTTCGATATTTATCGGGGGTACCACGGCACAAAACCTAGGTAAGAACACTTGCAGACGCTTATAGTACAACTGTGTAAATTTTCAAGAAAATCAGTTCAGCTGTTTTGGCGTCTATAGGTAACACCTCCCAGATATTAAATTTCTGTATTTATTTGATTTTGCCATCTCTAATTGGTAGTTTGCATCTCGGGTTGTTCCTCTTGCTGACTATTATTTATATATTTTGTCTTACAATTGATATTTAGTACTTTCCTCCTTTTTTCTTGTCTAAAAGTTCCCGGGGGTTATTTTTCATCTTCTCTCAACACAGTATTATCTGCATTAATATTTTGCTGAATAATAATGAATTTTGGTAGAACTTGTAGCTCTCTCTCATGATTACCTCACTGTTGACACATCCAGTATTATCAATAGTACTTCCTGCTTCCTTGATGCATTAAAATCATAAATGACGTAACTTTTTCATCTGTGTGTCCCATGGAGGCAACTAAAATTTCCCAAATATTGCATAAAAGCAATCAACCCATAAGTTATGCATAGTAAAAGAAATTTGATGTTGACCTATAGAAGGTATCTTCACTCATTTTTGATACCTAAGCTTGAAATAGCTTTGTTTATTTTAAAAAATTAATTCTTGAAGCTCTCATTTTAGCTCTAATTGAAAGCTGAATGATTAAATTTACAAATTACACCGGGGTATTTTGCTTAGTGAATTTCAAATAGAAATCATGTTGATTGGAATCTCAACTTTATTAGTGTTTTTAAGTTATTTTTTTGGTCTATTTTTGACAGCAAGACTTTTAAGCTGAGAATCAACTTTTGTTTCCAAATTTGTCAAGCTAAAATAAAATAAACATCTGCGACACGTTATTTTTAGAAAATTAGCAAATGTAAATTTAATTTGATCTGAAATAAGTATAACTTGTTCATAGCATGAAATTTAGAATAAATTATTTCTGATGTGTGAATTGATTGATGACAGCCAAATGTGTTGATAAGCTAAGTATGGTTGACCAGAGTTGACATAATTGTCCAAATTTTTTTCTTTAATGGGAAGAAATCATGGAACACGTAACCTTTCAAAGTCGCACACAAAATATTATGCTTAAAAAAACAACCTTTTTAAACACAAGAAATAAATTAAAAATTATTTTAAATATCTTTTGGCTCTAAGATTTGTATTAAGCTCAACAGTTTTCAATTAGTAAATATAGTCTTCACTTGATAATTTAATAACCAACTGCAACAAGACTGAAAATTGTAAAAATTCATTATTCATTAAAAGATTTTTTTCTTCAAATAATAATGTCCTTAATATATATTACTTTTAAAAGCAATTAAGGTTGTCTAATTTTTTCACTTATTACCATTCACTGAGTGAATTTAGATGTATCACTTGCACAAAAGTATGGAACACACAGTTAGGATTAGCCACAATTGATCTAGGGAGACAACCATTATATCACACAAACATTTAAACAAATTTCATTGCGTTTTTTTTAATTTTATTATTTGGAGCAGATTTTCGGAAAAAAGGCTCAATGTTTGGAAAAATAAAAATTAGGAAAAAAAATGAGTTTTATAATTGTTATGCTTAGTATATGTTGCAGTTCCAGCACTCATTTCATGGTACTCGATTATGCGTGACGTAATGAGTCCCAAGCGGTTAGCAGCTTAGCAGTTAACTACAACTCGGCTCATTTGCATAGGATACCAAATAATATTACATTATCCATATTGAACTCTGGTAGAAATTTGGTCATCTGTTGACGAAAAAAGAAAAAATGTTTTTAATAATTTTAAATGTGTGAGAAAGGGTTAAAAAAATTTTTTAAATAATACAAAAAAAAAATAACTTTGATCTTTCCTCTTAATGATAACATAAACATTTTAATAGAAACGCTTTGGTTTTACTAAGTTTGAGACCTTTTTTCTTCTTTCCATGCTGTTCTTTCAGTGAATTAATGGAAGTACATAGAATTTATTTTAAAATGCAACTAATATTTATTCTGTTCAGTTCATTTTGTTTTATGGCATATCAACCCCAATGGGTCATTTAATGCCAATGAGATTTTTACAGTAGATTTGTATGAATAGACTATTTTTTTTGTAAGAAATCTGTTTGTAGATCAGGTTTCATTGACATCTTTTTGTAAAGAGGGCTTTGTTGAGTCATATGTATTAGTGGTATATATTTTTTTTCTTCAAAAATATATTGTGTTAATACTTTTTTTTTTCAAAAAAGTAATCTTGATATATTGTTTTTTTCCGAAGGGTTATTGCTGGAATTTTCACAAAAAAAATGTATTTTTACACATGGTATTTTGACCCCAGTCTGAGGGTTAAGTTTTTGCCCATAGCTGGAACCCCAACAGGTGCTACCACCTCTGGCCATAGTGGACCTGGGAACAACAGCAATTCAGAGGTGGTTCCGTGCTCATTAAAACATCCGAACTAGATGCCTTGTTGTCGGAATGTAGTTCATCACTAAAATGTAGTTTATCATCTTACCCAGGATGCCTCATGGGTGGAGGGTACCCCTCTGCAGAGGTGCTGTCAGCGTATTTTGAAGCTCCAGCCAAAAGGGCGGTATTCATTCTGTAATTGAATGCTAATCCTTTAAGTGAACTGTATTTTATATTTTAATGGTAATTAGTACTTAGATTATCAATTTTTTAAATTTAACTTTTAGGTACTGCCACTCAATTGCCCAAAAACCAGCATAGCATCATGTTAAAAGGGCTCAAACTTAACAAAAAATAATAAAAATTTCGTTAATAAAATGTTTATGCTATTATTAAGAGGAATGATCAAATTTTGATCATTTAAAAAATTTTTTCAAAATGTTCGAAATTTCAGTTAAAATGCCTTATTTTTTGTTCTTCATCAGCGATTCACGCTATGTTTACTTAATGAGACTATTAAGCAAAACGTAATATTACGCTAGTCATTTTTTTGGTGTTGAAAGACGTATTAATTTGAAAATTATTGCAAAAATCAACTGTCTGATTTTCATGAAACTTTCAGGACTTATTTACAAATGAATGAAATTATTTATGCAATTATTATTTTTAGAAAATTTTAATAAAATTTTTTTTTACATCTGTTACTTACCCACTACAGTAAATTGCATAAAACCTGTAGAAATACGTTATGTATACCAATTTTTATTTATTAGTTAAATGCAAGACTCATTAGAGAATGTAAATCATGTAATTTTTTTTTTTTTAATTACCAAACCATTTTCTGCTCCAAATAATAAAATCAAAAATACATTAAAACTAAGCTATTTTTAATGTAGATAAAGTTTTAATAAATGACTTTTTTGTAGATTTTGTTTTATCCATTCATTTTCTTACCACGCATAGTGACAATGGTGAGAAACAGTTTGTCATTTCAAAAAGCCAAATTTTACGAATTAGACTTTTTTTTAGAAATGTTATTTATAAATTTCAATGAAGCGATCAACCAATAATGCAGATTTTTGTCTCTAGGTGACTGTGGTGCTACTTATCTGTAGATTTTGAAACTTTCACTTAAATTTTTATTTAGGATTGTAGCATTCTTTGCAAGGGTTGTCTCAGAGACGCATCAAGTTAGATTTAAGGGCTGAATTTGAGGTGCGAAAACATATCAAGCTATAACTTATTCTTCCAATGGGTGAATGTTCCAGCTGAAAAGATTTCATTTTCCTCTTACTTTCGTGTTTTCAGAACATTTGTATTAATAAAGCAAAAACAGGAACCTGTACTGAAAAGGAAAAAGAAACGGAATTCCCTAAAACTTGAAACAGAATTAATGAAAATAAAAAATCCTGTCACTTTTGATTGGCACTTTGCCGTCATACAGATCTGAGGCCAATATATTTTTCTAATTTTAAACACCGCATTAATCATTTGATGTTCTTCTTGTAAATACATTGTAGTTCTTGCTTTCTTTATTTCATTCACTTAATCTTTCCTTCTAGCCCTGGGTATGACATCTGGGTGCAAGGCTTTTGATTGGGAGGTAGTAAGGAGCATGGAACTGCCTCTTAATTGCTGTTGTTCCCAGATCCACCCTGACCCGGAGTAGTAGCACCTGTTAGGGTTGCAACTATGGGCAAATAATCCTCAAATTGGGGTTAAAACACTATGAAAACATAAAAATAGACTTTTATAGAGATATCTATACATAAAATTAGATTTTTATAGAAAAATATACATTTTTGAAGGAAAAATATTACCAACAGTACATTTTGAAAAAAAAAAAAAAATTATTGCTATAATACATTTTTAAAGGGAAAAAAAATTATTACTGTCAATACAAATTTAAATATAGAACTAAAAGACATCTACAGTTTTCTAAAAAAAAAAAAATAATAATGAATAAATAAAAATCAAATCAATAAAAATTTTCAAATCAACCTTCTCACTATAACCAAACATTAAAAAAATGCCTTTTGGGCATTAAATAACCCACAGAGGTTGATAGGCCATTAAATAAAACTCAGACTCTTTCCTTCTTTCATTGGCTGGTGAGTGTGGGTGGTATCATCAATGTCACTTTATCAGACATTTTCTTGGTTCATTTTTTTTTTTTTTTATGTCGTTTTTTAAAAAAAATATTGTCATAATTCTCAAAAAATATTTCATTTTTGAACTGTGATTAAGTGCAAATACTGTTTTTGTTTTCAATTTGTTATATTGATTTTTAAAAAATTGTCATAACTCTTTAAAAGTGTAGTTTCCTCATTGAACAGTAATTAAGTAAATACTTCTTTTGTTTTGAATTTATTAATTGAAAAACACTAAGTTCTGTCAAGTTAAACGATTCAGCATGATTAAATTTGTTTTTTTGTTTTTTTTTATTTGAATGGTGGTAAAAACAAAGAAAAGTACTCTGTAGCTCTACAGTTTAACACAAAAATTTTATAAATTTTATTTGGAACCTGTTGAATTTTTCAGTCCCCCCACCCAAATCACCATCTGCAGACACTCACTACATTGAAAGAACCCATCAGCCTCACTGCACATTTGTTGCGACACACAACAAATAAAAAGACAAGCAAGGTGTATAATTTAAAAAACATAGAAATATAAAATATTTTTTATTTTCGGGTTTTATAACTAAATTTTTCTTAGCAAGTATGAGTTCTTACAGTCCTTGTTTGTAGTTTAAGATAAAAAGAAATGTAACTTCTTTACACGTATGTGTGATAGAAAAGAGGGAAGTGAAGATAAGTGAGTGTCACAAAGCTTGGTGGCAGTTAAGTGTCATGTAGCTTAGTGTTGGATAAGAGGGGTGACTCAGAGAATCTCATTTTAGCTGCCACCATGATTCTGTTCCAGGATGCAGCTGCTGTTGCTTCTTATTTGTTTATCTGGTCTAGTAACTTTGTTTGGATCCTTTGAAGAGTATGTGCTCTTCTAGGGGATCATGTAGCATGGTTTTTATTGTTGGTGAGAGCCTGAGCCATTGATTGAATAATCTTAAATATTCATTTTTAACAGATTAATCTATTAATCTGAAATGATGCAAAAGTCCTCCTACTCGGAAACCATTTTTTCGTCATTTAGTGTTTGTCTGTCTGTCTTACTATTTCTGTCTTCACTCTGCACATCCTTTTTTTTTTTTCTCTCTTTTTTCTCTTTTTTTTTTTTTGCTCTTCAGTACTTATTAAATTTATTTTGTATCCATATCCTGGTGCTTTTCTCCTAGTATTAGTTCTGTATTATTACTAAACGTATTTGTCTATTTCTGAGATGAGGTACTCTTTACAATATTTACATTATTTGGACTATTGTCCTCATCTTTGATGCCATTTGTACGAGGTTTCGGCCGTTGTATGCTTTTGCCTTCTTCAGGTGCTAGGAATTTCAAACTGAACCCTTTATTATAATCACTGGGGTATATGAACTTCATTCCTTACATAGTAGTGCCTCTCCTGGTAGTCATGAGTTGTCTCCCTCTAACCCTCTAAGTTACTTGCTCACTGCTGTAGCTTGGTATTGAACTCACAACTCTTTGGGTTAAGTCACAGAAACTAACCAACATCTATATCCACTGGGCAACTGAATTTTTGGGACTCATAAACCTAATGTTCAGTAACCTCCTTTTTATTTTTTATTTTTTTTCACCACAGTTAATATTGCAGTTTTTTGCTGTTAATGGTTTTCTCTCGTATTTTTGATGTTACAACAAAGATGAGGACAATAGTCTGAATAATGTAAATACTGTATAACTAAACGTCTTTCCCAAACAAATCCATGTTTCCTCCTCCTTTTTTATAAGCCAGGCCCCTTCAGGACTTGGGTAATCATGGATTTCCACTTACCTCTGTCCCTTGTCACTTAATATTTTTCTTCTTGGTATCTCTCCCAAACCCAGTTCCACCATTCATTTGCTCAAGCACATCACATGTCTTGTGTTGCTTTCCTCTGTCTCTCTTTCTCTCTTTCCATCCTGTGAGTATTAGATTCTCCAAACCATTCTTCCTTGTTACATGTTCTGTCTCTTTCTGATATGCTAACTATGAGTTTTCTTCTTTGCATCCTCTCTGGCACCTTACTGTTGCTCACGGACTCAGTCCATGGTATCCTCAACGTCCTTCTATAGAACCACATTTATGTTGCTTTGAGCCACTCTTTCAACTTTTTCATCTAATATTTGTTGGCATATAGAAGGGCAGATATCACATAGCCATTCAGCACTCTTTTCTTTGTTTCCATTGAGATCTTCCTGTCTCTCAGTACTCTGGTGAGCTTTTGAAATGTGTTCTTGGCTATGTTAATGTATCTTTGGATCTCAGTGTCACACTTTACATCCTCTGTCAGAACTCTTCCCAGGCATTTATATTTCTTGACTTGTTTCATTTTAATTTCCATGACCTGTAGGTGGCATTTTGGGGGTCTTCTTTTTGCTAATTCCTACAATGAAAGTATCTCTTGTTTCTTTATTTTTTTTTTTTTTTATGGGGAAACACACCTATTACTCAAATAATGGACTCTCCCTTCTATATTAAAAGGAGTTCTTTAGACTTCTATTGGAGTTCAGTAGAACTACTAGGCAGTTGATATTAGTCAGCATTTAGCCGAATACTAAGGAGTCAGCTTTCAGTGGAAGATTACCAAGTTCCTAACATTTTGGGTATGTTAAGTCGATTAGCAATCAACATAGCATGATTATAACCTTCAGTGCAAAAACTACTCCACAACACTTATCAAATGGTTTTGTATAGTCTATAAAACATAGGTATAAATACATCTTTCTGCATTTATAGTACTCTTTCTTGACCTTTTTAAAAAATTTGTAAATTATTTAATTGATCTTCCAACTCAAGTCTAAATCATGTTTTTTGTTTGTTTGTTTTTATGTACTTTGTTTTTCAAAACCTGTTTTCCATTTTTGTTTCAGTCTGGAATTAAGATTTTTCTTTATATGTCTTCCTGCAATAATATAAAGATCTTTTTTTGAGATGGCGAAAATATCTTCAATAACTTTACATAAAAGGATTTGATAACTTATGACTGTTTTGCACCATCAGCAACAAAGAAAAGTAATGTTTTCCTTTTAGGCTAGTGAGAGGAAATGTCACGAGATCTAAATGTTGTCTTCCGATACAAAGTTGAGACAACGCTTTTGATTGATCGGAATTTCATTTCACCATCACAGATAAAAATATGACTCTCAGATAAAAATAAGCCCATTTTTGACTTTCCACTCTGACCACTTTCCAAACAATATCAATCTTCACACTTACTCAAGGTGAACGAATTCTGCCCCTTTCTTTAATTTCATTTTTAATCTTGGGTAAACTTTTCAATTACTTCTTTTGTCAATAATATTCTCTTAGAAACTTCAGGTGTTGAAAAGACTTAATATCAAACCTCAATAAGAAATGATTGTGTATGTGTACATGTATGGCCAACTTTTATATATTCCATTAAAAACTGTCTGTCCTTGTTCACATTTCTTTTGGTAAAGATATGTATGTATGTATGTCTGATAATGTGTATGTGTCTTTATTTTCATGGAGATGTTCTTTTCAGATATTTTTTGACAATAAGAAATGTGTTGTGAAAATATGAACAATACAATCTGGACTACACACACACATGTATGTATATGTGTGTGTGTATATATATATATATATATAGAGAGAGAGAGAGAGAGAAAGAGAGCACCCAGTGAGGATGAAACTCACTAACCATTACACCATGTTGTCAAAGTAACCGAATGACTTTGTAAGCATAAATTAGATGTGGACAAAGGTATAGAGCCCCCAGTGATGATCAAACTCAGTCAGTCAGTCAGTTAAGTGCCATACAGGAAACACGCTTGGACGATCATGTCTCTCTCGAGACATGACTGACTGGGCAGAAGATTATTCCGCAGTAGGTTGCCATTGCTTTCTGCGGTAGACTGATTGCCGGCCAAGGCTATAGAACCCAATCTGTTATGTTATTTAACCCATAACTGGAAGGAAGAGATGAATTAATACCTTTCCCAAGGGTATTTGTGCGTAAGTGAATGCAATGAATTCAACTGGAATTCGAACTCGGCTCCCCAATTTCTCTTTCCGAGCCGATATCCACTTGACCACAACGCACATCCATAGTATTAAATTGTAATGGTGCTTACTGACAAAATTGCTGGGTTTTTTTTGGGGGGGTGGAGCTAACTAGTAGAAACATATTTTAGTCAAGCAGGCTTTTTGTCATAAAGTGCTTGATATCAAAATAGACAGAACATTAATAGTATTAAGTGAAAAAAAATTCTCTACATTTTATACACGCACACAGACAGCATTGAAAATAACGAACACATTTTTTTTTAAAAGGAACCTGTTTTGTTTATATCTTCTACTGAAAGTTTTATTGCAACGGCAATAATCAAAATGGTGAAAAAGTGATGTACAAAAAAAAGGGCTCTTTAAAAGAATGCATTTCATCATTTTCAAAGCAATATTTAGATTCTGTAGTACAAAATTTTTCTTGTCTTTTATATATATATATATATATATATATATATATATATACTAGCAGTATAGCCCGATGTTGCTCGGATGTAATGAAAGCTTTAAAACTGACAATGGTCCTGGAGCTCAGACTCAGCTAAAAGAATATTTGTGGGAAGTTTGGTGAAAATCAGATAAAAATAGTGGATTTATGTAAAGGACATACAGATAGATAAACAGGCACACACAAAACCATCTTAACTTTTGTGTGTGTATATATATATATATATATATATATATATATATATATAATCAATTTTCTGCACTATTGTAAGAACTGCAACCTTGAAACTTCTGAATATCGTTTCTTATGCCTTTGTCTATGAGTGTATCAAATTTGATTAAAATCGGACCACTTTTTCTATCACCTGATTTTTTTCGATTTTCGATATTTATTGGGGGTACATCAACACAAAGCCTAGCTAAGAATACTTGCAGATGCTTATAGTACAACTGTGTAAATTTTCAAGAAAATCAGTTCAGCCGTTTCGGAGTCTATGGATAACGGACACACAGACAAAGTTCCATTTGTAAATAAGCTTATATATATATATATATATATATATACACACACACACACACACACACACACACACACACACACGTGTAGTGAACTGAGAGCTTTTCAGCACCCTCCTTGAATGAGGGCAAATTGATAAATATGGAGCCTGACACAGTTATTAACTGATTTTTTAACTTAAATTTTATGTGTAAAATATGATCTGCAGATTTGAATTAGATTAAGTTCATTGACAAGTAATTTTCTATTAAAAATTTTGTGTAAAATAAATGTTATAACCTAAATATTACTGCATGAGTAATAACCCAAATGGAGTTTGAAAATAAGCAGTAATATTTGTAACCCCAAATACAAGACTCACAAGCAGTACAAAGTAACTAACCATTGCTAGTAGAGAACTGCTAGTCATTAAGAACAAACCACTCTCTTTCAGTAGAGTCCAACATATATAAGGATTGTGACATACCCATTACTGTCCATAGGTACATAACATATACCATCAATTATGGTATTTTCCAAGATAATGGATTTTTATCATTTTAAACGTTATTTTTAGCGAATACTCTTGAGTAGAAGCTCTATTTATTTATTATTGTAACCTAGAAGGTTACTGCATGAGTAATTACCCAAACAGAGGTTGGAAATAATAGTAATATTTATATTATCATCAAATACAAAACTCGCAAGCTGCAGGAAGTAAGTAACCACTGCTTGTAGAGAACTGCTAGTCTTTAAGAACACACCACTCTCTCAATAGAGTGCAATGTATGAGGATAGCGACATACCTATTACTGTCTATAGGTAAATACATAACAGTAAATTTTATTTTTCTTCATTAAACTATATACATACTGATTTACTTTCATATTGACACGTAAAACACAATCTCTCTAAAATATATATATATATATATATATATATATATGAAAGGTAGACTTTGAAAAACAGTAGCTACTCTGGCATCATTCATTCAGCAATGAATTAGAACACTCTCAGCTATTGAGCATGTATAATGATAATATACATGCTAAAAGGTCTGCCTCCTTCTACTGAGCTCCTGTAGCTCAGAGGTAGAATTACCGACTGACGCCAATTTGGTTGTGTTTCAATTTTGGGTGAAAAGCAATCTGCTATCTAACTGTACTGATGAGCACTGATACAGCGAAACAGATCTGTCTGCGGATGACTATATATATATATATATATATATATATATATATATATATATATATTATAATCGTGTGGCCCCAAGCAAGGCATTTTTCTGCCACTGTTGTGCAGGGGTTTACATAGGAGGAATGTTATGAGAAAGAGTGACAGGTTACAGGGGGTGTCAGGAAGAGAGTATGAGAAGGAAGAGAATACTGATGAGAGTGGGATAGATTGAGAAAAGGGTTAAGCCTTGTGTACAACCCCCAAACCAGGAGGACCGGTGGACTTTTCTTAGTCCTTACGTTTACAGCACTTGGTATTCCCAAATAGTCACCCATTTAAGTACTGACCAGGCTCGATGTTGCTTAACTTCGGTGATCGGGCGAGAACCAGTGTATTCAACGTGATATAGCCGTAGACACAGAGATCCAGATTTGTAAATGTAAATTTGTGTCTGTGTAACACACTTTACACAGTTACTGCTCTCTGATCAGGCACCACTAATGTCAGTAATCCTGTCTTTTTTTATGGGTAGTCAGCCAGTATGTGCATACTTAGCTGGGTGTGTAGATCCATGTGTGTATATATGAGCATGTGTGTGGCACCATCAGTGTGTGTATTACTATACAACCTTTTTTCCTTTTGCATGCATTTATTGTTGCACAATTAACATGACGTCTCATTATTGATTGGCATAAATAATTGGTTTTTTTTTTGTTTTTGTTTTTTGTGGTAACTCTGTGTTATCATGCAATTATCTCAGGGTGGGGAAGCTTCTCCTTAGGCTGTGTTTTGAAGATAACACTGCAATGCCAGCTATCACAGAGATCTTAGATTTAACAATGTTCAAGATTTTTTTGAGAAAATATATATGAAAGCATTTCTTGGCAGGTTTTCATGAAATTGCTTCGTGGAAGAAAAAAATGGCTACGGTTTCGAAAATGTTTCGGTGCTACTGAATTTGTCAACAATTGGTCGGAACTCTTGAACTCATAAGGAAGGAGCATCTAATTAAAATGGAAATTTTCATTTTAAATTCTTCAATCACTTAAATAAAAAAAAAATAGATAAATATCATCAAACATTTTTCTTTCATTATTTTTATTTCTGATTGAATTTAATAGATTAATCATTTTGTAGTTAGTTTTATGGTATGATGCTCTAACTCCCTAGACCTATCCAAGCGTCCGCTTTAAAAATCAACCTACTCTATTAGATATATGTGAGTGTGTGTTTGTGTATGTATATGTGTTATTTGTGTAGAAAACAAGAAAAAGTTTAATAGACAATGGCATGAACATATAGTAATAATGACTGACCAATTTTTTTTTTATTTTTTAAAAAGATGTCTGTGAAACATCTGAGCTGAGACTGCTAGAAATTTACTGTATTAAATGGAATATAAGGCACAGCTTTTTTTTTTTTTTTTTACTAAAAATATCATTTAAAATTCTCCTGCGTCTTATATGCAATGCTTGATTCTTATTGTTTTTTTTACCTTTGGATATAATAGTTTTTCTAGGCTTGTGTTCTTTTTTTTTCCTATTATTTTTTATTGAATTGTAATCATAACTTGTTTAACCAGAATTATACATCATAAATATAAATAATTATACATCATAAATATAAATAATTATACCTCATAAATATAAATAATTATACCTCATAAATATAAATAATTATACCTCATAAATATAAATAATTATACCTCATAAATATAAATAATTATACCTCATAAATATAAATAATTATACCTCATAAATATTAATAATTATACCTCATAAATATTAATAATTATACCTCATAAATATAAATATAGCCTAGGCTGTACCATTTACTAATAATTTTACTAATTACTATATTTTTTTATTTTTTTTATTTTTTTCAAGCATGTTTGGTTGGTTGGCATCATGGTTATGGGCTAGCAAAAATAGAATCTGTCATATCCCGTCTGTACTTCCACCTTTTTAAAAAAACAACTGTAAAAAAAATTAAAAAAAAAAGCTTAACCAGCAATCATTGTAAAACTGATCCAGGATATAAAAAGGCCTCAAAGCAATGAATAAAAGAAAAAAAAAAACAACAAAAAACCCTTCCCTTCCGCATGCTGGGTAGGTTTATCATCTCTCGGTGGCATCTCTGTCTTCAGGTAGTGTGTAACTCACTTGTGTCTGTGCAGACAGGTGCAGCTGGTGAAAAAAAATTACTGAGAATGCCTGGTTCTGGGGAACAGCTGCTCACATCTGTACCCACCTTATTGCATTATAGAAAGGGGGATCAGTAGTCATATCAGTGCCAGCTGCCAGCACAAATAACAGTTGTGGAAGCTGGGCAGTTTTTGTCCCTAGACTAGTGGTACATGCTCTGGTTTCCCACATTAAATTCAACCTTGTGTCAGATTATGTCTCAGTTGAGAGACTGGGTAAATACTACCTTCTGTGACCCTGATGACTAGAATGAAAGTGTAGTATCTGTTTCAAAAGCTTACCCTTGACTCTATCCATCAGCAGCAATGGTTTGACACATCATTCTATACATAATCGTTATACATGAGTTTATACATAATCATTAAAATTAATGAAGCCTTTAGTTTGTTTGTGCAATAAATACAACTTTTTACTGAGGTTGCCAGATTGGGTTACTTTTAAAAGCCCAACACAGCTAAATTCTGAATTTGACTATTTTTAAGTGGATGTGCAGGTGGTGTAATTAATTGATAGTTCTGATTTCTTAACTTGAGCCACCGAGTTAAAATCTTGGTCGAATTGGTTAAGCACATATCCTTGGAAAAGGTATGAACCCATCTTATCCTTACAGCTATGGGTTAAATAATAGGACTTGTATCTGGGGAAGATCATTATTATTCTTCTAAAATTCTTAATACAATACGTGCTTGCCAAAAAAATTATTATTCTTACAATTTAAAATATGTTTCAACTTAAAGCAACCCAGAAAGTATTGATCTGCCATAAAAAGATTAATCATTATTTTTAATATTTTTGGCAAGACTTAAAGTTGAGCTAGTAAGAATAGTCTATACAAAATTTTGTACTGCTGGATTTTTGCAAATGTAGCTGAATTAACCAACATTGCTTGATGATATAAAAAGTTTAATATAGACTGCACTCATGTCTTTGCATAATAATAATAAAACAGAAAAAAAATGGTAGACAAAGCAATATATATATATATATATATATATATATATATATAAGATAGCATCCAAAGGTGGCCATTAATCAATATTATGCATTAAGTTAACAGAAAATGCATGTTGCTTTATTGCAAAGTTTAGGATAGCAGTCGGCATTAATTGATAAAGTCACTTAAATTATTGCCTCCAAAATTGGAGCTAGTATTAAATCGGAGTTGTTGAATTATTCTTCAGGATTCATATTACGTCTTATTTCTTTAGTGCAGCTGTAGTTATGTCTGGGCTGAATTTGTTTCAAACTGGTTGGCTGTCATTTATTTTGATCCGCATCTGTCTGTCTTGTCAGAGTCCCACTGAGACATGTCAGATGTTGGACAAGTGATTGTTGTTACATCTCAGGTGGTGAAGTTCATTCCCAAGTTTTACTGCTTCATCTTGTCAGTAATTTGTACAGGATAAAAAAAAAAATTGCAAAATGAGTGAGATTATTAGAATATAGAAAAGAAGCGAACCTCTTGTCAAAATTTCTTTTTTCTATTTTCTCATGCGATTCAAACTATTCAACCTGAAGGTAACAAACAAAACTATAATTGCATGCAATAGGCTTTCATTGGCTCATAGAAAAATGGGCATAAACATATGAAAGTCAAGAAAATATTAAGGTGTTTGGAAAGTAATTACAATTTAGCTTGAAAAGAGATAAAATAAAAACAACTGCAACCTATTTAGGGCATCGGAAATTGAAAAATCAAGGAATTCCAAAAAACAAGAATGGTTTAATAAATAGCAGGAATTATGCTGTGAAGTAGTGTAGAGAAAGTACTTATAAATTTCAAACAACTTTCAGTTAATGAAGGTCGAATGATTCCTGTAGGGAAACAGTCAATCTCATCATTACTATTGCTATGGGAATGCATTTGAAATGATTTTATTATTGTAAAGTCTAATTTCTGAGAAATAGTTTTAAGAGAAAGAATTTATAAATTTGAACTAAAGTTAACACTGTTTGGTTAATGAAGACCAAATTTTTCTTGTTCGGAAATGGTTAATCTCACTAGTACCTTGTTGATTTGTTTTTTTTTCTGATCCCAGTGATATGTGTAAATTGATAAATCAAGGTTCTTTTTTTACCTACATCTTGATCTTTTCTTTTAAATTTTATCCCATAGGCTGATATAAAAATTGTTTATTACTCTAGTAATGGCCAGCAATGAGGATGGATATCAGCTCGGAATGAGAAATCGGAAAGCTGAAATTGAATTCCAGTGGAATTCTTTGTATTCACTCATGTGCAAATAATCTTGGGTTGAATAGCAGGACAGATTAGGTTCTGTTGCCTTGGCTGGCAGTCAATCTACCCTTGGGAAAGGTATGAATCCATATCTTATTCCTCCAACTATGGGTTGAATAGTAGGACAGATTGGGTTCTGTTGCCTTGGTTGGCAGTCAATCTACCCTTGGGAAAGGTATGAATCCATATCTTATTCCTCCAACTATGGGTTGAATAGTAGGACAGATTGGGTTCTGTTGCCTTGGTTGGCAGTCAATCTACCCTTGGGAAAGGTATGAATCCATATCTTATTCCTCCAACTATGGGTTGAATAGTAGGACAGATTGGGTTCTGTTGCCTTGGTTGGCAGTCAATCTACCCTTGGGAAAGGTATGAATCCATATCTTATTCCTCCAACTATGGGTTGAATAGTAGGACAGATTGGGTTCTGTTGCCTTGGTTGGCAGTCAATCTACCCTTGGGAAAGGTATGAATCCATATCTTATTCCTCCAACTATGGGTTGAATAGTAGGACAGATTGGGTTCTGTTGCCTTGGTTGGCAGTCAATCTACCCTTGGGAAAGGTATGAATCCATATCTTATTCCTCCAACTATGGGTTGAATAGTAGGACAGATTGGGTTCTGTTGCCTTGGTTGGCAGTCAATCTACCCTTGGGAAAGGTATGAATCCATATCTTATTCCTCCAACTATGGGTTGAATAGTAGGACAGATTGGGTTCTGTTGCCTTGGTTGGCAGTCAATCTACCCTTGGGAAAGGTATGAATCCATATCTTATTCCTCCAACTATGGGTTGAATACCAGGACAGATTGGGTTCAGTTACTTTGGTTGGCAACCAGTCTTGTACAGAAAGAAATGGCAACCTACTGCACAAAAATCTTCTACCTTGTCAGTCATAGATTATACAATACACTCCTGATAATACAAATTGGCTAGTGTCATCATCATCATTTAATGTCCGTTCCATGCTAGCATGGGTTAGATGGGGTATTCTTTACAGTATTTATATTACTTGAACTATTGTCCTCATCTTTGTTGCCATTTGTATGACGTTTTGGCTGTTGAACGCTCTGTCCTTCTTTGAGTGTTAGGAATTTCAAACTGAACCCTTTATTACAATCACCGGGATATATGAACTTCATTCCTTGTATAGTAGTGCCTCTTCTGATAGTTATGAGTTATCGCCCTCTAATCCTGTTAGTAACTAGTTCACAACTGCTGTAACCTGGTACTGAACTCACAACTCTTTGGGTCAAGTCACAAAATTGGAAATAACTGAAAAAAAACAGAAAATTGTGCAAGTTCTTTTACTTCCAATGCTGTCGTAAATACTATATCTGAATTTACATACAATTCAAATGATGGAATTACGTTTTCTATGTTTTTAAAGATATAAACAAAATTTTAAAGAAGAATCCAGCAACTGATAAGACGAAATAAAAACTAAGCTTCTGTTGAAAAAGATGTCACCAGTAGAACAGAAAACATAATGTAACAAAAAAAAAAATGGGAGGGATTTATTCTGAAGAAGCAGTACATATTCTGTTAAACTTTTTTAGAGCAAAAGCTCTTTCATTCAACATGCTTTGGAAATGTCTGAATCTGACAAAAAAGAATAAGTTTTTGTCACATGGTGGAATCGTTAAAAAAGTATGTGAAAGATTCAGATAAAACAAACTGATTCCATGTATGTTTAAAGGGTTAATTTTCAAGCAAGGATTAACACAGGTTAAAATGTTTTCAGAAATATGGGCAAAAATTTTAACGAAACTGGAACAGAACAATAAACTACAGGAAATATAAGACAAATGTTGGAGAATCATGAATCTGAGACATGATGCTGAAGATATTCAAGAAAAAGAACGTACATAAAAACAAAAGAAAAATATGTATCATTGCTCACATGTTCAGTCCGTGGTATTCTCGGCATCCTTCTGTAGAACTACATTTCTCTTACTGCAAGTCTCTCCTTCCTCTTCATCTGTGAAGAGATTGTCCAGCATCTGCTTCATATAGGAAAACTGATATTACATAACAGTTCAGTACTCTTATCTTTGTTTCTAACAAAGTTTTTCTGATTCTTTTTCGTTGATCAATCATAAATTTGAGGTAATCATTAATCAGAAGTAAATTACCTTTGTAGGTCATTCAGGTTAATTGAAGATATTAATTATTTCCATCTGGGCTGTTTATAAAAAACTGTTTTTATCTTGGGTTCCTTGTGCATAAGGATTGTTTCTTTGATAAGTCTTATTTTATAGCATGTCAAGCCCACAGTCATAAAATAACATCGCCTCCATTTCAGCAGGAAATATCAGAAAAATGGTTGTTGGGTGGTACATTGAATGTTATTGAAATTTTTCAATGTTTTCTATTTGGCTCAAGTTCAAAACAAGGTTTTTATTGTGTATTTATTAAACATTTATCACATTCTAATATTGAAGATGAAAATGACTCATAAAAAGCATAAAATACGCAATTTCTTTTATATTATTATTTTATATCCTGACTCCCAGATTGACCTTCTGTAATCATTATATATAGGTAAATAAAAATCTATTTTCATAAAGAAAGCACTTAATATAAAAATAGAGCATCCATAAGGAAGAGTTTAATGATTATCTCAAGACAGATACATGGTACACGTCAGGGTTAGATTTACTTATTTAAAGTTTTTTCTCATTTTGATTGCTAGCCGTTTATAAGAGGTTGTTTTAGTGTATGGGTTCATTGTACAGAAGGATTGTTTTTCTGATGAGTGTCTTATTTGATGGCATGTAAGGCCTATAGTCATAGAGTTTCTGCCTCTGTTTCAACAGGAAATATCAGAATATTCTGCCTGTGGAATTCCCTTCCATTTACTTGCTTCCCCGACAGCTACAATCTCCAAGAATTTAAATGTAAAGTCAATAGTCATCTCCTGCATCCTCTCTCTCATGCTCCTTTCTTCGTCTGCTCTACTCCCATCATTATTCTTATTCTTCTTTTACCCACTTTCTGACACCCCCTATAACACCAGTCACTCTTTCTCTTAACTTTCCTCCTATGTAACTGTAGAAGTCAAATAACTTACCTTTCAGCATGGCTGTCTCCTTTCGTTTCCCTGCAGGTGAATATTCAAGAGTGGATATTGTGCTCACTATTTATGGAGCTCAATATACACAATGAAATTATCAGCTAATCAATGCTTACAGAATAGACTTGCCTGTAACAGAATGGAATCTTCCCAGGTTATTATTTAAACCACCTACCAATTTGCCCCAGTGGTTTTTTGGTCAGTTAGAATCAACTTCTATTCTAGTTGATTACTGGCTGGTTTTTCCATAAGATCTTTACAGTAACCACCTGCAAAACAGTGGCAGTAAAATGTCTTGCTTGGGGTGATATGATTATTTAAAAAAAAAAGAAAGAAAAAAATATTTGTTGAATGGTATATTGACTGGTAATGTAAATTTTTATATGTTTCTGGTTTGGCCCAAGTTCAAAACATTTCTAGTGCACATTTATGAAATTGTAATACCAGAAATAAAGCAAGAAAACTGTTTGTTTTTTGTTTTTTTTGTTTTTTATTAAAGCTATTGAAACAAGTGTAATAACCCTAAAAGGTTATTGCATGAAACCAGAAGTAGGTGGTTCATGTCATTAAATACAGTCAGCAAAACTTGCAGAATATTACTCAAATTTCAAAAAGTCCTCTCCCCAATTCTGCTTTCTCTTATGTACGTAATACAAGAGGGTGCCTTAATAATTGGATGGGAATTAGAATTTATCTCAGCATGCAATAAACACAAGGATCTTAAGAAAAGGGGGATTGGAAAATAATTTTAAATGAGTCAAAAATTTAAGTAAAAGCTTCTTTTTATTTTTTTTTTCTTTCCTGTCAACATTACCAGGTGTGCACACAACGAGTTAATTAGTCATTACACACTCATAATCTGACCATCCCAGGATGACAATATAGTATGGTAATACTATTAGCTATTTCCTTATAAGGAAATATTTGGCATTCATTGGCTGAACAGCTAAATGGTACTCTTGATTGAGATTTGTAAAATCTTTCTCGTAAAAGATTTTTTCAGAAAAATAGGTTTCTCAAGTCAAGTAATTGTTATTGCTTTTTCCAGTATTGACGGAAGTTTCCTTTCTAGCTACAATATATAGGGAGATGTGGAGGGCCCTCCACATCTCCCTGTATATTGTAGCTATTAACATCCACATAATGAGGAAGAAAATCTTAGAAAATTACATATTGAAGGTAAGAAGGACTGAGAAAAGTAGTGAATTGGAAAAGGCTTGAAAACACCTTACTCTATACATGGATTAAATACTAAGTCAGACTTAGCTCTCTTGTTTTGTATGACAGCCAGTCTGAGAGTGAAACCCTTTTAAACAATAGGACAGGATAGCTTCTTTAGCTTCGGTAGAGCAAACTAAACTAAAACTGTGAATTCAAAACTACCTTGAATATGTCTGATCTTCATAAGGTTGTCTTACCCGAGACATATCCAATGTTGCTTAGCTGCAGTAAAAGTGCAACTTGAATGAACCTAATGGGTTATGGGGATTTGTGATCTTTACACCAAAGAGTATGGTAGAGTAAAAAAGGTAATCTTAAAAAAAAATGTGTTGCCTTTATTTATCGATAAGTAAATTTTCACCTGTGGCCTATCTTGGCCAAGGAAAAGCTAAGGTATTTTTCATATTCTGCCGAACAAGAAATTAATTATTTTTACATGTAACAATGTTGTTCTTTTTGCTTGCTTCTCCTTGCTAAACTCTTGAAATTCTTTTTCATTATGTGCATCCTAGGGTCATGGTGACCTTACTTGGGGTGGAATTATATATATATATATGCACACACACACACACTGTTAAGTTGTGATGATGCTTAGTGCCAAGATAGATTGCTTGGGTATTTTTTTAACTGAAAAAAAGTAAAATTTTGAAATTTCAATATCAGAATATACTTCTGAATAAACGTAGAGAGATCATTAGTATGTGTCGTCATAGAAATAAATATAAATTGCAATAATTATCTTATTCTTCCAATTAGTCACAATTATATTTTTTAAAATATTTGGCTAAGCAGTTACCTTTCCCCCTACCTACCACTACTAACCCAATGGTCAAGCCACATACCTCCCACTACCATAGAAGAAATGATAAAAGCCAATATCCCCCAACCCTTTCCTTTACTAGACCAAGCCTCCTCTGGGGTGTCACATGCTAGGTGTGTGTGTGTATGTATGTATATATATATATATATATATATATATATAATGTGGGTGGACCAATATACAGGGCAAGTTGGATAAACTGTCCCCCATTTTATATTTTAATTTTGCTCATTCATGTTTGTTTCTGATTTTGTTGAGTTCATTTATAGTAGGGCCAGTTAAGCACCGTCTGTGATTAAAAGACCACCATGATGCAATTCACTCCACCAAAAATTTGGAAATGGCATTCTGTACTGCTTGGCATTCGCACTGGAACCTTCAATACAAACATTTCAGTGCTTTTGTGTGTCAATCTGAGGGCAGTGCAGAGGATTAAAAATGAGTTGGAAAGGTCAAATGATGATAACAAAGATATTTGGAGTGATGCTATGCCTCCATTCATCTTACCACGAGGCCTAAGACTCAACATGAAGGCCTACATAAGATGCCTTGTGAAGGTAGTGCTGCTGGTAGACCCGATGTCTGCCAACAGGATTTTGCATTTTTTTCACAAAAGCAGGAGAACCTAGTCATTGTTGTCAGGCAATTTCTTAAGCTGCATTACCCCTGACATCTTTCCAGATTGCAACCCCTTGTTTATTTTGTGTGGGGCACAGTCGAACGAGAAGCCAACAAAACTTCTATCACCAAAGTTGGACTGAAAGCAAGGATTATGGCAGCATTCACCAACTTAAATAAGGAGAGCATCAAAAAGAGTTGCAGAAGATTCCAAAGACATCTGGAAGTCACAGTTTAAGCCAATGTTGATTTTACTGATTAAATTCATTTCTTAGTATTTCCAGATAATTTTGTGTCATTTTTTTTATATATGACTGTTAAAATGAGATGTCAGCATTATTTTCAATTTTTTGAGTAAGACAATTCCTTCATTACACACTGTGTGTGTGTGTGTGTATATATATATATATATATATATATTTGAGAGAGAGAGTATTTTATATCATTATTGGGACCTGCCATCACTTCTTGCCCTTCATTGAACATTGTCCTTTCTCAACTGCTGCCATCACCTCTGGTTTTGTACTCTCAATCATTTTGGTTTGAATTTGTTAAGGTCATCTCATCATTGCACCTTTTGATGGCTCTAGCTTTACTTGTAGTTTCTCTTGATCTGTTTACTGAAACTCATGGCCTAGCACTTGTCTGTCATTCTCAGCATGTGACCTGCCTTGTCCCATTTTAATTTGCTAATGTCTTTGAGGATGATGTGGGTACCAGTTTGATCTCAACTCCGCAGTGTTGTCATCTTACCCTTCCATTTGATGGTGAGAAGAATTGTACGCTCATTGCATTTTAGTCTTCCTTATCAGTTAAACCTTTATTTTACTTTCTTCTTTTTTTTTTCTTTTCTTTTCCAAAATTCGTACTTTCTTCTGGAAGAGGAAAATAAATTTTTGATCTTCTCTCTGGATTCTACACACTTTACTCAAAAGACACGAAATATGTATCTCCTCTGATGCTGATGTTTGTATCCCAGGATTAAAAAAGAAATGAATACATGAAAAGTTGAAGGAAAAATACAGATGCCAGTGTAGTGACTAATGTGCTAATTTCAGAAGTCAGTGATAACAGGTTCAATCCATTCCAACTTCTAAAGATAATGCAACTTTAAGTGAAAATTAATAATGTACACAAAATTTTGCTATGACTCACATGCACACACACATGCACACATTAAATTGTGATGATGCTTTGTGCCAAAAAAAATGCTGTTTCTGTAGTTTACTGACAAAAAAAACATTCATAGCAAGCAGGTTTTTTGTCATAAAGGGTTCAATATAGAGATAGAACATGAATAGAATTAATGTGGAGAAGTTTCTTACTTAGCTGAGAAGAGTGATGAGATCACACTGATGCTTTCATAAAACTTTGAAGTTGGCATAAATCTGCTCAGCTAAGTGACAAACAGTTTTGCATTAATTCTACGTATCCACACACATTTTATTGTATAATATAGATATGTCTATTTTTATCATAATCCTTTCTCGTTCTCTAATCAGTTTCTTGATAAGATGTAATTCATCAAGGAAGGTGGTCTAGCATTTTCCTACCCAGGTACTTTCGATCTCTGAGATCATTGTCAGGTGAATTACTAAAGACAAACTTATTGTAAGTGTAATTGTTGTGATGGTGATTTTTAAAAAAACATGCACGAACTCTAACCCTAAACCTATATTATAATTATTTTGAAACTCAAAATTTATCCTTTGTAGCTATGATTTTTTTTTTTTTTTTTGCCAAAAAATCACTTCCATACAAGGAAGCTGACTGGAAATTTGGAGAAATGCAAAAGGGCATTAAATGTTTGTGAAATGCACTTAAGCACTTTGCTGCTACCCTCTTGATAAATTTTGTTAAGTGTTGGTTGATGTTTTTAATATAGAGAGCCTCAAGAATTTTAAGTTATTTATTATTTTTGTGATGCTGTCAACAAGTATTTTCTTGTATTGTGGAGATGTACATGAATATGTTTTTAGAGGTATTGGATAAATGGAGTCTAAGCTGTCTTGATGATGCTGTGGGTATTTGTTCTTAGTTCTTTTTGTCAGAGATGCAGTCTCCTAAAGAACTGATATACAATGTTAGTTTACAAAAGATTCCATAAACTTTTCCATTACATCCAATGGTGTGTAGGGCAGCATTTTTGCTGTTTCCGTAACAAACTGTCTTTTATGGGGCAGGGTTGTTAGCCCTGCACCCAACCTCCAAACCTGGAGGAAGGTGATTTTTTTTAAAGCGCAGTTTAGACGTGACACACAACCGAAAGTAGGGGGTATCTAGTGAGAATCGAACTCACTACTCAGTTATAATGATTCTAGCAAGACGAGCTTGCTAACCATTATACCATGCCAAGGTTCCATAAAAGATTCAATAGCTACAACAGATAAATTAAAAATTTTAAAATAATTATGAAAGTGCATTCATGCATGTTTTGTTTAAAAATTACCATCACAAATAAAGAAACCAAAGAATCTGCAACGTTACTGGTCCTGACTTGGCATTTCAGCTTCACTCACTTTCGCACAGCTGTTACATAGCTTCTTTGTGCTTTTACTTAGACTTTCATTTTGGTAATTGTTCTGATGGAATCTATCATATTCTAAATATGCAGTCGTAGATTGGCAGAAAGACCTCAACATTTTACAGTTGACATGGCTTCTATGCTAATAGTTTTTCTTATGCTTTTCACTTGAGTAATTCTGTACCAGTTTCTTGCTTCCCTGTCAACTGCAATCTTCAAAAAGGTAAAAGGTCTCCCTGTCTTAATTCCAGTTCTTTTATCATTCTTTCTCCTTAATAGTATTTTTCTTTTTTTTCTCTAATATTTAGTAACCCCTTGCATGTTATGGCATTATTGTCTTGCTTAAGGTGAAATGATTAAAAAAAAAATATATATATATATATATTCAAAATAAAATATGGGTTAAATCCAACAGGAGTAAGTAATCTTAATAAATTTACTGTTGTACTATTTAACTTCATAACACATTTTTGAAAGTATGCGTTGTGTTGCAGTGGATATCAGCTCAGAATGAAAAATTGGAAAGCTGCGTTGGAATTCCAGTTAAACTCATTGCATTTACTTATATGCAAACTAGCAGTATAGCCCGGCGTTGCTCGGGTGTAATGAAAGCTTTAAAACTAATCCATGGTCCTGGAGCTCAGACTCAGCCTAAAGAATATTTGTGGGAAGTTTGGTGAGAATCGAATAAAGATTGTGGATTTGTATAAAAAAAACATACAGACAGATAAACTGACACACACAAACATCTTGCCTTTTTTATATATATATATATATATATATATATATAAATCGATTTTTTGCACTATTGTAAAAACTGCAACCTTGAAACTTCTGAATACCGTTTCTTGTCTTTGTCTATGAGTGTATCAAATTTGATTAAAATCGTACCACTCCTTCTATAACCCAATTTTTTTTCGAATTTCAATATTTATCGGGGATACCTCAACACAAAACCTAGCTAAGAACACTCACAGATGCTTATAGTACAACTGTGTAAATTTTCAAGAAAATCAATTCAGCCATTTCGGAGTCTATAGGTAACGGATACACACACACAGTTCCATTTATAAATAATATGCAAATACCTTTGGGAAAGGTATTATTCATCTCTTCTCCCTTGTGTTCTATAGCCTTCGTTGGCAACCAGTCTATCACAGAAAGTAATGGCAACCTACTGCAGAAAAATCAATCAGTCATGTCTCTTTCAAGACATGATCACTCAAACTTATGGCACTTAACTGACTGACAGAATGTTCAGTTATTATGTAAATTTTAAATTCTATGTAGTTTTATTTCCATTGGTTAGATACGCATCATGTGACATTGGTGTTTTAAGATTTACACATAAGTTCACACAGTACAGGTTAAGACGGATGAATTGGTATCTAAAACATGCAAAAATTAAAATCATATACTCCACCCACATCTATTGAACAGGTGAAGAGGCTCATCCCTTGTTTCCTGTTTAGGATGCGGTTTCCGGTTTTCTCTTTTCCAATCTTTTCACTCTTTTCCTTTTTTATTATTTTTTTTTCAATTGGAGTAGATAGACTAAACTATCGCCCGGTTCACACTCCACCCACGTCTATTGAACAGGTGAAGAGGCTCATCCCTTGTTTCCTGTTTAGGATGTGGTTTCCGGCTTTCTCTTTTCCATTTTTTTTACCCTTACGTAGCCCCCTGCACATCAGTGGCGTTACCGCCTTGCTTGGGGTGATATGATTAAAAAAAAAAAAAAAATCTCATTTTACCAAACTTTACAAAAATATCTTGAAATACTAGAAAGTAAATTTATTTAAGAAAATCGCTATTAGTTTCAACCACAATCTCCAGATGACTTCAGGATCTCCTGTAACTCTTCTGGATGGTATTCATGTTGATAAATACTGCCATAATTCTTGCTTTCAGTTCATCTTTAGTGTTACAAGACGTTTTCTTGGTGTTTTGCTCAACTGCACTCCGCATATAATGAAGAGGTTTGAAGTCTGGGGAGTTAGGTGGCCACATGTAAGAGGTGATGTTTGCAGAAATTGTGTGACATGGTGTAGAATCCTGTTTCCAGATACAGTGTCTCCTGCAGTGACCCTCTTGACCCAGGGCAACACTACCACTTCAAGGCAAAGAATATTTGTGTGAAGTTTGGTGAGAATCGGATAAAAATTGTGGATTTGTATAAAGGACATACAGACATATAAACAGACACACACACACACACAAACATCTTGCCTTTTATATATATATATATATATATATCAATTTTCTGCACTATTGTAAGAACTGCAACCTTGAAACTTCTGAATACCGTTTCTTATATCTTTGACTATGAGTGTATCAAATTTGATTAAAATCGGACCACTCCTTCTATAACACGTAAAAGGTGATGTTTGCAGAAATTGTCTGACAACAATGACTAGTTTCTCCTGCTTGTGTGACATGGTGTAGAATCCTGTTTCCAGATATAGTGTCTCCTGCAGTAACCCTCTTGACCCAGGGCAGCACTACCACTTCAAGGCACTTGATATAAGTCTGTGTGTTGAGTCTGAGGGGGAAGATGAATGGAGGCTTAATGTCGCCATCACTAGTGATCACTACAAACGGTTTCGTAATCACCATCAGACTCCTCTAACTCTTTTCAAATCCTCTGCACTATCCTCAGATTGATATGCAAACAATCTGCGATGTTACTATTAGAGCTTCCAGCACAAAGCCAAGCAGTACAGCATGCTGTTTCCAAATTTCTGGAGGAGAGAATTACGTCATGGTATTTTTCCTTCTCACTGACAACGCCCAACTGACCCTACTGCATATAATGACAGTTTACCCATCGCACTCTGTATATGGATATAGACAATTTGGACATAGTAATCTACACAGCATGGTGACTGTCAGTTTCATGCTTCAGTGCAATTCTCTGAATATTACATTAAAGTGTGAATCTTAATCATGATGCAGTGTAGATACCTCTATCCATGCTTTCTATATATATATGTATACCATATATACTCGCATAAGCCAACTTATGAACCTGTGAATTTTAACCACTCCAAAAAAAAAATTATCTGTTTATAGTGAAACCAATTACTGAAAATGCTTGATTTTGTAACATCTTCGAAAAATAAAAAAATGGCCTGAGTTTTTCCATTAAAAAAGAAAATAATCATAAAACCCCACTCTATACTCAAGTATACGTGATAAATGAATTTAAAATATAGATTAAACCTTTCTGGTATATATTCATATCTGGTAATCCTCAACATTTTTCAAAACCATTCCTTTATAATTGTATTTGAAGCAATTCGAGCTTGGTTAATAACTTATATGGGTGACTGTTTTGAAATACAAGGTGCTGTTATCTTGGATGTGTAGGTGGTATGTTGGATAATTCCTTGCTGCTATTAATTTAATTATTAAGAGAAAATTTCCAATTCCAGTTGGGTTCATTATATTCATTTACATACAAATACATTTGGGAAAGTTTATGAATCAACCTCTTCTCCCAGCAGCGATGGATTAATTAGCAAGACTTGTATTACTAAACTAATATCTCCCATACTAAACTAATATCTCCCATTCAAAATTGTCACAATCTTAAAAAAATTTTTGACTTTAAGTAACCTGTAAATAATTATTAAGTTATAAAAAAAAAAAATCAATCAATTAATCAAATACTGATTAACTACACAGGCATGTATTTTAGATTTATTTCCAGTCTCTGGGATATATATGTATAGAAACTACTGTAGCAACAAAATGAGGGATCATTTTCTATATTAATTGTAAGATAGAATTGGTCCTTCACTTTATAACCACAGAATTTCTTGCTTATCAAATTCTGATTAGGTATGAATTCGTCACTTAACCCTGCCAGTTATCTCTCTCCTGACACCCCTTCCCCCCCCCCCCCCACCAAAATAATTTTATGATCTAAATAATATTTTTCCGGCTTTAAATAATATGCAAAAGGTTGATAATTTATAAAAAAAAAAATCAATCAGTCTCTCATCCAAGCTAGATAGCTTTGTCTGCTACTGTAAATTTAATATCTTTGCTGTTAAGATTCATAGGGAGACTTGACAATTACCTGAAATGCTGTTGAGGAAGGCGAAAGAGCCCACTGGCTAAAGATGAATGATCGTGACAAAGAAAGTAATGATATGCATCCAAATAACTCATTACATAATGTCAGTACTTCCTTCACCTGAGAAAAACTTCTGACAAAAGCTGCCTTTTCAAACAGGCACACCCCTCCCAATCGCAGTCTCTAGATATACCCAGTGCAAAGCGTGATACCCCGAAGCTACCCAAGAAAGTATAGATTTTTTTTTTTTCAACATGATCAAAGCAACGAAAAGTGGGGAAGATCTCATCTGAAGGAGCTCCTCATTTCCAAATTTTTCACTCTTATCTTCCTGGCCCAGAACTTATTTGTTTTATTCTGCCACTCTTCTCTTACCCACTCCTTACCCTACCACCACCACCAATACCAACTACACCCATCATGGTGAGTTGAGAAATGTCGACACGCCCACAGCCTATTTTGAAATGTTCATACTTTCCATTTTTGGCTGTCCTGGAGATAATTTAACTCTTGCAGAAAGCAATGGTTCGTTTTTTCTTCCGCTACTGACATCTGATTCTTTCAAAAATATTTTTAACGGCATGCCTCTGACTCCCTCCCACAACATACACAAAAAATTTACTGGAAGGGTTAATATGATAATTATTTTTATCGAAGCAGAGCAAATGAATCAAAAGAAGCTTCTGTGATGACTTCAGGCTGTTCTTTTCTTCATAATTTTGATGTCTGTTAATATATAAATGTTAAAGATTTTTTTTTTTTTTTTTTTTTTTTTTCAATCGATTTCAGCCCAAGCAAGGCAGTAAAGTTCGTAAGACACAAGGGGTCACTGGGTGTGGAAGAATTAAAAAAACAGAAACACCACTAAGCATCAAAAACAAAAGAATAATCAAGAGGACAGTAGATAGCAGTTGACATTGCATTTAAATTTTTGAAGATTTTTGTTGGCTAGAACAAAATTTTAAATTTTTGTTGGCTAGAAAGCATGAAACTGGAAAAGACTTCCACAAAATGTAAGGAAACTTTTAGCATAGAATTTATGATTACAACTTCTATGTGCCCTGTCCTTTCAGGACATAGGCGATCATGGTTTTCTACGTCTTCCTATCCCTGGTGGCTCTTAGCACGCTTTCTCCTATTACTCTACACAACCCTCGTTCTGTCATCCATCTGATCAGGTCCTTCAAATATGTTATCCGCTTCTTTTACTTGTGTCTTTTTCCCTCTATCTGGCCTGTTAGTATCAGGTTCTCCATGCCCTCCTTCCTCATTGGATGTCCCAGAAACTTTAGCTGTCTCTTTCTGATGCTCAGTATTCATTCCCTTTTCGTTTCCATCATTTCCAAAACCTCATCATTGTTCACATGCTCGATTTATGATATTTGCAGCATCCTTAGCAAGTTCAAATGTATATCAATGAGACTGCATTCCTAGTCTGGGATCGTGCCTAAATACATAAATTCTACTTACTCTAGTGAAAAGCTCAGTTGAACAATTACTATGAAAGTGGTGGTTACATTTGCAATATTGCAACAGACTTTTACTGTGGTTCTAGGTGGGACATAGATGATAATCTAGTAACATGCTGAAATACCCACGGATGTGGCGCCAGGAAAATAAAAGGCTCGGCGAACATACTTGTAGAAAAGACAAAGGGCAGCCACGTCATGGCGGTGAGAAAGTGACTGAAGTTGAGATGTCGAGTTAGGACTGGTTATATTGTAGATTCTTCTTTGAATTTTGTCAACAACCTTGGGTATGACAGTAAACTGCATCCAGCAGCAAGGACCCTGATTGGGAGGTTAAGAGGAGCATAAAACTACTTCTTAATTGCTGTTGTTATTAGGGTCCCAGCTATGGGCAAATAGTTAACCCTCAAACTGGGGTCAAAACACTATGAAAGTATAAAAATAGAATTTTATAGAAATATATACATATAAATAAACTTTTATAGAAAAATATACATCTTTCAAGAAAAAATATTACCAACAATACATTTTTGAAGGAAAAAAATTGCCATAATACATTTTTGAAGGGAAAAAATTATTACCACACTTTTTAATACAAAACTAGAAGACATATTCAGTTTTCTAAAATAAAAAAAAAATTTTCATCAAAATTTGACTAAACCAACTTTCTCACTATAACAAAACATTAAAAAAAATACCTTGAAACACTGCCTTTTTGGCATTAAATAACCCACAGAGGCTTATATGCTGTTAAACAAAACTCAAACCTCAAGATGAATAGCAGGAGCACCTGACCAGATATGGCAACAATATTCAATGCACAGATAAATGGTATATTTATAAATGTGCAAGATGGATTCTGGCGAGAACCTCGAGATGAATAGCAGGAGCACCTGACCAGATATGGCAACAGTATTCAATGCACCAACGAATGGTCGATTTATAATGTGCAAGATTCAAACATGGGTTTAAAAGGGTTGATAAGCTATAAAAAAAAAAAAATAAATAAATAAATCGATATATCACACATAAGCCGAGTTTAGGATTCCAGCACTTGGAATGGTTTTTAGTTGATAAGAATCTTTTCTTCTCTTTTGCCAACTTTAATTCCTACATAAATATTTTGGTCCATTTTCAGTGTCTTTATTTATATTTCAGTTGTTTTCATTTCTAAATATATTGTTATCCTTCCACTTCATCTCTTGTGTCACATTCCCAATGTGAATATTTTTCGATTAAACTAAGAAAAAATGTCCACAACAATATTTTGTTCTATTTTTAATTCAATAAAAATATTGAAAGGAATAAACTGTTGAAAGTATAAAACCGAATGTATGGTCATTAGTAAAAATAGAAGTGCCAAAACACCAAAATGCTGGACAGATCCTGGGCATGACGGTAAACTGCATCCGGCAGCAAGGCCTCTGATTGGTAGGTTGTAAAGAGCATGGAACCACCTCTTAATTGCTGTTGTTCTCAGGTCCACCCTAACCCAGAGTGACAGCACCTGTTAAGGTCCTAGCTATGGTTAAATAGTCAAATTGGCCACTATAAAAATATGAAAATACACTTTTATAGAAATATATACATAAAATAGACTTTCATAGATAAATATACATTTTTGAATAAAAAAATTCTCGGCAAAACATTTTTGAATACAAAAATAAGACATTTTCAGTTTTTTAAAATAACAAAGAATAAAAACAAAAAAAATTAATTAAGATCTGACTAAATCAACCCTCTCACTATAATCGAACATTTAAAAAAAATACCTTAAAACCTCACCTTCTTGGCATTAAATAACCTACAGAGGTTGATATACCGTTAAATAAAACTGAAACTCAAATGCTGGACAATCTCATCAAAGGAGGAAAAACTTGAAGGAATCAAAATATGTTCCTACAGAAGGATGATGAGGATGCCATGGACTGAACATGTGAACAATGATAAGGTTTTGGTGAGTGTGGAAACGAAAAGGAAACTGATACGTAACATCAGGAAAAGACAGCTGAAGTTTCTGGGACAGATAATGAGGAAGGAGGGCTTGGAGAATCTGATACTCACAGGACAAACAGAGGGTAAAGCAACACATGACATACTTGATGGGCTTGAGCAAATGAATAACAGAGAAGGATTTGGGAGGGTTACAAGAGTAAGGTTATTAAGTGCTACAATGGATAAAATAATGTGAAGGGTCATGATTGCCCACGTCCTGAAAGGACATGACACATAGGTGTAAACTATCCTAATGAAGCTACTCAAATGATCTAACACTTTCCTGCTTATATTCATAAAAATTCCTCTTCAAAACAAAGTTTGTGCCATTTTGTAGAAATTCAGTTGACATTTTTTTCCCCTGTCCTTAGAAGTTACATGATTCAGGATGCCATATTGTTTCATCTGATTCTCTTACAAGTGAATAATTAAACAATAATAAGTTTTATATTCTGATATTTTATTTCCACCTGGTGAAATTTTCTAAATTTAAGTGAAAATTTCTTTTCAGCCAGAAGAACAAAAAAACTGCATGAAAATAAATATTAAAATTAAATAAAAAGCTATCCATCTGAAGATATTTTTTAGCCAATTGGGTAGCATTTGAAATATGCAGTTGATTATGTTAAATCTTTTAAAATTGCAGGTCTTGCTAGGAGAATTCATCTCTGGCCATTAAAAAATTACCAGACTTAAAAAAAAAAAGTAAATAAAAAAGATTGCCTCTAATTTATTTCTTGACAGACTCTCCCCATCCTCCAAGTTGCTTCCCTTGCCCACAAAGTTGTATTCTATTTTATCAACAATACAAAGGCTTTTATCTTACAATTCTTGTCTTCCTTTCTTTTCTGCCTCACCAATAGTACCTTATTTTGTTTTTCTCATGCAACCATACACGTTTATAATAATTTTCTTCTATGGCATTTCAACATTGTGAATTTTTATCAAGTCAGGAAATCTTTCTTGACAAATGGATGAAAATATTACTCAAAAACAATCTTAGAATTTGATGTAACTTGATTTAGGATGCCATATTGGAGTAGATAGACTAAACTATCGCCCGGTTCACACTCCACCCACATCTATTGAACAGGTGAAGAGGCTCATCCCTTGTTCCCTGTTTAGGATGTGGTTTCCGGCTTTCTCTTTTCCAAATCTTTTCACTCCTGTGTAGCCCCCTGCACATCAGTGGTGCTACCACCTTGCTCGGGGTGATATGATTAAAAAAAATATATATATACTTTTTCATCTGATTTTCTTACAAATGAACAATTAAACAATAAGGTTTGTTTTTCCACATTTCTTTTAGGACAGAGGTATGAAAATATTACTTCAAAATAAATTTTAAAATTAAATAACAAGTTATCCATATGAAGATATTTTGTAAACCAGTAGAGTGAAGTAGCATTTGAGAGATGTAGTTGATTGTTAAATTTTTTAAAAAACTGAATAACTTCTCTCAAAATTACAAAATGTATCAAAAGATTTTATCACTATCTCTTTTCTTAAAAATCAAATACTGATCAATTGAGAGCCGAGTTCAAATCCCAGTTGAATTCATTGCATTCACTTATGCACAAAAAACACTTGGGAAAGGTATTAGTCTGTCAATTCTCTCTCCTGCTATGTGTTATATAGCAGGATAGATTAGGTTCTATAGCCTTGATTAGCAACAAGTTTACCGCAGAAAGTAATGGCAACCTACTGTAAGAAAATCCTCTCCCCAATCAGTTATGCCCAAGTGTGAATCATGTATCGCATTTAACTGACTGACTGATGCAGTCTCATGGTCAGTAACAAGGAACGAGGATTTGGTGACTTGATTTTTATTTTTTATTTTTAATCATTTCACCCCAAGCAAGGCAACAAAGCTATTATGATACAAGGAAGTTACTGAGTGTGAAGTAATATAAGAAAAAATCATTAAGGAGAGAGAACAATAAAATAACCAATCAAAAAAAGAGAAGATAACAATTAACATATATTCAAATTTTTGACAAAGTTGACTGGAAAGCAAGAAGCTGGAAGAGAATTCCGCAAGTGAGAAGTAGAATTAAAGAAACTGTCAGCATAGAACTTGTAAAATGACGAGACCTCACTGCCAATCTAGTCAGTTAAGTGTCATGTATGATTCCCATTTAAGCGATCATGTCTCTTTCAATCCATCAGTGGTTAGGCAGAAAACTTTCTCAAGGTAGATTGCTATTTCTTTCTGCAGTATACCAGTTGCCAACCCAATCTGTCCTGCTATTCAATCCATAGCTGGAGAGAGAAGAGATGGATTCATACCTTTCCCAAGAGTATTTGCATGTAAGTGAATGCAATGGTTTTTAACTGGAATTTGAACTCTGCTCTCCGACTTCACATTTTGGGCCGATATCCATTTAAATTCATAGTTGAGATACCATAATGGAAAGAATATTTATCATAAAAGTATTTATCTTTATAGAAAAGGTGGAGGGAAACGGTTACAGCTGTAAAAAAGTAACTAAATTTGGAATGTCAGATTCATATTGCAGACTCTTTTTTGGAATTTAAAAAAAATTTCATTTCTTCTTGGAAGAATTTGTTGCTAACCATTTTAAAAATACCAGTTCAAATGCATCTCTAGTTAATTTGAAGAACTGAAACACCAGCAGTAGAAAAAAAATAAGTCAGAATGCTGCTAATTTCTCAAAGACTGCCTTTAAGTAATCACTATTCTTTACTTGGAGCTGAGAATCAAGTCCTTGTAGATGAGCCATCCTTTTAACAACTAATTGCATAGGCACTTAATATTCATTTTATCTCTCTGATTGCATGACATCTTACTTGGGAGTGCTACTTGGAATTAGGAAACTTTTTAATTTTTAACAAAATTTATTAAAGTTACTTGATCTTAAGGATTGTCTATTTGAATTATGACACTGTTTTAAACTAATCACAATAATGTTATGTTACTTACATAATATGAGGGATTCACAGAATTGTCCTACTCATTTAGTAATGCTTGCATCTATTACTGACCATGGACAATGCCTTTTTGTCATTTTTTTTTTTTTTTTTTTTTTTTTTCAATATTTCATTTGTAGAAAGTTTCTCAAATTAAATTATAATGAATGCATTTACATTATACATGTGATAGCCTTGTTTTGTCAATGTTTTTCTTGATTGTTGAACATTGACAATACCTTTCCTTAGTTTTTAATATATTTTAGTAGTCCAATGATTATCAACACACTTATATTAAGCATTTAGTAACTCTATTTTATCAGTGTTTTTCTTGACTGTGGACCATTGACAATCCCTTTGTTTATTGGTTATTTTAGGAAAGAATGAAAGATTAGCAAAGAATAATGTTCTCATGTTTAGATGTTAGTGTGAAAACTAACATTTGAGTATAAAAGAATCAAAAATTTTTTTTTTTTTTTTTTTTAATCTTATCTCCACAGGCAAGGCAGGGCCACCAGTAGTGTTCAGGGGATTACAGACACACAGAGAGGGATGAAAGAGGGTGATAAAGAAAAGATAAGGGATGGAATTCATAGTGATAAAAGATGGCAGTTGACATTGTAATTAACTTTTGGAGATTGTAGCTATCAGGGAAAGCTAGTCATGGGTTGGGAGTCCCATGGGCCTGAAGTGCCAGGAAAGAAACTGATAGAATAGAAGAGGAAGTTACATTTAAGTATTTCACTGGTATTGAACAGGTTAAGAGGCTCATCCCTTGTTCCCAGTTTAGGATGTGGTTTCTGGCTTTCTCTCTTTTCCCATCTCACTTTTTTTTCTTTTTTTTTCTTTTTTTTTTTTTTCTTTTTTTTTCAATTGGAGTAGATAGATCTATCTATCGCCCGGTTCACACTCCACCCACGTCTATTGAACAGGTTAAGAGGCTCATCCCTTGTTCCCTGTTTAGGATGTGGTTTCCGGTCTTCTCTTTCCCAACTTTTTCACTATTACGTAGCCCCCTGCACATCAGTGGCATTACGGCCTTGCTCGGGGTGATATGATTAAAAAAAAAAAATAAGGAGTGAGACCTAAATGCCAGTCATATGGTCAGGAGTATAAGGAAATAAAGCTTATCAGAGCAGTTACCATAAATGAAATGATTGGTTGGTTGTTTTGTTTTGACATATCAACCTGGTGGGGGGAGGGTCATTTATTGCCAACTAAATTCTTTTATTTTTTTATTTTTTTTATTGCTGGTAATACCTTTTTGTTTCAACAATTTGTTTTTATATAAGTTTTTGTGTCTAGTAATACTTTTTTCTTTTTGGAGTATCAAGATTCATTGGGATTTGTTTTTAAGGGTAGGATCCCCAAGTCCTACCCTGTAATTTAACCCATAACTGGAGGAAAGTGACAGATTAATACCTTTCTCAAGAGTATCAGTGCTTAAGTGAATGCAGGGTATTCAACTGGAATTCGAACTCGGCTCACCGGTTTCTCTTTCCGAGTCGATAGCCACTGCACCACAACGCACATCGGTCACTAAACGCTTCCAGCACCTGGTATTCCCAAGCAGTCACCCATCTAAGTACTGACCAGGTTCAACGTTGCTTAACTTTGGTGATCAAGCGAGAACCGGTGTATTCATTGTGATATGGCCGTAAGACTTAAATGAAATATAGCAGTGTGCATTTTGAAGCTCATACAGAAACTAAGTCTCTCAGCACAAAAAAAAAAACCCACATCCACACCAATATATTTGTCACTTGATTTCTTATTTATTTCTGTGTTTTAAACACTTGGCAAGTGATAAATACATCAGTAGATGGGTTCTTTGAAATATTTTAACTGACTACAGAAGAGTAAATGAGTGGATGGGATCATTTGAAACCACGTCACAGCAAAACTAGACATGAGCATATATAGTTGCTGGTCTATATTAAGTCACAGCTGGCATTGAGGAAATTAGTTCTGGTTTATATTTATATCTTTGACATAATTCTGATGAGAGCTACATGTTATGATAGACAGAAGTTTGGTAGGAGAGAAAAGATGAGCTGTTAGCAGTTGTGCTCGTAGGTTTTTAATGTAGTGAGTCCTGAAGGTGGTGATTTGGGTGCGTCCTTGGAAAATGCAATAGGTCCTAACTAAAGTTTCTTAATAAATTTTTGTTAAACTGCAGGGTTTCTGACCAATCTTCTTTTTTTTCTTTTCATTATTGTAAAAATTCAAAAATTCTAAAAAAAAGTTTTTTTTTTATTTTTTTATTTTTTTTTACCATTGTCACACAAAACAATTTTAATCATGCTGAATTGCTTAAATTGACAGAACAACTTATTTTTAATATATTCAAAACCGTATTTGCACTTAATAATTGTTTAATTTTGGAAATATACCTTTTTTTTTTTTTTTTTTTTTTTTTTTTTTTAGAATAACCCAAAGTCTTTAAAGTGAAAGAATGAGGTGTTTTTTTTTTGTTTTTTTTTATGAATGTATAAATTTCAAACAAAAACAGTAAAGTCATGGTTGGCAAACTTCTGTAAGTATAAGGATGTCAGATTTAAAACAAAACAAAGAAATTTCTGCGAAGGTGACATCAATATCTATGCCATCCACACATCCCACTACACAAGGAAAGACTAAGTGAAAGAAAGAAAGGAAGAGCTCGTAAAAAGTATTTGAAAGAATATATGCAGTGTATCCCTTTTCATGGAAAATGTTACTTCTATCACTGGAAAGCACAGATTGGAAAGGTTTCTTCAATATTTTTAGGCATCAGAGATGCAAGACACCTATTCTGTGTCAGAAATAATCCCGACCCACCCAAACACCGGTTTTATATGAAAAGGGTTTGTCTTCAGTGTAAGTTTTCATCTTTCATTTTATTGTGAACATGCACTGAACCTTATCCAATTTGTGGTACACATCTAAGTCAATGAAAATTGAAACACCATGTGGTGGGTGAGAAGGATTCACTGGCCAGCCAGTCACTGAAAAGTTAGGTGAGAGTCTCCTATGTTTCCAAGATAACAAAAGCAAAATGAATTTCATATCTTAAATTAATTAAAATTGTATTCAAATACATTTTCCAAAGAAAAATGTGTCACTTTTTCAAACACGTTATGTGTAAACCATATGTTGTTGTTCAGTATTTTGCAAACACTTCTGAATGCGGCAAAATGGTTTAGCTTTTTTACTTTTAACCAATTTTGCATAAACCTGTTCATTTGATTACAAAACATGTCTTCTTAATTAAATTTTCAACTTTCGGTTTTCTTTCACTGTCTTATTCATTGGTGCTATGAAGGAGACTAATTGAGCACTTAGTCACTTTCCTTACAGTCACGCACTTACTCTAAGTGCAGCTGCTATTCATAAAAATTAAAATAAACTGGATATATATATATAATATTTGAACAGTCATTTTATTATGCATGTTAATGTTTTCACATTTAAAATTGGTATTAGCATTTGCAGAATAAGCATACTGACGTCATCACATCTTTTTTATAAGCATGTATTTTAGAACTAAAAGAATCAAGTTAATCAAGTTTAGTAGTTTATAGTAGTTTTCTCAGTGTATCTTAAATTTCACACAAGGCAGAAAGTATAGATTAGTTATGGTGCCCTTCTGCGAGGAATGGACTTTTCCTCTCGCAACATATAAATTACCTGCGTGACCTCCGGAGAGCAGTTTACGAAGTCAATTCACGACAGTTACTAGTCAAGCATTAAGCAGCGTAATAATACTTTCAGACTTATTTCTTTTTTTTTTTTTAAATCATATCACCCCCGAGCAAGGCGGTAACGCAACTGATGCACAGGGGGCTACGTAAGAGTGAAAAGATTGGGAAAGAGAAAGCCAGAAACCACATCCTAAACAGGGAACAAGGGATGAGCCTCTTCACCTGTTCAGTAGACGTGGGTGGAGTGTGAACCAGGCCATAGTTTGATCTATCTACTCCAATTAAAAAAAAAAAAAGGGCTTACTTTTAACAATATTCAAGATAGTTGATTCCATCCCAAAACACACATTATTTTTGCCAGTGAGTTGAAAGAAAAAAAAAAAAAATTTTAACTTTTTGGCCAGAGTAATACCAGTGTGGGGCATGGGAGGGTCAATTAAATAGTCAGTGTGACTTATACACCAAGGTAACTAAAATACAGCCGGTAAAGAAAAGAGACTGGCTGACAGACTAGGCAAAAAAAATAAAATAAAGACAAAGAATCCACCAGTCAAAAAAATTTCTTTTGTTGACTGCGCAGTATAGTAGGGTCAGTTGGACACTATCTGTGAGAAAAGAAGCACCATGATGCAATTCACTCTGCCAGAAATTTCAAAATGGTATGTGATACTGTTTGAAATCTTCATATTGGAGCTTCAAGTATGAATTCCAGTGTGTTTGGGTGCGAATCTGAAGACAGAGCAGAGGGTTCGGAAAGAGTTGTGATTACCAAGGTGTTTGGAATGGTCTCAAGTGATGGTGATGTTATGCCTCTATTCACAGAGCTTTAGACGCAACACAGAAGCCTATATCAAGTGGTTTGAGAAAGTAATGCTGCTCTGGGTCAAGAGGGTATCTGATAAAAGACCCTATTTCTGGCGACAGGATTCTGCACCATGCTACACAAGCAGGAGAACAATGTCATGACTGTCAGACAAATTCTGCAACCACATTACCTCTTACATCTAGCCACCTAACTCCCCAAACAGCAATCCCCCTCAATTATGTGGGTGAAAGTTGAGCAAAAGACCAATAAAGGTTCTTGTAACACCAAAAATTAACTGAAGGCAAGGATTATGGCAGCATTCACTAACTTAAATAAGGAGACCATCTAGAAGAGTTACAGGAGATTCTGAAGTTGTCTGGAGGCTGTGGTTGAAGCCATGGTGATTTTATTGAATAAATATACTCTTTTACTAAAGTATTTCAATATATTTTTATGTAATTTTATTTGTGAAAATGAGATGTCAGTCTTATTTTTGTCCTTGCACAATTTAGATGACTATTTATCCATCTCACTCTGTACAGGAGAATTGGGATAAATATCAATACAAAGAAAATGAAACGATGAAATTTGCTTCAAGTAACACTAAAAAGCTAATACAGGAGTTAAAATTTGATAAAGATTGTAAAGTGTAAAGAAAATCATATTATGTAATATAATAATTTTTACAGTTACATGACATACTATCTCTATCAAATATGTCTATGTGGCATATATCTTTTGATTTATTAATAACATTTATGTCGGACTTTTTACTTACATATCAAAACCTGACACTCTTCATACAAGTTATTATTAACAATACTTTTATCAATACATAAAACTCATCAAAATAAGTATATAAAGAACATTTAACCAGTTGGTCAATCACAATTTTACTGAGAAGACATCAACTTGTATTATAAAATCTGACGTAGGATATTGAGTCGGATTTCAATCAGTGATTAAACACAGATGTTATTTCTTGTCAAAACATGAAAAGTTTATGTGAAAATATTTCCGTTCAACTATTTCTTCTAGTCAGTTTGGCTAGAATTCTAACACAAATTCTTTTTTTCTTTTCATATAACTGGTGAATTCTTTTTTTATTCTTTCCTTGTAACAAACGAATCTTCTTTTTTTTCATTTCGTGTAACAAATTTTCTTTTTTTCATTTCATTGGTGAATTTCTTCTCTCTTTTCATGTAACTGATGAATCTTTTTTTTTCTCTCTCTTTGTGTAACTCGGGAATTTTTTTTTTATTTCTTTTATTTTTTTTATTTTGTGTAACTGACGAATTTTTTTCGTTTTTGGCTGTGTAACTAACAAATCTTTATTTTTTTGTGTAACATACGAATCTTTTTCTTTTTTTATTCGTTTCCGTGAAACTGGCGAATCATTTCTTTCTCTTTTTCTTGTAATAAACAAATCTTTTTCTTTTTTTCTTTTTGTGTAACTTGCAAATAATTGTTTTTCTTTTTGTGTTTTTTGGTGAACCATTTCACTTTGATGTAACAGGCGACTGTTATTTTCTTTTTTCTTGTAAGTGGTAATTCTAGATTTTTAATTCTGATGTTTGACAATAGACTTTAATTACATTAAACATACCAAAAGCATCAATGCGATAGCAACCTCATTTAAATATAGCCATCAATTTTTTACGATACTGGTCTTGTTAGCATGTTTTAATCATTTTGAAGCCAAATTATTTCTTACATGTGACAAGAGTTGATAGAAAAAAATCAAAAAATACTTCAAGAACTCCAAAAATATTACATGTTATTAATGTTATCTCTCTTCAGATAGTTTCACATTTTAAAATCAAAATTGTCGTAATTGTGAGTTCAAGCCATGTATGGTTTTAGGCTCAGCAGAATCATTGTCAGTTAAGTGCCATACGTGATACACGCTTTGGGCGATCATGTCTCGAAAGAGACCTGACTGACTGGGCAGAAGATTATCCCGCAATAGTTTTCCATTGCTTTTTGTGGTAGACTGGTTGCCAGCCAAGGCTATAGAACCTAATCTGTTTTATTATTTAATTTAACTCATAACTGGAGGGAAGAGACGGACTAATACCTTTTCCCAGTGGTATTTGTGTGTAAGTGAATGCAAGGGATTCAACTAGAATTCAAACTCGGCACACCGATTTGTCATTCCAAGTCGATATCCACTGCACCCCAAGGCACATCGTAGCCGAAACGGGAGTAATAATTGAGATGGAGAAATAAAAATCAGGTAAGATATCTTGGCACATGGACAGGTAGAATAAGAACAATCTACTCATGTTGATTCAATTTGAAATTTCTTGAAGGTTATCCAGATGAAGGTTGGAAGGCACAAAGACGAAAATATTTTCATAGCAATAACAAAAATGGGGCTTACAACACGGGATTGAACACATTTAACTTTAATATGTCTCCCTGAGTGTGCAAATAGAAATAAAAATGTTATGGGGTAACCTTTCTTGTGGAATTTTTTAGGTAGAGGTTTCTCTTCGTGGTTCAAATATTGTCGCCAGTGTTATGACCGAAGGGCCATAGAAAGATAACACGGACTCGGATATAAGGTTGAATAGTCTATTCTCAAAAAACATAGTACAAAGGTAAATGTAGACTGGAGAATACTTTCTCTTGCAGGCATCCTGACTCATTCATTCATTCACTCTGTAGCTACTACTCAGTGACTCTACATATGATAAAGATGTGAAAAAGTCCATTTGTAGGTAGGTCCCCACAATACCCCTCTCCCAAGCTTTTTACTCTGTAAAAGGGTTTATTTTCCTGAAATTTAATACCTTTTCTTTTTGGGATTGATTGTTAAAGGCTGGTAAAGTTCCTCTTTCTCCTGGACCTTCTTCGTTCATCATAAATGATTCGATGGGCTGTTCATGTGTGCTGTTAGAATCCATTTAACGCTGTTTATTAATTTGATTAATGTGTCTTTTGTGGGTATGTCTTGGTCCCTGTATAATATACACCATCTCGCAGATCCTTCTAGTGATCGTGCCCTCCTCCCAGTACAGCATATTCTTTTGGAAACTTTTAAAGAAGATTTTCTGACTTGGGAAGTTCGGTCTTAAGTATTTTTGACTGTTTGGAAATTAATTTGTTAAACACAGATCTCATCTTTGTCGCCAGTGTTATGGCGTAATCTTTTGTGGAATTTTTTAGAGGTTTCTCTTTGTGGTTTGAATATTCTTTGTCGCCAGTGTTATAATTGAAGGGCCATAGAAAGATAACATGGACTGGGATATAAGGTTGAATAGTATATTCTCTGAAAATGTAGTACAAAGGTAACTGTGGAACTGGAGAGTACTTTCTCTCACAGACATCCTGACTCACACATTCACTCACTCTGTGGCTACTACACAGAGTTGGTAGCCATATTATAAAGGTGTGGAAGAGTCCATTTGTAGGTAGGTCCCCACAATAGAAAATTAACAAGTTTTATTTTGTATACCCATGATTGAGAAAGTGCTCAACAGTGGAAAATGATAAAATCCAGTCAACCATAAGAAATATTGTTCTTTGTTTAGATAGCACTAAGAGATTTTGGACTAGAGAATTTCTTTAGAAAGGTCATTTTCAGTTTTCTCCCTTTTTTTTTTTTTTCTTTCCTTCCTGTGTGTAAAAAAATAGACTAGAATTAATGACTCGAGAAACTATTGTAAATGTTTTTGCTTTGTAAGTTCTATAAACCAAAATAAAACGCTTAATGGGGTTTGTGAGAAAAAGAAAAAGAGCAACTAAGTGAGTAAACCTGTGAGCCTATCACCCTCACCACATTCCGAGATTTGGATATTAGCTAAAATGCAAATAAAATTCAGTGCCCTAGACTTACTTGACTGTTTGCAGGTATTTCTAATAATTTTACAAAACCAACTTGTCTCAAAATGTAGATAGACATCTCACAATTTTTTTTTATATTTGTACACATGTATATACATAAAAGAATATTTCTGTGCCCATATCTTTGTTCATTTTTATGTATTTTCTTTGTTTAATTTACTTATCACCACCCTTGTGGAACTGACTCCTAAGAGAATTCTTCTACAATTGAAACAAACTTAACCTTTTCAAGTCTTGGGTTAACTTATATCTTCCTCGCACATCACCATAAGCTGTGACTCTTACTCTGTGATCTTGAGCGACCCATGGGTCTTGTTCAGGGTGAACATAATTGTGTCAAAAAAATAATAATAATCTTGAAAGAAGACTACACATGTGTACAAATGACTAGTTAAGTACCTTGATCACTTTGCTTGCAACAAGGTGCTTAAATTTCTGATCTAAATTGTTTGTCTATTTATAATACTACTTTATTAGAAAATATATTAATATATATATTATATAAAATACAACCTTCAGTTTTTTTGTTTTTTTTTCCAGACAGAAAATTAGCTCTCATGACACTGATGGCCATTTCTATTTTATTCAGATTATATATATGTTTGGGTGTAATGTGTTTTTAATTCAATGGCAGGCTTAAGGTTCCAGCCCTATCATGTTTAAATACTGATTTATATATGATCACTGAAGTTAAGCAATAAAAAAAGTAGTCCACCATGAAGACAGTGGAATACATTCTTTTATACCAAAAAAATTATAAGGAGGGGGAAAATAAACACTATTGCCCCTCAAATAAATTGTGGCATATCAAATAAGAGGAGTCTTTCAATTTCTAAAACATTAATAGATGCTGGCCCTAATTTGAACAAGACACACCATGCATGAATGAGCAACCAAGAGGGAGATGAACAGGTCCTCAGCTACTATATGGCCTCACCCAGTCAAGGGACTGATAGTGCCAAATAAAAGCTGGGGTATTTTTTTTGTTTGTTTTTTCTTTGTTTTTTTATCAGAGATAGGTACTCTCCCATGTAGAGTTGCTCATTAATCATAATATCAGAATACTTTTTCTTCCCTTAACAATATATACAGAAGGTGGAAAATTTCTTTTGTTATTTTCATAATTGAAAACCACTAATTTAGATGAATGCACATTCTAATAATTTTCTGGCTATTTAAATTCAGATTTTTGTTTTTTTAACCTACCCATTGTTATTCTTATATTCTTATTGTTATAGGATGTGCATTGTGGTCTCGAACGAGAAATCAGGGAGCCGAGTTCGAATTCCAGTTGAATCCATTGCATTCACTTACGCACAAATACCCTTGGGAAAGGTATTAATCCATCTCTTCCCTCCAGTTACGGGTTAAATAGCAGGACAGATTGGGTTCTATAGCCTTGGCTGGCAACTAATCTACCGCAGAAAACAATGACAACCTACTGCGGGATTATCTTCTGCTCAGACAGTCATATCTCAAAAGAGACATGATTGCCCAAGCATGTTTCACATATGGCACTTAACTGACTGATTGTTATTCTAGACTCTTTCCCCTTTTTATTTTATTTTTTTATATTTTTCTGACCTGTCTGTTTATTCCAACTTCTTATCCTTTTTTTTTTATTTACCCCCCCCCCCCCCAAACTGCTAATTTTGAATAGATTTTCCAATCTAGTTTTCTATTCTGAACTTGAGAGTACAAATAAAGCCTGATGGGATATGTCATCATTTCAAAGGTAATAGAATATTTACTACCAATGCACAATCAAGATAAACATCCATTTATGTCCTGAAATTTTCTTTTTTCATGTTAAAGAATTTTAATAAATGAGAGATTGAATCAGTCTCTTAATTTTCAAAATTTTACTAATCATACCTTCTGTTGATTCAAAAGACAGTCTTTTTAGATTATATTGTCCAAGTATTTAAAAAAAAACAAATCAAATTAAAAATTTCAATAATATTACAAATTTTGCAGCAAATTAAAAAAATATAAGTGATGTTTTTTTTCTCATTCGTGTTTTTTTTTTTAATTTGAAAAGTTTGAATATAAATAACAGTACATTTTATAAGATTCATTAATATTTAGTTGATCAATTTATTGAACACTTGTCTGTGTTGAAGTGAAGCTTTGTCAAACCAAATAAACACCATTGGTATTAGTTGAGTGCTTAAGTTTGCCTAAAACTCACAAATCTGTTTATTGAACTCCCATTTGCTCTCTAATTCTTTAATTCATCCCAAGCAAGCCAATTAGTCAGTTAAGTGCCATAAGTGATACACGCTTGGGCGATCATGTCTCGAAAGAGATATGACTGACTGGGCAGAAGATTATCCTGCAGTAGGTTGCCATTACTTTCTGTGGTAGACTGGTTGCCAGCCGAGACTATAGAGAGAACCCAATCTGTTCTATTATTTAACCCATAACTGGAGGGAAAAGACTGATTAATACATTTCCAAAGGGTATTTGCACGTAAGTGAATACAAGGAATTCAACTGGAGTTTGAAATCTGCTTCCTGGTTTCACTTTCCGAGCCAATATCCACTGCACCACAATGCACATCCCTAAGCGAGGCAATAATGCCACTAAAATGCAAATGGTTGGTTTTTTGGTTTTTTTTTGTTTTTTTTTTTTTTTTTTTTTTTTAAATCATATCACCCCAAGCAAGGCATTGACGCCACTTAAGAGTAGAATGACTGGAAAAAAGAAAGCCGGGAACCACATCCTAAACAGGAAACAAGGGATGAGCCTCTTCACCTGTTCAAAAGATGTGGGTGGAGTGTGAACTGGGCGATAGTTTAAGTCTATCTACTCCAAATGTAAGTGAAAGCAAATGAGAAAACTTAGGGATAAGAAGTGATAATGAAAGAATGGGAAGATGGCAATTAACGCTGCTTTTAAGTTCGTGAAGATTAGCGGTGTTACAGAAGTAAGAAATCAAAAGGTTAGAAGTGTAAGAAAAGAACATTGTTATCGGTTTCTTTTTTTTTCCCACACTTCCCACCTGTAAAACTCCCTTTCCTATACTTGCTTCCTTGATAGCTACAATCTCCATGAGTTTAAATGCAACGTAAATTGCTGTCTTTCATCTCCTTGGTTTCTATCTATCTTTCTCTTGCTTTTTCGTTTTTATGCCCCCTGTGCCTTGTTCTTTGCTTTAGTTTTTTTTTTTTTTTTTTCACTCTCCTCTCATGTATATCCCTGTACACTAGTGGCAGTACTGCTTTGCTTGCTGCTTCTCAAAGACTGGACTTCTGTTTTCATTTGGATAATTCCTGATTCATCTATGCTTTAGAAAGACACTGGTCAGAGAATAAAGGGTAACACAGGAAGTGGGGGAAGAGGATAGGATTACAACTATGTGTTACCGTTTATTCTCTGACCGGGGTCTTTCTAAAGCATAGATGAATCAGGAATTATCCAAATGAAAACAGAAGTCCAGTCTTTGAGAAGCTCGAAAAATTCAAAGAAATTTCAATCATCTGTTTATGGGTAATGTAAGCTATATCTTTGGAATCACTAGTCTCCTTGTTAGATTAATTTTGAAATAAGGAGGGGAAAAATAAAAAATGATCTGTTTCTTTGCCATATTCTTTGCTTTGTTTTAATATTTTCCTTTCAGATTTAGTGAGTAGTTGTTGTTGTTATTATTTGTCACAGTTTATATGCGTAATTTAAAATAATGACTATATATATAAAAAAAAAAAAAAAGTTTACATCTGTCTAATCTGACGATGAGACCTAGTTGCCAATTTACTAGTGTTGTATCATGGGATAAAGAGATACGCAGAGAAATATAGATAATCTACCTTATGAACAGTGGTACAACAAAGACGTATATAGAATATTTACGGTCTCTCGCAGTACTTCCCAAAGTCCGATAATTACCCCCCCCCCCCATGCTAAGCACACACTCTCTTTTATACATCCGGGTAACCGAATGTCACATGATACGATCCACGTCACAACAACTAGTATGTTTAAAATCATATGGTTGAAGTACCAAGGAGATCAGCTTATTAAAGTGCCATGAAAACATTTATACCAATGACCAAAGAAAGCCATGTCACAGTGGTGGGAAACTAATTCAAGTTTAGATGGCAGGTAAGAGCCAATGTCATTATAGACTATACTTTAGATTTTGTCAAGAGTCTTGATAAACATACAGTCAGAATACCAGACTAGATATGGCAACAGTATTTAATGCACAAACAAATGAGAAATATACAGGGTGGTCCAAAAGTAGGTAGACAGGAGGTGGAATAGATTTGTGCATTATTACAATGGTATTTACATTATTTGGATTGTTGTTCTCATCTTTGTTGCCATTTGTGTGATATTTTGGCCATTGTATGCTCAAGCCTTCTTCAGGTGCTAGGAATTTTGAACCGAACACTTCATTACAATCACTGGGGTATATGATCGTCATTCCTTGCATAGTAGTGTCTCTTCTTGTAGTCATGAGATAACTCATGACTACCAGAATTACTACCAGAATGGCCAAAAAGTCTTATAAATGGCAACAAAGATGAGGACAATAGTCCGAATAATGTAAATACTACCTCATCTCAGAAATATAGACAAATATTACAATGGTGTTCAATGTTTTTCAAAAAGATAGAGCCCCTCCACATTATTCAAGAGCAGACCGTGATTATCTTGTTGATCCATTTCCTGAGAAATGAATTGGCCAAAGAAGTCCAGTTGATTGGTCAGCACATTGATCTGACTTAACCCCAGTGGATTTCTTCTTTTGGGGAGTACTCAGGCATGGACGTAGTTTATAGTCAAAAACTGAGAAGTGTAGGTGATTTGAAAAATTATGTAAGAGACTTAGGTAAAAATGTTCATCAAAATGTGAGGAGTAGACTTCAAAGCTGTGTAAAATGTGATGGACAACAGTTTGAGTACCTGCGCTGATAAAGTTTAAGAGCTTTTTTATTACTGTGCACAATAAAATTTAATTGTCAATGTAATAATTGTATTAGTACATATAACTGTATATGTATTCTCAAAGTAAGGTATTTGCTTTCCACCAACTTTTGGACCACCCTGTATATCAGTCAGTGAAGTGCCATACTTGGCCAATCATGTCTCGAAAGAGACATGACTGACTGGGCAAAAGATTATCCTGCAGTAGGTTGTCATTACTTTCTGTGGTAGACTGGTTGCTAGCCTAGGCTAAAGAACCCAATCTGTCCTGTTATTTAACCCATAGCTGGAAGGAGAACAGACAGATTAATACCTTTCCCACAGGTACTTTGGCATAAGTGAATACAACAAATTCAACTGGAATTTGAACTAGGCTCTCCAATTTCTTGTTCTGAGCCAATATCCACTGCACCACAATGTGCGCACACACACACACATATATATATATGAGTTAAATATATGAATCAGAATCTGACAAGCTGAATAGAATAAATAAAAAAAATAAAAAAACAAGAAAGAAAAGTCTTTAATCAAACATGTTTCACTTACAACAAGCTTCTTCAGAGATTTAATAAGGGTAAATGATTATAAAAAATCCGAGAAACAGTATTTTTAAATGAGGTATAGTTTTAAAGGTCAGATATGTATCTAACCTTTAAAAATATACTCAGATTTTTTAAAATCATTCATCCTTATTAAATCTCAGAAGAATCTTGTTAGATGTGAAACATGTTAACGACACTTTTTTCTTACTTGTTCTTTATTTATTCTATTCATATATATATATATATATATACACACACACACACACACTAGCAGTATAGCCCGGCGTTGCTCGGGTGTAATGAAAGCTTTAAAACTAATCCATGGTTCTGGAGCTCAGACTCTCTGAACATAGGTAACCAAAAAACTAAAACGCAATAGTTGTTTCCAGTCACAGCAAAACTGTAGATTGAAAGAAAAATGAATGCCTGTAAGTCAAATTTTGATTTCCACTATCGATGTCAACTAAGTTTTCCATCTTGAAGACTAAATAAGTTGTCTTAGTAAATGGTATCATGGCTGAGACTAAGAAATACAATTATACCTACTTAGAGCAAAATTCAAAGCAAAAACCAAAATAAAAGGGCTGACAACCAGATAGGATATCAGGGTATCAATTTCCAATATCGAGAGTCAAATAAGTCATAAACTAACCTAAGTAAGTCCATGAAAATTTATCATACCCATCAAGAGTAAAATTGGAGAAAATGAGCCATATTGATGGCTGAATATCGGTTTCTGATCAGATTCAATAGAATAGTGGGGGCATCGATTTTGATATCGGGGAAAATGAGTTGTCTAAGAGCTACTTATGTTTGAGACTGAAAACTATAATTGTACCAAATTAGAGCAAATTCTGCAGCAAGAACCACAATAAAGGGGCTGAAATCCTGATCTTGATCAGACCCAATCAGATATCGGGATATCGATTTCCAAAGGACTACATATTCACTTCATCATAAGAAGTGATTACAATAAATGACATATGTATTAAAGTTCCATTTCTTTATTTACATGCTCATTATTGTCCTCATCTTTGTAGTTTTTTTCTCACATTTTAGTAATTTTACTTTCTGACCTTCAACAGGTTCTTGTCATCTAGGTAACCTTCAGGAAATTTTAAATTGAATCCTTTATTTAATATACTGGGCTACATTATTCTTGTGTCCACTATGTCTAGAGATGTCTCGATCTTACTTAGTACTGCTCAGTTATTGCTCACTCTGTTTCCACTGAGTTCAAATACACACTAGGAATTGAAGTCACAATTACAATGTGACCAAATTCACAAAAAAAAAAAAGGCAGAAATACAGATAACTTTGTCTGTCTACAGATAAACAACTTTTAATGCTATCACTTTCCATAAATTTTAAAACATTTTTTTTTTTTCCAAGTAAACATTTTTTAGATAAATTATGAGATTTCATTATTTTATTTATTTTTGTCTGTTTGCAAGAAAACAACTTTTCATGCTATCACTTTTTGAAAATTTTGAAATGAGAACATCAGTATGGATTTTTAGGATTTATAAAACTAATGTCTTCATAACCATTTCGTAAATTTTTATTTTTATCAAAGCTCATATTACAATCTTGATGTTTGTAATTGTTTTTTCTCTAGCGCACTATATTACTGGTTCCCATATTGCATTTGTCTCTATGCTTGGTCAGCTTAGATATTTGTGACCTAGCATAATGCCTTAAGTTTTTTGTATTTTCCAGTGATGTTTTCTATTATTTCAACTTCATTCTACAGAGGTGGGGGTTGACGATCTCCCCTTTCCCAACATATTCTACTTCCCCCCCCTCGTGTTATGGCCTTGTAATGTTCTTGCAGACTTATCTTAAGAGGGTAGCCCATTTCTCCTTTATATTTTTCACTTAAACATTTTCTAAGGTTATTTTGAGATTTTATTAATTATTTATTTTTGTCTCTTTACAGGTAAACAATTTTTCACACTACCCTTTTTTGCAACAATCTCAAGTGTATGTAAGTAATTTTTATATCAGAAGTTTCTGAAATCTTCTTACTAATGGCACAAAGATTTTAATGGTAAAATTTACTTCAATCTGAAGTTGTTTACCTTTGACTTTTTTTGTTCAAACCTATCGTATAAGAATTATTTACGTGGTATTTACATTGTATTAAGTATTATAAGTAATTTAAAGATCATTTAAAATATGCCGAAGTATATTACACCAGTGTATTTAAAGCAGTTGAGACTCTGTGGATGGCAGTATCTTCTGAAGATCTTGGAAGAAATTGGCTGCACTGTAAAACATCATCTGAAATTCTAAGCCATCATCATGATTTCATGAAGTGGTCAAAATTTTGGTCTTCCTTTTGGTTTTTATCATTGCCTTTTGGGAGACCTTGGAAGTTGCCGTTCTTGAGAGTTCTAGAATTCTGTGTCAAGATTTGGGCTGGTGAAAAAAAAAAAAAAAAAAAAATGGCCGCCTGTTTTCCACTGTGTCACTAGCAATAAAACATTTTTTTTTTCTTCTATTTACTAAAGAGCCACTGTGGAGTAGTAGCTGTGGTCAAATGCAAAATAAATAACAGAACTGTCCAGAATTGACAAAGTTTACAATAAGCAATAACAAGAAAATAAACTGTGCAAAAAATTATATAAAGTAAGCAAACAATATATGCAAGGAAAATTAATATTAATAAGGAAAAGTAACAGTAATATGGCAAAAAGTTCATAAGCTAAGAATTAGCACTCCCACACAAAAGCAGTTCGGACAAACTAACGTAGCATTCTGACTTCAAGACAATACAGTCTGGTTCCACACCCCTCGAAACCTTCTGATCAGACGTAGTTATATTGCGATGCTGGCGATGACGAAATATAAAAATCAAGCAGGTGCAAAAGTTGAAATATTTGGGAAGCCTTTTAACAAAAGATGGAAAATGCACTACTGAGATTCAAATGTTCCAAAAGTTATGAAAGTGCTGGAAATTTAAACATTTTCTGATTAACAGTAAAACGTGTGCTGGATTACTATTTTATATCCATTTTTTTATACAGCAGTAAAGGCTGGACAATTTCCCCATGGATGAGAAAAAAACTAGAAGCAGCAGAAATATGGTTCTACAGAAGGATACTGGTAACTCCATGGATAGTGAATAAGCAACAATGAAGTCTTAAATAAAAAGGCAATAGAAAGAATATTTATACACAGAAATCAGGATTTGGCATTTAATTTGGAAGGAAGGCTTGGAAAGCTTGACCCTCACAGGGCATGTTAATTGCAAGAGAGATTGGAGATAGCAGCAAGCCACTTACCTGATGATCTTGTGGGAATAGAGGGTGTAATGGGGGCCAGGAGCTTTAGCACAGGAAAAAAAAAAAAACTGCTATAAGCTACATGAGATGTGGGGAAACCATGATTGCTGATGTGACATGGTACCACAAAGATGATGATTTTTATAACATTGCAGATTATTTTTTGTATTTTATCGAGAATCTCTTTCTCTCTCTCTCTCTCAAAAGAGAGAGAGAGAGAGAGCAGAAGCACCACTCCAAATGTGCTAAAAAACATTCAATGCAGAGTAGACTTATGAATGTACAAGATAGATTCTGACAAAAAAATTGTCTAGCACAATACAATAGACCAACTTCCCAAGAAGCTGACTTAGTAATTGATTCAATATAATCTTTCCGCTTCACATTAGTAGAAAAATGTTAGTCCAGGATGGTGAAATGAGTCACTCTCCTAAAAGTTATCAGCCATATGCACCAGTGAGTTTGCTTATTATCTTGTTCAATACAGTTATGTGCATAATTTTCTTTATATATATATATATATATATATATATATATATATATACATACACACAAATGAATAAGGAATAAAGAAAATATTTGCAACACTCAAAACATTAATTTACAACAGTGCTCAATTAAAAAATAGACCAGTGAATATTTATTATAAATTATACTTTAGAATACGTACAAACTATGATCTATAACAAAATCATGCATTTTGTTTCAACATTGAAAGAACAATGTCTCGTCAGGTAGTTAATATTAATGGCAATAAATGTTATTTTTGAAAAGAATGTTCAATGTTGAAACAAAATGTACGATTTTGTAGTAGATTGTAGTCTGCACATGTTCTAAAGTATAATATATATATATAATATATGGAAGTGAAAGAATAGATAAATTAAGAACCTGCTGTTCGTTGCATTTACTTTTATAAAAATTGCTCAAAACAGAGTAGAGCTTAATATTGTAATTTTGTTATTATAAAAGCATTATATCACTACACAAAAAAGATTTCGTGTTTCAGAACATTATTGTTCTTCTTCAGGTGATATTTTAAAAACAAATGGTCAAAATGATTTATTTTAGAAAATATAAAATGAATTCATGATCATTCAGAAAGATAAGGAGGAGTGATTGGAAGAAGTTAAACAATATAATTATGGGTGTGTCTGTATTACTCAATTATTCATATGGTTTAACTTTTTTCAACCACCCACTCCTTAAGTTTCTGAGTAACCATTTATTCATCATATATTTTCTAAAATAAATCATTTTCACCATTTGTTTTTAAAATATCACCTGAAGAAGAACAATAATGTTCTGAAACATGAAATCTTTTTATGTAATGATATAATGCTTTTATAAACCACTGTAATAACAAAATTACAAATAAGCTCTACTTTGTATCAAGCACTCTTTATAAAAGTAAATGCTTGAATATTGAGTTTTAATTTACCTGTTTATCCACTTTCTTATATATATGACTGACCAGATATTGTGGTTAAGATTTTTTTCTAATTTTTTTTTTGTGTTCTTATAATTTTCTTTAAGTTTTTAAATATACTACATGTCTAACAAGAAGACTCATGTTACATCACTCTGACCATAACTGAATTTAATCTCATTTAAATACACATGGAGACCTACCAAATTTCATCCTCAATATATTCTTTGATTATAAAATACACATGTTAATAAAAAAAGACTAAAAATAATGGAAGCACTAATAATAAAAAAAGTCAACACTCAATAATATCAACTATGAACATGGCCACAAAGTGCTGACCCTGTTTGGAAAACAATACATTCCTGTAACACTTGATACAAAAATAGTTTAAGTTAAATAAAATCATCCGAGATAATGGCTAAATGTATTGCCAAAAGTGCTCAGTTTCTACTTAATTTACGTCCAGAAAAGAAAAAATAACACAAGAAAAATTAAAACAAAAAAAGCATTAAGCACAATACCATTTAGTCATTTTCAATTAAATATATATATAAGGTACCTCCACTCATTTTCAATAACTAACTTTTGAATTGTATTTTTAAAAATAAGTTTTCTTGAAATTTTTTTCATCATCTTAATTGAAAGCTAAATGATTAAATTTACTATTTCCAGTAAGCAAGATACTCTGGTGTATTTTAAATAGAAATTAGTATATTGATTGGAATCTAAAATTTTAAGATATTTTTAATTTTTTAATTTTTTTTGCAAGTTTTGAGCAATCGACACGTTTGTAAACAAAAGTTAATTCTTGTTTTTAAAAATTTTGGAAAAATAAAATATACATCTGACACAATATTTAAGGAAAATTAGTAAATTTAATGTTAAATTAATCTGATTTACACAAGTGTTACTTATTTATAGCATGAAATTTAGAATAAGAATATTTCTTAAACACAGTGTCCTTTCTGACCTCCCCCACCTCCATATTTGAAATTTGATGACAGTTTTTTTTTTTGTTGTAAAGGTAAGAAACTGTGAAACACATGACCTTTTAGTATACACATAGAACTTAACCTATGAAGAAAAAACTTCCAATATGAAAAAAAATTAGAAATTGTTCCAAAAATATGATGGCTTGATTATTATTAAACTTTTCAATTTTTGATTAATAAACATAGTTTTCACTTAATAGCTTACCAACCTAATGTCTACAAGTCTTTAAAATATTTTTGAAAATTAAAAAATTATATAATAATGAAAAGAATTTTTTCAAAATTCCATCATTAATAAAAAAAATATTTTCTTCAGACTATAATGTGCTTAATTTTTATTACTTATTAAAGAAATTAAAAGCTTATCAAATTAAATAATGTCATAGTTATATTGCATTTTTTATGTTACTATTGTGAGCAGATTTTTGGAAATAGAAGGCAAAAGTTTTCAAAAAATAATAGATGACTTACATTCTAATAAAACCATTTATCACAAGAAAATTTAATTTCTTAAAATTTAATAAATCTAAGTGGAAGTTGATGGTGGTGGGGTAACAGATCTAAAAAAAATTTATTTTACTAAGATTTTTTAAAACATTAATTTAAAAAATAGTTTCATTCATTTGTGAATAAATCCTGAAAATTTCATTAAAATTCGGCAATTATTTAATTTTTGCAAGAATTTTCAAATTAATATGTTTGTCACTGGAAAAAAAACTGAGTTATATAGTATTGCATTTTCTATTGTAAACTCTGATAACAATTTGGCTTCCCGCAAATGAAAATAAACAAGATTTTAACCAAAATTTCGAACATGGTAGAAGGAATTGTAAATTTTTTTTAAATAATTAAAAAATACTTTGATTGTTCCTCTTAATAATGACAAAATCATTTTTATTAAGTTTCGGGCATTTTTTATTCATACTATGCTGTTTTTTCATCAATTTAGTGGAAGTACCTAAATCCCCCTCCCTCAGTGAACTCTATCCTAAGGATGTCCATTAGTAGTTTAGCCCACCTACAGGGATTTTGTTTTTCTTTGCCTGTTTTCTTTTTTCTCTTGTGAAGGTGTGGTTATTCTTGAGTTCTTTTTTTTTTCTTTCCCATCTTACTGATTTATGGTGATAGGTTATATCAAACCCATGTCTCTTTCTTTCATTTGTGCAAGTTGTTCCAAAATCACATGAAAGTGAAACTTGTCTCATGACTAGAGCTATCCTCTTATGGGTTTTAACTTAAAGCATTATTGGCTCTCAGCAACCTAGGCTTTGAGCATTTTATTGAGTTGGTAGGTTTGCGGTTTGCATATATATGTAGTCATCCGCAGACAGCTGTTTCGCTGTATCACAGCTCATCAGTATGGTTAGACTCCGATTGCCTTTAACCCGGGATCGAAACCAGACCGAATTGGCATCAGTCACCGATTCTACCTCTAGGCTATAGGCGTTCGATAGAAGAAGGCAAACGTTTTAGCGTGTATATTGTCATATATATATGAAATGATTTGTTTGAACATTGTTTTTGATCGATACTCATATTTAAGTAGATATTCTGTTTTTAATTAAACAATATTATATATTTATATCTACCGGCCTGATTATTTACAATAAATTTTTATTACGAACATGTCATTCAGCACGATTCAAGCGTTCAACCCCTATCCACATAAGGGAAGCTACCATGTGATCTGGCATGTCTTAGACCTCTTGACCACGAATGATCATCAGTTTAAACGAGGTTTTAATCAAGCCTATATAACACAATTTTCGATTATTCGCAATTACCATATCTACTCTGAAATGTATTGTAATGTCAACAAATGTAAACCAGTCATGGAAATTAACAAAGATTAACAAAACTTGGTTGTGAACAACCAACAATTTGAAATGATATGTGTGTTTGTTTTCAGCTATACCTTACGTTTTGGTATTATGTGATTTTTTTTTAATTTTTTTTTTTTTTATTTATTTATTTTTTGTTTTTAAAGTCTGTCTAATTTTGTAGGTCTAGTTCTTAGGTCGGGTTTCTTTAAAATTCTCATCCTTACCCAATACTTGTAAAATAAGAATTTTTTTCACTTTTTCTTATATTACTCGCTAAAACTACTTGAAATGTTGTGCACTGTTTTTGGTCATATTTCTCTGCTGAAATCTGTTTTACAATGGAAAACAACCATGATGATAATGACAAATCCTTTAGAAATTTCTGTTGGGCCTCAACCCATCATCTTATGTAATGTCAAATCACTGTTGTCTTGGAGCTAGCATCCTCCGTTTGAAGGTCCCAATGTTATTTGGGGGGGAGAGCTTTCTTAGCAGGATGTCACAAGTGTCATGATAGGTTATCAGGTACACAGTTGATAAGTTCAGCTTATAAACTGAAAGCAGCGGACGGATTGAACTTTTGATCCAGTAAAGTTCCCTGGAGTGCATCCTGCTTTTGTCTTGATCACTATTTTACCTGGTGTGTTTACTTGATTTCCTCAGGTGAATGTCGAATTTGCTAATCTCTATAGACATTTAAATGGAAGTCAGTTTTACTCAGATTGTGGTTACTCTTACTTATCTTTTTATTTACCCTATCCAGTATCTGCAATAAAATATCATTTTATTACAGATATGAACATGAGACTCTGCCATAGAGCACATTTTCTTAGGTTTTCCCTCATACACTGAACATTATATTTAATATAGACATTTAAAAAAGAACAAAAAACAAAATAAAACAGGGACTCTACTCAAACATGTGTCCACTGAAAATAACTTTTAAAGTAATAAAAATTTTGGATTAAAAGTTCATTAATTCTTTTTGAATTACTTAGTTTGCATTTCAGATTTGAAATCAAGCAAATATAGGCTTTCAAGAAAATTTGAACTAGGTGTATACTCCTTAAAAGAGTAAATGAAACCTTGCTAGGTTGTGATGCTATCTCTGACTGAGCAGTCTAAAATACACCAGATCAGTTGATGGTATCTTCTACAAAAGGGTGCTGATAGACACATGTTGAAACACCAGTCCTTGTAGTTTCACGCAAGTTGAACAACATTGAGCCTGGTCAGTACCTACCAGAGTAACAATTTAGGAATACCAGGTCCTGTAAGCTTGGGTGTGCAGGTGATATAATAGACAATATCTTGGAATCATTCATTGGATAACCAAGTTTAATTCCAGTTGGGTTCATTATATTCACTTGCATGTAAATACTCTTGTGAAAGGTATGAATCTCCTTCCTCCCCACTCCAGCAATGGGTTAATTAGCAAGACTTGTATCAGAAAATCATTATTATCCTCCCCTAAATTTTTACAATTCAAAAAATGTTTCGGCTTTAAATAACTATAAAAGGGTTAAGTAGTAAAAAACAAAAAAAAAAACAAATCAATACTGCTTCCTGAAATGTATCTATGTAATTAAATGCTTTTAACAGAGATATTAAATTTATCATCTCAAAAAATAATTCTTAAAATCTAAAACATATTTTCTGGCATTAAATAACCTGAAAAGGGTTAATAAACCATACAAAAGAGGATAGCGGTTTGAACCCTTTCTGAAGAACACATCTGAAGGATCTGCAATGTAATTGGTTTGGATTTGACATCTTGACTTCACTTTCTCACCAACATGACATGGCTTCCCTCTGTCTTTTCCACAAATATTTTCATAGTAACTGCTCTGATGAGCTTTTTTCCCCTGTCGCCTCATCCATGTGAATTTAAATGTGCTACTAGGTTGGCATCTAGGTCTCACCCTTTTACCATTGAAATAGTTAAATGCAACCATCACTTCTACTCAATTCTTTTCTCACACTACCTGCCTGGGGATTTCCTTTCTGTTTATCTGCTTCCCTGATATCTATAATCTCCAAAAATTTAAATGCAACATCAATTGCCATCTTCTATCTTCTTTAATCTCATTCACCTTTTTACCCTTTCTTCAAAACCCACTGTAACCCTATGAGCACTAGTGGCAGTCCCACCTTACTTGGAGTGATTTGATTGTTTTGTTTTTATGGTATATCAGCCTCAGTGGGTCATTTATTGCCAACTAAATTTTATTTATTTATTGCTGGTAATACCTTTTTCTTTCAACAATTTATTGTTTTTATGTAAGTTTTGTGTCTAGTAATATTTTTTTTCTTTTTGAGTATCAAGATTCATTGAGATTTGTTTTTAAGGGCAATGTCCCCAAGTTCTACCCTGTTATTTAACTCATAACTGGAGGGAAGGGATGGATTAATACCTTTCTCAAGGGTACTAGTGCTTAAGTGAATGCAGGGTATTCAACTGGAATTCGAACTCGGCTCACCAATTTCTCTTTCTGAGCTGATGTCCACTCCACAATGCACATCTGTCACTAAATGCTTACAGCACCTGGTATTCTCAAGCAGTCACTCATCTAAGTACTGGCCAGGCTCAACATTGCTTAACTTCTTTATTAAGTTTTCTCAAGTCTATAGGCCGGTAGGCATAATGCACACTGTTTAAAAAAAAAATGAGGCATCTACTCAAATCTTGTTATCCACTGAAAATAACATTTAAAATAATAAAAAATGTTTCATGAAAATCAAAGCCATAAATTCTTTTGAAGTTCAATTCCTATTCAGCTTCTGTTTTTGTCCACTTGTGATAACTGAGAGAGACTTGTCCTTCCTACTGTGCAGGAGGGAGTGTTTATATATCTATTACCATCATGTTTGATCTATCATGTGGGTCTGCACTCAAGAGCTTGGAGGTTATATACGGTCAGTTCTATGTCTAGCTTCCTGGTTAGTACAGTGTGCAAAGTCTGTTTTAACATGATCTGGGGTTAGACAAGTATTACATAACCTTTTGTAAGAACTGAACTAGCAGCCTCTTTCTGTTGCCAATATTTTCCCAACCAACCAGTCTGGCATATAAAGTAATAACAGGGGGTGCTTTTTAAAAAAATGAGACCCTCAAAGTTCAACTACCACTCACTGACTTTGTGGAGACTAAACCAAATCATTTTGTCAAATAACTGCAGCACAATTTTCTTTTATTGAATTTTATTTTTTTAAATTCTTTTTTTTCTTTTTAATTTTTTATGCTGATTTGTAGAGGCCAAGAATAGAACAATTGGGATTCTCTACAGATGGGAATCTGGCATTAGTTGGGATTCCTTCCAGACAGAAAGCAAGCATTATTTCAAGAATGGAACAATTGGCATTCCCTAGAGACAGGAAGCAGGTGTTAGTTCAAGAACACAACAATTGGAATTCCCCAGACACACAAAGCAACTGTTAGTTACAATAATGTGTAGTGGACAAAATGAAAGGGGACATTTCAGAAATGAAAGGGGACATTTCAGAAAAGAAAGGGGACATTTCAAAAGAAAGGGGAAATTTTAAGAAAGGGGACATTAATTTTCATTATTTGCTAATACTTTATATTCTCATGTGTTTTATATCTACCTATATATGGGAATGGAATGTTCCTATCCTCTTAAATATGTGAACACTATTGAGGTAAAGGAGAGTGATTATAGTCACAGTTCAGTTCTGTACTTCATGCAGCATGTGAGCCTTGTATTTGTTGATATACTATCATCCCAACTTCCATTGTAGTGATTACTCAAGCAGTCACCTTTTAGGTCGCAACATGTAAATATAATAGATATTTTTTTTTGCTTTTCATGTAATTCTTAAAAGGTTTTAAGTTAGGATAATCACTATTGTCAAAACAAAGTCAAAAATTAGTTCTATCTACAAGTTGAAATAAATAGTACTTCAAGGCACTCTGTAGGGTATGTTATGGCTTAGTTTTAAGTAGAATAAGTCTGAAGCAAGAGCTTCCTTGGCCACCAGCATCTTTCTTAATCGGTATTGACAGACCACTAAATACAGCTTCACTTAGGGTTGGTTAGCTTAGCAAAACAATCGCCTTAAAAACTTACATTAAACTAAAATTACCAGACTGTTTGAAAAGTACATGTTTTACTAGAAAAATACAAGAAATACAATAGAAGTACAAATATAAGTTACTTTATTGAAATACTAGCAGTATAACCCGGCATTGCTCGGGTGTAATGAAAGCTTTAAAACTAATCCATGGTCTTGGAGCTCTGACTCAGCCTAAAGAATATTTGTGTGAAGTTTGGTGAGAATCGGATTTGTATAAAGGACATACAAACAGATAGACAGACACAAAAAACAAACATCTTGCTTTTTATATATATATATATTATTGATTTTCTGCACTATTGTAAGAACTGCAACCTTGAAACTTCTAAATATCTTTTCTTATGTCTTTGTCTATGAGTGTATCAAATTTGATTAAAATCGGATCACTCCTTCTATAACCCGATTTTTTTGTTTTTCGATATTTATTGGGGGTACCTCGACACAAAACCTAGCTAAGAACACTTGCAGACACTTATAGTACAACTGTGTAAATTTTCAAGAAAATCGGTTCAGCCGTTTCGGAATCTATAGGTAATGGACACACGCACAAAGTTCCATTTATAAATAAGTTTAGATTATTTAGCAAAAATGTAATAGCCTCATTTTTGAATGACTTCACTCCAGTAATAAGGCAAATTTTCAATTCTATGCTTTATGAAATGTGAATTTTTACCCCCAGAAAAAAGAATTTGAAAGAGTGTTTTCAACTTCTTTCATTATTAATTATTCTACCACTTATGTTCGAGTGGCCAAAACAAATGAAAATCTCTTGGTGTTAAATCTAGCGAGTATGAAGGATGTGGAAGAACCTTCTCTTTTCATGATTTTATTTTACAGGGTTTGTTCTTGTATTTTTGTAGTGGGGAAATCACAACTTGAATGTTTAGCAAGAACAGGACACTTTTGATGTGATGCTTCATTTACCTGATCAAATTGCTGGTTGTAAACAATCTACAGTGATTGTCCTTTGATATTCTTCCAAACACAAAGCAAGAACTTTTGTGGATGGAATACTTGCTTTGGGTGTTGTCATTGGTTTTTCGTTGTCATAATTACTCTCTTCAACTTCTGTTGACTTGCAAAACCCATTTTTCATCACCTGTTAGAATGAAAGTTTGTCATTCTTGGTTAAAAAGCTGCTGCCGATGATAGAACATTTTTGTTCATTTCTCCATGAGGTACAGTAATTTATTCTTTGAAAGTTTTCCCAAATTAAACTGTAAAATACATTATGAATGTCAGATAGAAAAAAATAAACTAATTCTTGACTCAGTTTCCTACCATTCAATCACATTTCTGCCTTGGTTGGTTTGCTCATAATTCATAACTGTGAAATATGAAATTACTTCCTAAGCATAATATTTTACAAAAATTTCAGAATTTTAAAACATAAAATAAAAGAAGACATACAGACAGACATTAGTCTTTAATAATGGTATTTTCAAAATAAAGAAAAACATTGGAATCATTTTAAATGTCATGGAAGCTATTATAGTCTGAGTCACTAGATCCTGAGGGAAAAAGCTCAAATTAATTTTTATATATAAATGTTTTTCTTTATTGACTGCTGAAATGTCTTCAGAATTTATTTTATGTGTGGTTTCATGGTTAAGTTTGACTTACTTTGTACACTTTTAAAAATAGGGTTTTAATTTTCTGAGGAAGATTATCCACTATAGATAGACTGTTTTTGGTTTGCTTTGCTTTTTAAATAATGATGTTCACCCATATAAGGCTGAAAAGCAACTTGAAATAGAGGGTTGGACAACAAGAGACACTCAAGGCTGAGAGTTAAAGAGCAAAAGCCACTCAAGTTAAAGAACAAAAGCCACTCAAGTTAAAGAACAAAAGCCACTCAAGTTAAAGAACAAAAGCCACTCAAGTTAAAGAACAAAAGCCACTCAAGTTAAAGAACAAAAGCCACTCAAGTTAAAGAACAAAAGCCACTCAAGTTAAAGAACAAAAGCCACTCAAGTTAAAGAACAAAAGCCACTCAAGTTAAAGAACAAAAGCCACTCAAGTTAAAGAACAAAAGCCACTCAAGTTAAAGAACAAAAGCCACTCAAGTTAAAGAACAAAAGCCACTCAAGTTAAAGAACAAAAGCCACTCAAGTTAAAGAACAAAAGCCACTCAAGTTAAAGAACAAAAGCCACTCAAGTTAAAGAACAAAAGCCACTCAAGTTAAAGAACAAAAGCCACTCAAGTTAAAGAACAAAAGCCACTCAAGTTAAAGAACAAAAGCCACTCAAGTTAAAGAACAAAAGCCACTCAAGTTAAAGAACAAAAGCCACTCAAGTTAAAGAACAAAAGCCACTCAAGTTAAAGAACAAAAGCCACTCAAGTTAAAGAACAAAAGCCACTCAAGTTAAAGAACAAAAGCCACTCAAGTTAAAGAACAAAAGCCACTCAAGTTAAAGAACAAAAGCCACTCAAGTTAAAGAACAAGAAGCACTTGTGGTAGAAGGCTGCAAAGCAAGAGGTACAGTTTATGGAGATAAGTGGGAAAAATAATGGTTAACCCATGACTTAAACAGGTTCAGATTGTAAGAAACATCATCTTGGGAGTCAGTTCCACAAAGCTGCAGTTCATGGGAAGAGACTCCTTGAGTGGATAATGAAAACTTCCTGTATTTACAGACCTTAGGAAAATGTTTATGAATAAAAAAGAGGTTTTCATTTGAAAGTCAAGTAACGAAACTTAATTTAATCGCCCAATTCCCTACTTCCCTCTTTGCAACCTCATAACAAACTTGTGTATTGTACTCTTTTAATGCATGAATCAGTCAGTGAAGTGCTATACATGATACACGCTTGGGCGATAATGTCTCTTTTGATCCATGACTGGAAGGTTATAGAACCAAATCTGTCCTGTTCAACCCATAGTTGGAGGGAGAAAAGATGCACTAATACCCTTTCATGAGGATATTTGCATGTAAGTAAATTAAAAAAATAATAAAAAAAACTGGAATTCAAACTTGGCCCTCCAATTTCTTATTCTGATATCCATTGCACAATAATGAATACACCACTGAAAAAATACTCTTGAAAGGGTGAGGAAAGAGCTTCAACAGAAACGCAATATCCTCAGTAATATAATAAAGAGAATTGTGTTTATTTATTTGTGTGTGTGTGTGTGTGTATATATATATATATATAGTCATCTGCAAACAGATCTGTTTTGCTGAATCACAGCTCATCAGTATGGTTAGACAGCTGATTGCTTTTTTACCCAGGATTGAAACCCGACCGAATTGGCGTCAGTTGGCGATTCTATCTATGAGCTATGGATGCTAGGGATATCCTTCAAGCTCATGGGGAGAGAGAGAGAGAGAGAGAGAGAGAGAGACAATAGTGAGGCAGCCAGCTCACTTCATGATCTTCACTAACAGTTATTAAAGCTTTTGCCATGTGTTTTCCTCTCATAGTGCCTTATTATTTCATAGTTTTGCAAAAAATTAGGTTGTTGTATAGTAAAGAGGGATGTGCATTGTGGTGCAATGGATATAGTCAGAATGACAAATCGGGTAGCTGAGTTTGAATTTTAGTTGAATTCCTTGCATTCACTTATATGCAAATATCTTTGGGAAAGGTATTGATCCGTCTCTTCACTCCAGTTATGGGTTAAATAACGGGACAGATTGGGTTTATAGCCTTGGCTGGCAACCAGTCAAGTTTCTTTTGAGATGTGATCGTCCAAAGCGTGTATCACGTATGGCACTTAACTGACTGACTGAAGTTTTAAAAAACCTAAAAATAAAATATTTTTTAATTTTTCTTTTTCTTTTTCATGTTTTTAGGTTCTTTTTCTTTATTCTTTTTCTTTCTTTACTTTTTCATTTTTTTTCTTTTTCTTGTTTATTTTTTTATTTTTTTTTTACTTGCAAAAAAAGGTTTGTCAACTATTCATGATCTTTTCAATTTTTACTCCACTTATTGTTTCTTTTTACCTTATTCATATTCACTTAATTTGGATCTATCATTTCTCTCCCTACCTCTTTATTCTTTCGTTTATCTTTACCCCACTTTATCTCTACTCTATTTCTCTCCCGCTTGCTTCTTCCCTCCCACTGCTTTATTTGTTCTACCTCAAATTTCTTGCTCTCCTACTCAGCTTTCTTTCCTCTTTCTTTTTTGTACTCCTTCTCCCACCTTTCCCTCTCTTTCTTGCTCTCCTTGTTTTTCCTTTCTTGCTCTCCTTGTTTTCTCCTTTCTTGCTCTCCTTGTTTTCTCCTTTCTTGCTCTCCTTGTTTTCTCCTTTCTTGCTCTCCTTGTTTTCTCCTTTCTTGCTCTCCTTGTTTTCTCCTTTCTTGCTCTCCTTGTTTTCTCCTTTCTTGCTCTCCTTGTTTTCTCCTTTCTTGCTCTCCTTGTTTTCTCCTTTCTTGCTCTCCTTGTTTTCTCCGTTCTTGCTCTCCTTGTTTTCTCCGTTCTTGCTCTCCTTGTTTTCTTTTCCTTCCGTCTTCCTTGTTTTCTCCTTCTTGCTCTCCTTGTTTTCTCCGTTCTTGCTCTCCTTGTTTTCTCCGTTCTTGCTCTCCTTGTTTTCCTTTCCGTCTTCCTTGCTCCTTCCTTGCTTTTCTCCTTGTTTCTTGCTCTCCTTGTTTTCTTTTCCGTTCTTGCTCTCCTTGTTTTCTCCTTCTTGTCCTTTTCTCCTTTCTTGCTCTCCTTGTTTTCTCCTTCTCCTTTGTCTGTAAATAGCTTCCTCTCTCTCTCTCTCTCTCTTTCTTACTTCCCCTTTCTCCTTTTCTCTCTTTTAATGTTCACTCAGTGATACCAGGTAAACTGTATTGCCTGTATTCTCTTGGGTGGATCAGAATTGCTCAGATTTGATCTAAATGATTCTAGCCTGAACTTTTTGCAGGTCAGCTGTCATAATTCTGGAAGACAATTTCATAGAGTGCTGTTATTATGTTCAGGGCAAACGATACTTTTATTCTTTGAGTGTCACTTTCAACCTGGAAAGGTTATGAAAAAGTAAGTCACTAAAAGATCTCCTTTGAAATGATTTGCTACAAGAGACACAGATTTTACAAGTCCACAAATAGATTGGGAATAATTATTTTTGGCTCAATTCTGTCTTTTTTTACAGCCTCACTTATGTAGAAAACTCACTAAGATAGACTCTGAGATTGCTTCCATTCAGTCATTTTTGGCAAGTCTGATTTTTTATTTTTTATTAAGATGTGCAGAAGAATAAGCATGCGGAAAGTGAAAAAATAAATGCTCTTCAAACAGAATTCTCCAAATTTTAGATAATTTATTTTATTGAGTATTTTTTCTTTCAAGTTGAAAGAAATGAATCAAAATGATCCTTGTAAAATAAAATCCCACAAAAATAGCTTGTTTTTGTTCATTACAACACAATAAATTGCATTAGTATGATATAAGAAACAAAATGTGTCTATATAAGGAGAGTATCACATATTTATATTTTATGAATACATGCAATTTTTCAGTAGTTGGCAGAAAGCTGTTAGTGAATGAGAGCTGTATTAAAGCTACTACTTAATATTTTTGTTTGAAAAAAAACTTGTATGTTTTTTGTGTTGCTTAATTTACTTTAAAATCACAATGTTGTTGCAAAAAGTTACTCAATAAAATATGCTCAATTTTGAGTAATTATACGAAAGGTGTGAGAATTCAGTTGTACAAAAAACAACACTGCTAGTTACAGTTTTATAAGAAAACTGAAAACTAAACTTTGTGAATTTACACAATTGCATTTAAGCAAACAACAGGCTCCAGGAAGCTGAATGTTAGATTTGCAAAATCAGGACTTTATTGGTCAATACACACTTCTTGCAATATTTAAATATCTATTTTCACAAGCGAAAATATTTTTAATGATATTCTGGAGCAATCTCTCAATTTTTGTAGCAGATAACAAAAAACAGTCAGTGACGTGCGATATGTGAGACATGCTTTGGCAATCATGTCTCGGCAGAAGATTTTCCTCCAGTAGATTGCCATTATTTTCTGTGGCAGACTGGTTGCCAACCAAAGCTATAGAATCCTATCTGTTTTGCTATTTAACCCATAGCTGGTGAGAGAAGCAACTGATTAATACATTTCCTAAGGGTATATGTGCATAAGTGAATGCAGTGAATTCAACTGGAATTCAAACTTGGCTCTCAGATTTCTCCTTTCAAGCATGTCTCAAAAGAGGCATATTTAACTGAGCAGAAGATTTTTCCACAATAGGTTGCCATAACTTTCTGCAGTAGACTGGCTGCCAACCAAGGCTATAGAATCTAATCTGTCTTACTAGAGGGAGAAGTGATAGATTAATACTTTTTTCAAGGGTATTTGTACATAATTGAATGCAACAAATTTAACTGGATTTTGAACGCGGCTCTCCAATTTCTCATTCTGAGCCAATATCCACTGTACAATGCTCATCCCACAGACAACAAACATAGCTAAAATTTCAAAGCTAAATTTCATCGCTAAAATTTCATCATTTCTATGATGGTTTTTTTTTTATAACATGAAGTATGCTTACTGTCCAGATGAGTGAAATCAGGAGAATTAGTTGTAAATATCTATATACAGGCTCTAAGAAAATGCAGTAAAAAAAAAAACCAAAAAAAACTAAACATCAAGTGCAAGAAGACAGAATACATGGTTATTAGCAAAAGGATGAGTCTAAAATACAAATTGCAAATCGGGGATGCCAAAATCAAACAAGTAAAAAAAATGCAAATCTAAACTTATTTATAAATGGAACTTTGTGTGTGCGTGTCTGTTACCAAAAGGGCTGAGCCGATTTTCTTGAAAATTTACACAGTTGTACTATAAACGTCTGTAAGTGTTCTTAGCTAGATTTTGTGTTGAGGTACCCCCGATAAATATAAAAAATCGATAATCAAAGAAATCAGGTTATAGAAGGAGTGGTCCGATTTTAATCAAATTTGATACACTCATAGACAAAGACATAAGAAACGATATTCAAAAGTTTCAAGGTTGCATTTCTTACCATAGTGCAAAAAATCAATTTTGTATCTATATTATATAAAATGCAAGATGTTTGTGTGTGTGTCTGTTTATCTGCCTCTATGTCTGTATTTTTATTTTTTTTTTTCAGCCCTTTTATTTTAGTTTTTGCTTCGGGTTTGGCTCTAAGTAGGTATAATTGTAGTTCTTAGTCTCAGCCATGATACCATTTACTCAGAGGACTTATTTAGCTTTCAAAATTCAATTTAGGATGAAAAAAACTTATTTGATATCGATACCAGGAAATCAAAATTTGACTTACATCCATTCATTTTTCTTTCAGTCTACGTTTTCACTTTAACTGGAAACAACTATTGCTTTTTAGTCTTTAGTGCCAGCATCCAAAGAGTCTGAGCTCTAGAACCATGGATTAGTTTTAAAGCTTTCATTACATTCGAGCAACGCCGGGGTATACTGCTAGTATCTGATAAGTGTTTTAATGGAGGCTAGAAAGTGTGACAGTGAAATGTGAAGACACATTTGGATAGTAAATAATGCCTTCCAAAATCTAAGCAGAGTATTAAGATACAAGAAAAACTTTACTAGAAGAAAGGAAAAGAGTACTGAATTGTTTTATGAGATTTGTACTCCTATATGGCAGAGAATGCTGGACAATCTTTTCAAAGAAGAGACTTTAAGCAACAAAATTGTGGTTCTACAGAAGGATGCTGAGGAAACTGGACAGAACATGTGAATGACAAAGTTTTAAAGAAATTGGAAACAAAAAAGAAATTTGTTTAACATCATTTATAGGGTTTATAAGTAAAAAGGTTTCTAGAACACATGAAGAAAGAGAACTTGGAAAATCTGATACTCACAGGTATTGAACTAAAAATTCTTTGGGTCAGTGCCAGGCTACAGCAGTGGTGAACAAAAAACTTAGAGTTGAGTTAGAGATAACTAAGACGTCTGGAAGTGGCATAACTCATGGAACGAGAATAATATACCCTGGTGAATGAAATAAATGGTTCAGTTCAAAATTCCAATCACCTGAAGAAGGTCAGAGCATAAAATGGTCAAAGTGTTGTGAAGATGGCAACCAAGATGAGGACAATAGTCTAAACAATGTAAATAATTACAATACCCCTTAGAAATATAGATGAGTATATGATATTTTTGTCTTAAATTATATTTATATAATGTAGTCCACTTAGTATGTAATCCAGGTAACTTCCAGAAGAGATGGACTCAAGAGAACTCAAAAAGAGAAGGGATTTTTTTTTTTAGGGGAATAGCATTTCGATTGCCTACTGTTGCACCATTTGGATCTGACAAGCCACGATAATAACATCAAAGCGGTGAAATATGTATTATCCATTGTAATAATCGAAAAACCTTTATATATATATATATATATATATATATATATATATATATATCAGAATAAATAAATTGCACACATTGTGACTGCTTATTTTTAATAAAATTTGTTCATGCTCACAGATAATCTTTCACATATTGTATCTAAAAGATGTCAGAAAGGAGCTGTAATGTTGACAGATGTTATTTTCATTCATTTCTCAATGTACCCAAGTACTTTCAATTTTCTTCCGAGATCATCTTAGGGGTGTGAGTTATGGTAACAAAAAATAATCGCAAAACTGTGTTGCTAAAAATTACTGTAAATTTTTCTGCTTCAAATATAGTGGTTGACAAATTGCTTAGCATACATTAGAATGTGAAAATTATCCCAAATGGAATTTTTTTATATGTTGTAATGTTATGGTCATGCACACGAGGAATGAATGATAATGACATCTATTAATATTACAGCTCATTTCTGACAGCTTTCAATTATAATATGCAAAAGATTATCTGTGAGCATGAATGGATTTTATTAAAAATAAGTAGACACAATGTTTACAATTTATTTAATCTGACATGTCTAAAAAAATTTGCTGCCTAAATACACAAATATATATATATATATATATATATATATATTTGAATTGATAGTTATTCAGCAATTGCACTGAAGTTATAAAATACCAAAACCAATATTAGTCACCACAATGTGTTTGAAGACAAGTTGGTTTCAAAGGGACATATTACATAATCTGAGCTGTTTGTTAAATTTGGGATAAAAGAAAGTATCTCTAATTTCATATCAGTTGAAAATGAAATACTCAGTTTAAAGCAGCAGGGTATATTGACATGTTCATTTTTGGAAAATATTTTTTTCTACCTCAGAAAATACAGTCTGTATTTAATGTGTCAGTTGAAAGCCCAACATATTGGTGTAAGTGGAATTTTTATTCACTGGATAATGATTAATCTGTGTAATATTCACCACTGAATCAAGTACTCTTATATGGATGAAAAATATGTCAGAAATATTTGTTGCAATGTAATCAATCTTGACTTGATATCTTGACTTAAGTCACTTTCTCACTGACCTGACATGGCTTCCCTCTGTCTTTTCAAATATTTTCATGGCAACTGCTTTGATGGTGTCTTGTCTATGTGAATTTAAGTGTGTTATTAGATTGGTATCTAAGTACCACCTTTTTACCAGAGTTAAATGCAACCGCCACTTTTACTTGAACAGTTTTTCTTGCATTTCTCACCTGTGGAACTCTCTTCTGCTTACTTGTTTCCTTCATAGTTACAATTGCTAAAAATTTAAATGCAACATCAATTACCATCTTTTTTCTTGAATCCCATTCATCTTTTATCCTTTCTTCAATACCCATTGTACCCAGTCTTTTCTCTTCCCTGATAGCTACAATCTCCAAAAATTTAAATGCAACATCAATTGCCATCTTTTATCTTCTTGAATCCCGTTCATCTTGTATGAACCTAATAGGTATAATGAAAGAACAGAATTATGACGAAGTGTAATCATACTAAAAAAAATACCTATTAGGTTCATACAACCATGGATGAAAATGTTATAATTTCTTGTAATTTTAAAAATTGCACGTTCAAAAATTCCCCATCATGTGAGTATTAAAAAAAAATTGCCATAACATTAGCGTTCTTTTAAAAAAAGGGGGGGGGCTAAAATCAATTATTGCAGATTGCCTGAAGATACCACTCATGGTAGAAACCTAGGTCGCATAATAAGTCATTTACAAATAAAAAAAATATTCAAAATTTTTACAATATAATTGTATTGAACACTTTTTTAATACAAATGTGCACTGGTCTAATTTTATTATCAAAAACTAAGCAAGCGAAGCAGATCTGTCTGTGGATGACTATATATATATAAGTTGATGATGCTTAATGTCAAGATTGTTGTTTTTTCAGTGATTTACTGATAAAAAGATATTTTGGCAACCAGTTTTTTTTGTTGTAAAGTATTTGATGGAACATTAGTAAGATTACTGTAGAAAAGTTTGTCATTTAACTGAGCAAAAACATGCTGACTTCAAAGTTTCCTGAAGCAGTTTTACTGATAAAAAGAGCTCTGGGATGTAGTTTTTTGTTTTTTTTTTATTATTGCTAAGGGCTCATTATCAGGGTGGAGAGAGAGAGCATTGATAGTTTTAGGGGAAGGAATTTGCCACTTTAACTGAGCAAGTTCATATCAACTTGGAAGTTTCAGGAAGACATCATTATGATGCTCCCAGAAAACATTATTTGCAGTAATATGAATCTGTTTTCAGAGTTTATGGTGAAATTTGTTTCTCTTTCTCTTCCCTCCACTCCTCTCTCATTCTCTGCTACTTTCTCTTTATCTCTTTTTCTTCCTACCACCTTTCTCCTTCACTCTCTCCCTCCACCTCTCCCTCTCTCGCTTTACCTCTCTCCCCCTCAGTCTCTCTCTCTCTCTCTCACTTCCCCTTTCTCATTCTCTTCTTTTCACCTCTCTCTCATTCACTTCCCTCTGCCTCTCTTTCATTCTCTTTCGCCCATTCTCTGTTTCTGTCTCGTTCCCTTCCCTTCATATCTCTCTCTCTCATTTGTGCTGTTAATTCTTCAGTTATTCCATTAGCTTGTATCACCATTTTGCTGAAGCAGCTGTTTTTTTGATGGCTGACAAATTCAAGCAATCAGATGTTGCATGAATCTTGACAATTTCACACAGGTTTTTGAGTGTCACATGTCTCAAGGTCAGTCGAGTGTTACTCCAATGCGATAGACATTCAGGATTAATGGGGAAAAGAAAATTGTGAATACTTCTTTATAGATTGTTACCAAACAATCTCCACACACTCATGGCATCTATCACAAAATCCTAATTGAAGAACTTTGATACTAACTTATATGTATTGGATCCAACTGATTGTGCTATTTGCTTGGTAGTATTGGTATGCGGCAACTTTCATTTCAACATTTGATTCTTTTCTGAAAATTTTAGAAGCAGACAGTAAAACATAATTTGGTTTCTAAGTTGTTATGAGTTTTCTGTATTTTTTAAATTTTTCAGTTGTGCATTAATTGTAACATCCTGATTCAGTGGTTATTTTTTGGTCTTCTTTTTAGACATGTGAGACTCTGAATCTGAGAATCTGTCATATGTATTGTAGAGTAGCTAGTACCCCTACAGCACTCTAATCTATGGACTGACCTGTAGCCTTGAAAGAGTCTATGAGTATGTATGCAAAGGATCGTTTTTTTTGCGTCAAGGAGATTAATATTCATACTGATTTAATTTGTTGGCTATTCACCATTTACACCCTCCTTTCTTTTGCTCGTAAAATATGTCTTGTTAATTGTTTGTAACTTATTGTTCTGTATTTATTGTATATATTCGTTAGCACTAGATACTGTGCAAAATAAATATATTAAACACTCATTCTTCTCCATGTATTATTCACCTTGATGATACAACAATATGTGGCACTTTAATCCTGCTCCTGACCTGCACACAAATTTACATATAGTGCAACAGCAAATTTTTTGGGTCATAGCCATAAGAATATTTGTTAATGCTTTTCACTGTTGTCATTTGTCTCTTGGCCAGGCAATACTACTGATTTTGAAATTTCTTATTCTATTCTGGTACAAATATCTCTAGTTATTTCTGTCTAGGGCAGCTCACTCAAAGTTAGCATGAGGAACATTGACAGCTGAGACATTACTCTTTAGCTTGTCTTCAGCTGTCCAAAACTCCTTTGTCCACTTGACTATACATGAAAACATAAGGTATTCTGCTGTCACTCATCCTTACAACAAGACCAACCCAGTGAAGTTGTGACTGCACCAGAAAATGTGGCATTTTACAAGAAAATCAGCATTGGATACCCTATCATTAAAAGTATAGCCACAGTTCGCGTGGAGATAACTTTTGTGGAAGACATCAAGCTCATTGGTAGGATACATGTATATTTATGTATTTGGGCAACAGACTCTTTTATGCAGGTTTCATTAAAAACAACAGATAAGGTATTATCAAGTTTTTTATATAATTTTTCATGTGTTGTTATGGTTTTTGTATTTTCAAGTGCTTTTAGCTATACTTTTAGAAATTTTCAAGAATGAATTTTGTTTTACTTGAAAATAAATAAGTGTAAAGTTTTCCGAACATGGTAAGCACATTGTTACCATCTTCATAATTGATGCTATTAGGTGTAGGATTTCTATTTTTTTATTAGTAATGTATCCATTATTTTGAATCTTGTTTTACATGCGGAGGTTGCTATTATGTATGTATTGATGACAAGTATCTCAGATAGGTCCTGGGAGATCTCAATGCGTGTTTAAATGATATTGAATGGAACTTTTGTAGGACAATTCTGATATAATTTGATTTCTGAAAAGAAAAAAAAATTATAAGAGCAAATGAAAAATTATAAAAATACTTGATGATAATTACTTGTCTTTCATTTTTAATGAAACTACACACACACACACACACACACACACACACACACACATATATATATATATATATATATATATATATACACTAGAAGTATAGCCTGGCATTGCTCAGGGCTAATGAAAACTTTAAAACTAATCCATGGCCCTGGAGTTCAGACTCTTTGGACGTTGGCACAAAAGACTAAAAAGCAGTAGCTGTTTCCAGTTAAAGTGAAACCATAGACTGAAAGAAAAATGAATGGATGTAAGTCAAATTTTGATTTCCTGGTATCGATATCAAATAAGTTTTTTTCGTCGTAAACTGAATTTTGAAGGCTAAATAAGACCTCTGAGTAAATGGTATCATGGCTGAGACTAAGAACTACAATTATACCTACTTAAAGCTAAACCCGAAGCAAAAACTAAAATAAAAGTGCTGAAAAAATAGACATACAGGCAGATAAACACACACACAAATATCTTGCCTTTTATATATATATATATATATATATATATATATATATGTGTATGTTATCGATTTTCTGCATTATTGTAGGAACTGCAACCTTGAAACTTCTGAATATCGTTTCTTATATCTTTGTCTATGAGTGTATCAAATTTGATTAAAATCGGACCACTCCTTCTATAACCCGATTTTTTTTATTATCGCTTTTCGATATTTATCGGGAGTACCTTGACACAAAACCTAGCTAAGAACACTCGCAGATGCTTATAGTACAACTGTGTAAATTTTCAAAAAAATCGGTTCAGCTGTTTCAGAGTCTATAGGTAACGGACACACACACAAAGTTTAATTTATAAATAAGTTTATTTATTTATTTATTTATATATATATATATAATAGTATGTTTTAATGTCAAAAGCAGAGCAGTGCTAAAGTTCTTTCATCAAAACTATATAGCTGGATGGTTTTAAAGTTTTAGAATTGATGCGATCACACCACCTCACTAACAAAAATATCTGGCAGCAAGGCATCTAATTAAGAGATTAGAGGTTTTGAGAATTGTGAAGACATCTCTTAATTGCTGCTGTTCCCATGTCCACTCTGAGCTGTGGTGGTAGCACCTGTTTGGGTTCAAGGTATGGGAAAATAGTGAATTCCAAACAAAACCATACGAAAGTATAAAAATACCTTTCATAGTAAAAAAAAATACCAGCACTACTTTTCTTACATGAAAAATTACAAACAATACTTATTTACAGTAAAGTTACTAACAATGCATTTTATCTGTAGTTGAAAAAATACAGTTGTGTTCAGAATATTAGTTGAAGCCAGGAAATTGTATTCAAGATATTCAGATTTCAGCATTAAATAATTCATAGAAATAATAAACGAAATAAACCAAACGACCCCTAACAATTTCAATGGACGTAGTTCTTACATTCATACCGCTGATCCCCAAAGTGAGTGACTTTCATTTCTCTGCTTGCCCACTTGATGAACCAGCAAGTACTGGTTAGCTTTTGAATTAAACAGCAAGTGTAGAATAACTGGCCATGGTTAAGGGCAATTGGCAAAAATGCTCAACAAACAAAACTGACAAAGTTTTTAGTCAATCACAAAAGACAGAAAAAGAACAGGACAAAATGATATAAGCAAGACAAAAAGAGGCAAAGCAACAGTCAGTCAGTTAAGTGCCATACGTAAAACATGCTTGGGTGATTATGTCTTGAAAGAGACATGACTGACTGGGCAGAAGATTATCCCACAGTAGGTTGCCATTGCTTTCTGCGGTAGACTGGTTGCCGGCCAAGGCTATAGAACCCAATCTGTCCTATTATTTAACCCATAACTGGAGGGAAGAGACGGATTAATACCTTTCCCAAGGGTATTTGCGTGTAAGTAAATGAAATGAATTCAACTGGAATTCGAACTCTGCTCCCCGATTTCTCGTTCCAAGCCAATATCCACTAGACCACAATGCACATCTGCTAAGCAACAGTAATAAGGTAAAAAGGTTCACAAACTAAAATGGTCCTGGGTATGACAATAAACTACATCCGGCAACAAGGTCTCTGATGGGGAGGCCGCGAGGAGTATGGAACCACCTCTTAATTGCTGTTGTTCCCAGGTTCACCCTGACCCAGAGTGGTAGCACCTGTTTGTGTCCCTGCTATGGGCAAATAGCTAACTCTCCAAACTGGGGTCAAAACACTATGAAACTATAAAAATACACTTTTATAGAAATATATACATAAAAATAGACTGTTATAGAAAAATATTACCAACAATATATTTTTTAAGAAAAAAAAATTATTCTCAGCAAAACATATTTGAATACAAAACTAGAAAACATTTTCAATTTTCTAACATAAAACAATAAAAACCAAAAATTTTCATTAAAATCTGATTAAATTAACATTCTCACTATAACCGAACATTAAAAAAGAAAATACTTTAAAACCCCACCTTTTTGACATTCAATAACCCACAGATGTTGATATGCCATTAAACAAAACTCAAAACAAACTAAAAATTGTGTTAACCCCCAAAAGGGATACAGACAAGCAATAGTGTTCTGACATCATGACAAGAAAGAACAACATGGCAAATAAAACCAAGAAGTGGTTCATTTTTATTGGTTAGGGAGAAATCCCAGCACACATCTGTAGGATTTGTTTATTAATTTGAGGCAGAGAATGTTTTTAACCGTCATTCTCATAAGGATTGGAACCAACACCAAGAAGCTGATTGGTTTGTTTGTTTGTTTGGTGAAAATCATGCCTCAGCAATTATTGTGATTATTTCATGTTCTTAGAGTTTAATTAATCAATATTTTTAATTAATCTTCACGATACAGTTTGGTAAAAGTGTGTTAGCCTGAAAACAAATTTAATAAAAATAAATGTTTGTTTAATTTCCTTTACTAATATTCCTTTCATCTTGATCCATATCCTCTTGGTGTCAGTTTAAACTGATACCTTCTTTTTATTCATACGTTGTTGCCATTTTGTTTTCTGTTTTCTTGATTTCCTAGGAACACCGTAAAATTTTCCAACATATTTCACCAAAATCTTTACTTTCCAAAATTATAGTTGATAATTATAGTTGAGATATGTGGCGTGTTGAGGTGTTGATTTAAACTGACACCAGTAGGATAGGGTTTAATTTTAGTTGCTTTTCATTGCAACATCTTGGATAATGGTTTGAAGAGAGATAACTGTTGAAATGTTAATTTCCAAGATGTAGGCTTGTCAGTCATAATTTGCTCTTGACTACTATTTTTTTAACCTTAATTTTAGTTGCTTTTTATTGCAACCTTTTCAGACCATCCATTTGCAGCCATCAAGAAACAAGAGAGCATATTCTTCATTTCTGATTTATTAAGGAGTCTCACGTATATTCCTTTGCCTCACATTGTTAACTATAGCAGCTGCTCTACTGATTTAGTAACAGGAACTCTACAGCTGACATTATATAAAATAGATTTCCTCTTCATTTTCTACTTAATCATTTTTGTTATATTTTTTTTATATACTCAGTAGTAGTATAATTACGGATGTGCGTTGTGGTCCAGTGGATATCGACTAGAAACGAGAAATCGGAGAGCCGAGTTCAAATTCCAGTTGAATTCGTTGCAATCATATACACATAAATACCCTTGGGAAAGGTATTAATCCATCTCTTCCCTCCAGCTATGGGTCAAATAACAGGACAGATTGGGTTCTATAGCTTTACAGAAAGCAATGGCAACCTACTGCGGGATAATCTTCTGCCCAGTCAGTCATGTCTCTTTCGAGACACGATCGTCCAAGTGTGTATCATGTATGGCACTTTACTTTACCAGCAATACATTTTTGAATACGAAACTAGAAGACATCTTCAGTTTTCTAAAACAAAAATAATTTATTTTCCGTCAAAATCTGACTAAATCAACTTTCTTACTAAACCGTACATTAAAAAAATATCTTTAAGCTCTACCTTTCGGCATTAAATAACCCACAGAGGTTGATATGCCGTTAAACAAAAATCAAACCCAAAATCAACTTCAGGTCAGTTGAGTGAATGAGATGAGAATCACAGGTATTCTGATTGCTTCGACTTAGGAAATTTTCAGTTTTGTTCTGTGGGCTCTCTTCTGACTTCTTTATATTGAGATTCCTTTTTCATGCATAAATTTTAAAAAGACTTTTGGCTTGGAATCTCAACTGAATCTCATCTGATATTTTTCTGGAATCGACTATGCCGGAAAACAGGCAACTGGAAGCAGCACTTTCTCAGGCAAGAATCTCTCTCGAATTAATGTTAGCTAAGTATTTGTTGATCATTATCTCTCACTGCTGCACTTGGAAATAAAGGTCAAAGTAGTCTTTGATTAAAATTGCAAAAATGGAAAATAAATCCTCTCTTGTCACTTTGATAAAAATGCTTCTTGTAATTGCCTGATGGTATTGGTTAATTTTTTACCATTCTGATGTATTTTTTACTTTTAATCAATTTCATAGTAATTGGCATAGACATTTTTATATTATTCATTAAGGTAATAATTTTTTTGTTTTTTCAAGGATGATCAGTTTGATATTTTGAAAACATCTTTCTTTTTTCTTTTTTAAATTCCAAACCTTCCCAGAAATGGTTATATGCAATTTAATTTTCTTGTTGTTGTCAACCTTGGAATGAGCAGTGTGTCAGATAGAGGTGGAAGACAAGATTTGATTGGTTGTACGATTGAATCAATTGATAGTTTGATTGATAATAGTCAAGAAAAATACATTGAACAAAATGGTTGATTTTTGGGAGTGGTTAATCAACTCAGCTAAGCAAGAATTGTCCATCTGATTTTACTCTTTTCTGCATTACCAGTGTAGTCATCAAAGAACAGATACTTATTGATTGCTAGATAAGATATACACATAGAAGTGTTTTCTTTTTATTATTTCAGAGCCACATTTTAAAATACGCTATTTCAGAATGAAAATATTTTATTGATTCAAGACTGAAATAAATTGGTTTTCTGTTTTTATTATCACTTGCATTCGGAATGTTTGACGATAAAGTTTAATCCTGACTGTATTTCAAGAAGTGCATTGATTGGAAAGTTTATGTAGACAAGCAGGCATGAGCCGATTAGCTAGTTATGGTAAACAGGCAAGCACATGCCGATTGGCTAGTTGATGTAGTCAGGCACGTGCTGATTGGCTAGTTGATGTAGGCAGGCATGTGCTGATTGGTTAGTTGGTTTAAGCCAGCACGTGCTGATTGGCTAGTTGCTGCTGGTGAACATGAGCTAGTTTTTGCACTAAATGTTTGGATAGATTAGAATAATTAAATCATTGATTTCAGGAAGTCTAGAATCACCAAAAGAAAATACAGGAAATTGAATCTTTTTCATCACAATTCCTTGTTTTACTTTTAAAAAGTTTAATAAATTCTAACTTTTCCATAACTTAAATATGCTTTTTAGAAGAAATAATTTTAAAGTCATTTTTTTTTAAATTTATTTATTTATATATTTTCTGGCTTAAGATAAGCCTGCAGGTGGATTATCACCTTCTTCTCAATGTGATAACTTTAAATTATTGGCACCTTTTTTTTTTCTTTTGTTTAGAGTAAGATATAAAGCTATAGTTTTTCGTTTATAACCAACTACCAATTTCATTTCCCAGTATAAATTTTGCACTGTATAATGCACATATGCTCACTGGGAAGAGCAGAAAAGTTCTTTGACCAACTAAGGAAAGAAGAAATTTGATTCACTATATTTAGAGAAGTGAGCAAGATTGAGAATATTACATCATCCACTTAAGAATATACTGCAATATATATATATGTGTGTGTGTGTGTCTGTGAGATAGAAGGAAAGAAAAAATCTATAGCTCATTGATGACAAATGCATTTGTCTTATGAAACATTTATTTTTTAACATTATCCTTTTTATTGTCATGGCACTTAATCCAACAATTTGATTGGTTAGATTGATCAAACATGACATATAATACACATGTAGTCTATATACACACACACACACACACACACACATATATATATATATAAAGATTGTGTATTTGGGCAACAGTGCCTCTTTTATATAGGTTTCATTATTGGTGATTATCAACCTGGATACTTGTTCAGTAATGTAAAAATACATAAACCTGGATACCCCTTACAGCCTACGATTTTTTTTAGATCTTGTCTGTCATTTTTAATGAAACATATACATTTACAAGTTTGATTAAAGACTGAAAAGGTAGTGCTGTTAAGTTTTTTTTATTTATTTTTTTATAATTGGATACTACCTACCTGATCAATGTCAAAACAAAATGTATACTTTTGTAGTAGATTGTAGTTTGTACATGTTTTAAAGTATAATTTATAATAAATAATCATTGCTCTATTTCTATATTGAGCACCATTTTAAATTAATGTTTTGAACGTTGTAAATATATATATATATATATATATATATATATATATATATATATATATGACGAGAGTGGACGCTGTGTAAGTATTTGTTTGTTTGATAGATTCAAGTTAGTGTCTGCATTTTGCAGTCTAGCTTGATGGGAATTGCGCTCAGATGTAGATCAAAATTTTAGAACACTAATGACACCTTGGAATTTTTGAGAAAGCCAAAATTATGGGTAGAAAAATATATATTATTACCCCACAATGTCAGGGATCAGTTTCTGTATTGATTATAATATAGAATTGATCACCCCACTTTATATTATCTATATATGTTGCTCCTCCCACCCTAATTTAATAGAAACATTCTACATTGTTATCAATCACTATAAAAGTGATGAAGGTGGACGTTGTGTAAGTTTTTGCTATGTAAATTTATCATATGTTTTTTATTCTTATTATTCCTTAAACTATCCAAGTGAAACCGGGCTAAACTGCTGGTATTTATTTATATATATATATATATATATATCAATAATTGCGACATGCAACTAGTAGCCCGAAATCTCTAGATTTCATCAGTAATATAAGACATGCAAAAAAAAAAAAAATAATAATAATAATCAACCCCTGAAAAACAGTTCAGCTTAGTTTTTTATTTCTTGTTGAGAAAGGACATGGGTGTTTCTGAAAATTCCGATTTGTAACATCTTTTCTCTTTGTGCTTCTATTTGCCTAAAATATGTAAGTAGTATTAGTATCATCAATATTATTTTTTTATTGGTTTTTTTATCTTTCAAATTTCTGTCTCCAGCATAACATATCTACACTATAAGAAGCATATCTAGACAATCTTTCTTTATTACAAACACACACAAACAATTATATCAATTTATCAATTACATTATATATTCAATTGAATTAGAAATTTTAATTCTATTTTTACCCTAATACCAAAATATTATAAATTATAATTTAAATAAATATATTCAGTATTTTCTTTGAATATGTGCACTTCATTTTACTTGCTATAATTTTTTCATTTTCTATATCAAAATTTATATGTTAACATATGACGTATAAATCTTATGTGAACATATGACGTATAAATCTTATTTATTGGTTCATCGTTATTTACTCTTTAGATTATTAAAATTGGTCATTAAAAGTTTCATATTAATGACAACATTTTGAAGTAACACAGTTGCCATAGTAACAGTTTTTTCCTTGGATTTTGTTTCCATTTGATTTATGGATGAAGAGTGAAATGTAAACAAAATAAAAAAAATGTTTAATCATCCTTTGGATATTTTTTTCTAAAGACAGAAATCTAAGCAAGAGCCAATAACCAACCATGGTTTCACCTAACGGCTCGTCAGAGAAATTGGCTAATTTCCCTGACAAGCCGTTAGGTGAAACCGTGGTCGGTTATTTTTCTTAGATTTCTGCCTTTGTTTGCTCTACTTTGGTATTGAGTGCTTTAGTTTTAGGGTTTTCATCTTTCTTACAAATGCTTGACTTTTTGTTCATGTACTTCATTTGTTTCTTTTTTTGCTTCCCCATTTTTTTCGCTCCAAGTTTGTTCTCGGTGGGTTATATAAGACGATTTAAATTATAGCTTGATTAATACTAGTTTTACTATTGGTATTGTTGTTGCTATAGTTAATATTATATATGTGATGGGATTTTCAGGCACTGTCCAATGCTTCTGCACATTGGGATTACCTTCCCAGACGAATAACATCAGGAGTTTTCTTTCTTGACAAATCATCCAAGTTAAATTCGACGTTGATTTTCATAGTAGGAAAGCAAACCTTCTAACCATTTGTTTCCTTCACCCCACACACACATTTGTTAAATATTGGTTAATTGTAGTTGATTTGACATACAGGTAGATTGGTGTCATCACTTCACGTGGAAAAAATTCACTGAGTAATTTAATGGAGATATATATATATAGTGAATAGAATCCACTCATGAAAATGTGTTGGGCAGGTTCATTATAGTAAAGTGGACTAACCCACCTACTGCATTAGGTACTCTCCTGTAAATGAGGTAGATTAGCTGGCCTGCTTTCATACATGGAGATAGGAGGCAGCTATGTTAGAAGGTAAGTTATTTGACTTTTACAATGTTTTACTAATTTCCACCCAATACAGGGTTCAAGGGCCACTTAAGGTAGAGGGTTACTGCATTGAGTTGTATTAGATTAAGAAAGGGTAAGATAACATGTGGAGTAAGAAATCATGGTTAAAGAGCAAATTTGGACAAGCGAATGTAGTGATCTAACTTAAAGACAAGAAAGACCGAAACTGAATCAGATTGAACCAAGAACTAGCCAATTTAATTGGCTAGAAAAAAAATCCCAACACTCCTTTGTATTGTTCTTCTGTCATTAAAATTTGGGAGGAGTTGGTGTTTTGCAATATTAGAGTAGATTGGAACCAACCTAACCGGAAAGATAGACAGCTAATTCTCGACTTGAAGAGTTCAGGATTCAATTAGCAAATAAGATTTCAGAGTTTCATTGATGAGGCAGACATAAGTAGTATAAAGATGAAGCAGACACGACTGGAAATCCAATCCTAAACAGAAAACAAAGGATAAACCTCTCTCTCTCTCTCTCTCTCTCTGTCTCTCTCTCTCTCTCTCTATATATATATATATATATATAAACAAACTTATTTATAAATGGAACATCTTTGTGTGTGTGTGTGTATCCATTACCTATAGACTCCGAAATGGCTGAACCAATTTTCTTGAAAATTTACACAGTTGTACTAAAAGTGTCTGCGAGTGTTCTTAGCTAGGTTTTTGTCGAGGTACCCCTGATAAATATCGAAAATCGAATTAATCAAATTAAATACACTCATAGACAAAGACATAAATGATATTCAGAATTTTCAAAGTTGCAGTTCTTACAATAGTGTAGAAAATCGATTTTATATATATATATATATATATATATATAAAAAGCAAGAGGTTTGTGTGTGTTTATCTGCCTGTATGTCTGTATTTTTTTCAGCCCTTTTATTTTAGTTTTTGCTTCGGGTTTGGCTCTAAGTAGGTATAATTGTAGTTCTTAGTCTCAGCCATGGTACCATTTACTCAGAGGACTTATTTAGCCTTCAACATTCAGTTTACGACAAAAAAAACTTACTTGATATCGATACCAGGAAATTAAAAGTTGACTTACATCCATTCATTTTTCTTTCAGTCTACGGTTTCAGGTTTCGCTTTAACTGGAAACAACTATTACTCTTTAGTCTTTCATGCCAACGTCCAAAGAGTCTGAGCTCCAGGACCATGGATTAGTTTTAAAGCTTTCATTACACCCGAGCAATGCTGAGCTATACTGCTTGTATATATTTACGGGAAAAAGTTACCTAGGATGCATTTCATCCACTTCATCATATATTTTCCCCAATATTTTTCTTAATATATAAAAATATATATTGTCATCTTATATACAAACATATACATCATTATAAAGATTATATAAAACATGATATAGCTTTAAAGTGAAAGAATGTGTGTGTTTATCATGTGGGTGTTTAAAAGTTCTAAACCACTTTAAATAGCCCTTTATAAAATAGAAAAAGTTAAAGTTTGCTTTAATTTCAGGGAGGGGGTTTGGCCAAGAACTTTCCAACATTCCCTTGTGTGTGTGTGTGTGTGTATATATATATATATATATATATACATATAAAACAATGAAAGGTATGCCTATTGTTCATGACGTTTTCAAATTTAAAAAAATAGTTTGATTATATTTCTCTTTTACTCTCAAGTAAATTTTGTTTCTTTGGAGTTCACTAGAGAACAAGAAACCTCAAGCAATTGCAGAATTTTGGGAATTTAAATTTATTGTCACTTGAATAGTTTTCTTCCCTTTAGCACCAAAACGGTAACATTCATTACTTTCCCCCCTTCCACCAGTTAAATTGAAACTAAATCTCGATTTTTCTATCAATCTTTCTCTGTCTTTATCTCCAATTCATCTTAGGAGCCTTTCCAGATAATTTTGTTTTCAATTTTCAGTTATTTTTTTTTTTTGTTTATTTTTAAGCAATATTCTTTAAAATTGCTTTCCTGTTACAAAAAAAAAAAGAAAAATGTTACTTATTTTCATATCTTCAATGTCTATGGGAATAGTAAGTTTTTATTTGGTTTTTGTTTTTTTTTTGTTTTTTGTTTTTTTCTCCTTTCATTTTTAAAGAGTTATATGCAGTAAATATTCATTTCAGTAATGTAGTTAGCAATTTGAAAGGAAGGGAAAAAAAAAAAAAATACAAATTGAAACCAGTCTCACCATTAAAAAAAAAATATATTAAATTTGGGTAAAGCTCTTCATAAAATTTAAAACTAAAAAGTTAACTTGTAAAATGTATTTTTCACATTGAAAACCTAAAGATAATAAAAGAAGTCCAGATTCTTAAGTCTTATATCAACAGCTGCATTGTACCTTAAAAATTGTTAATGTGCTGCATTTACTTTTGTGCAAGTGCCTTGGAGAGAACCATGAATCCTTCTCTTCTGCACTAGCAATGGGTTAAGTATAGACTGCCTTGAATGGCAAATAGTCTATGGGGATGGCTATTCAAAATTATGGCAAAGGCAATGCAAAAGAATTAAACAAAAATAAGCTATTTTATAACACAGTGGGACATTTCATTGTGTGCACGTAAGCCAGCCCATTTCCTGGACTGTGACTGGCTGCAGATCCACTAGTATTTATATTTGTATATAAATATCAGCCTCAGTTGAACAGTCGTGGGGATATGCATTAAGTTACTTTCTGGTTTATTTTTGTCTGCCAACTGGATGCTAGTTAGAAGTGCCATTGTGATTTTACAAGCTGTCTTGGCATAAGACAAAGCTTGGACACTATTGAATTTTTATTTTCATTTTTTGAAATTGTATAGACTGGTTGATTAATTTTGTTTAGTGGCATATCAACATTTTTATTGGTTGTTTGATGCTGAAATCTAAATATCTTAAAGACATAACAGGAAACCACTCTGCTATCCTTCCTAAAAGTTTGTTTTGCTTCACAGCTTATCAACCTCTATAGGTTATTTAATGCCAAAAAGGTAGGGTTTTCAGGTATTTTTTTTTAATGTTTGGTTACAGATAGAAGGTGGATTTCGTCAGATTTTATTGAAAAAAATTTATTTTTATTTTAGAAACCTGAAGATGTCTTCTAGTTTTGTATTCAAAAATGTATTGGTGGTAATATTTTTTCTTTCAAAAATGTATTATGGCTATAATTTTTTTTTTGCCTTGAAAAACATGTTATGGTTATAATTTTTTTTTTTTTTTTTTTTCAAAAATGTATTGTTGGTAATATCTTTCTTTAAAAGTCTATTTTTATGTATATATTTCTATAAAAGTAAATTTTCATGCTTTCATAGTGTTTTGACCCCAGATGAGAAGTTAACTATTTGCCCATAGCTGGGACCCTAACAGGTGCTACCACTCTGTGTCTGGGTGGACCTGGGAACAACAGCAATTAAGAGGTTGTTCCCTGCTCCTCCCAACCTCCCAATCAGGGGCCTTGCTGCCGGATGCAATTTGCCGTCATATCCAGGACCTCCTTCCCAAGAAGTTATGATAATACACACATAAAGAAAAGGAATCTGGAGAGCCATGTCCACCTATGTCTTGAAGAGATAGGACATTCAGAAAAAAAAAATGGCAAGAGAAATCATTAGGGTACAATATGAAATTTTTAAAAAATTGTTTCGATAAAAATTGCTTTCATTAGTACTGACATTGAGGTCGTGCCCAAAAGTTTAGGTCTTTGACCCTGGTAAAAGATACAAAACATTCTCATCATAGAATTCATGCACCACTTTTGCATTGATCACCTTCTTGGCCATTCTCTACGTATTTTATCATCAAAGATGCAGTTCCACTGAAGCGTCTCATTCCCTAGAACTATTGCAATATAGAATATATTTTTGAGGTGATGCTTCCCCTGATCACTAATATCTTAAGATCTTCAAGTCATATCCTCATAATATGTAACCCTTCTTCCCATTCCATATACTCTTATAACATCCTCATTTAGTAACCACTCTACCTTAAGTGGCACTTAGGCCTTGTATTGGATAAAAAATAGTGATAAAAAGAAAAAAAAAGTTACCATCCAAATTTTGATTAGAAATTTCAGTTGTATAATGTTTGATGAATGACGAAACACTAGTTGAAAGGAAAGATTATATCTAAATCTGAACTTATTTATAAATGGAGCTTTGTGTGTCTGTCTGTGTTATCTGTTACCTATAGACTCCGAAACGGCTGAACCGATTTTCTTGAAAATTTACACAGTTGTACTAAAAGCCTCTGCGAGCGTTCTTAGCTAGGTTTTGTGTTGATGTACCCCTCGATAAATATCGAAAATCAATAATCAAAAAAATCAGATTATAGGAGTGGTCCAATTTTAATTGGATTTGATACACTCGTAGACAAAGACATGAGAAACGATATTGAGAAGTTTCAAGGTTGCAGTTCTTACAATAGTGCAGAAAATCAATTATATATATATATATATATATATATATATGTATATATAAAAGGCAAGAAGTTTGTGTGTCTGTTTATCTGCCTGTATATGTGTATTTTTTTCAGCCCTTTTATTTTGGTTTTTGCTTCGGGTTTAGCTATAAGTAGGTATAATTGTAGTTCTTAGTCTCAACCATGATACCATTTACTCAGAGAACTTATTTAGCCTTCAAAATTCAGTTGATGATGAAAAAAACTTATTTGATATCGATACCAGGAAATCAAAATTTAACTTACATCCATTCATTTTTCTTTCAGTCTACGGTTTCGCTTTAACTGGAAACAACTATTGCTTTTTAGTCTTTCGTGCCAATGTCTCCTGGAGTTTGAGCTCCAGGACCTTGGATTAATTTTAAAGCTTTCATTACACCCAAGCAACGCCGGGCTATCCTGCTAGTTGAAAGATAGAATCAGGTATATATGTTAGTAAGATGAAAGCTTGGCAGTGGGCTCACCATTATCACCATCATTGATTAACATCTACATGGAATACTTTGAAGAGATGGTATTAGAATTCACATCACTAAAGTCAACTCTATCTTTGAGATATGTAGACACCTTCTGGCCACACGAGAAAGAGGTTCAACTACTACTGGACCATGTGAAATTAGTCAGTTCACAATGAAGAAAGGAAAGAACAACAGACGCGCTGTACTAATATCTCAAACAGAGTATGGGTTCATGACATCCACATGACAATACCTCAACTTCAACTCCCACCACCTATACAGTGTAGAGAAAAAGGGAGTGTCTCCTGCTTACAACATGAAGCAAAAGTCCTAAGTGGCAACCCATAGATATAGTAACAAGAAAAGACTAGTGTATCCTACAACATTACTACTACCCTAGGTACATGACAACAGCTGCAACAAACTAGGATGGAAGGGTGTGAAAGGATAACAACACTTGAAAAACAGTCTCGATCTGCCTACCCTATGCGAAGAGATTATCAGAGGAAATACAAAAGATCTGTGATTCACATAACATCGGGGCAATCGTCAAAAGTGGTTCAGCACTTTGCAAACACCTCTTCTGAGTAAAACTGCCCATAGAAAAGAACTTCACAAAATCCCATGTGACTGTGTTAAGCAATATAGAGAAACAGGCCGCCTCCGTAAGATAAGACAACAAGAACACCGTAAAGCTGTAACATGAAAAAAAAAAAAATAGAAAAATCAGGTTTAACTGACCAAATATGGAGGGAAAAAGGAGATTACCATGCCTTGTGTGATGACATTGAAATAATAGAGAATATCCCATATATATGATAAAAATGTCATTTTTATAAGGGGAAAGTGCTCAATATCAGAGATGGTGTTTTTAAATATAAAAGTGAACATCATGGTTAAAAACACAGTCTGTCTCATTGTTTAAATATATGGCTTCTGCTCTGACGAACTTGGGTCACTAGTGCCCCCTCCACAAGAATTTACTCAGGCAACCAGACTGGCAACAAGGTCTCACCCTTTTACAGTTAGATCAACCAAATGCAGCTGACAATTCTATTTAATCAGCTTCTTTTCTCGTATTTTCTGCTCATGGAACTGCCTTCTATATACTTGCTTTCCTGACAGCTATAACCTCCAGAAATTTAAATGCAACATCAATTCCCATCTTTATCCACTTAACTCCAGCCCTTTTTACATCACCCCATGTATCTTGTTCTTTTCTTTATGGGAACCGGCAATATGGAGTGCTAGAAAAAAAAAAAAACACTAATAAAAACAAAATTGTAATATAAGCTCTAGTAAAAAATAGTTAGAGATATTAGATTTATAGGTCTCAAAAAGTCATTTATTGGTGTCCACATTGTTGGTTAAATCGATTGACTTGGTCCAAAGAGTTGTGAGTTCAATATCTGGCTACTAAAAACTTAGGGAATTGATTTAAAGGGAGATAACTAATACTGAGACATCCGGAAGAGGCATGGTACATAGAACTAGAACAGTCATCCCTCGTTGGATGAAATAAAGAGAAAAATGGATACAATGGCTGAAACATTGTCAATATGGCAATGAAAATGTGAACAACAATTGAAACTATGTAAATAATGTTTTTTGGAAATTAGACTTCATTAGAGTAAAGTTATTTTAATGGTTCCTTGTGTTAAAGAAAGAAGTAAGGGATATGCCTTCTGGCATAATGAATATCAACTTGGAACAAGATAGGTGTGTCGAATTTGAATTCCAGTCAATATTTGTGGTATTCACTTATGTGTGAATACCCTTGGGAAAATTATTAATCCATCACTTCTTCCTCCAGCTATGGGTTAAATAGCAGGACTGATTAGGTTCTATAGCCTTGGTTAGCAACTAATCTATTGCAGTAAGTAATGGCAACATACTGTTTGGGAAAATCTTCTACCCACTCAGTCATGTCTCTTTCGAGACATGATCTCCCAAGTGTGTATCACAGATGGCACTTAATTGACTGACTGATATCAAAATAATTTCCAATGTATTCCTACGGTACTGTTGAAATTAACCATTTCTATACAGGAAATATTCAGTCTTGATTGATCAGAGAGTTAATGCTACTGTCAGTTGAAATTTATAAAATCTTTCACTCAAAACAGTTTTTTTTTTTTTTTTAGGAAAATAAATTTCCTAAGTTCACTGTTATTGCTCTTTCTAATAGTGTCAGTCTTTCCTTCCTAACCTTTTGTATGAAGTTGTGTGGAATGTTAACATCTTTTTTCAAGTTAGTTGTATTGTACATCTTAATTCGTATTCTTGAAAGTCCTCAAGTAATTATATTTGTGAATATCTATGTTGGTGATATGACAGTATATGGATACACCTCCAAAACTCTAGATGACCACGGATTGGTAGCTGGTCTCTCTTTTGACTATTGCTCTAACATCATCTCAGTTGGGGAAAAAATGGCTGGTTCTGTTACAGTCAATACCTCAAAAACCAAACTAGCTACATTGCTTAGATTTTACCCTGAATTATCACTTATGATGAATGGATATTTTCTGAGTGGGGGCATGCCTTGAGTGCCTATTTATTCTTAAACTCAACCCAGGCAAGTGGAGCTCGGACAAATGATCTATCACTAAAGATAGTGGGAAAATGGTGGGTTCTCTGTACTGCTCACATAAGTAGTTCACTCCAACTGTTATTCTGGTCCTGGGCATGACGGTAAACTGCATCTGGCAGCAAGGTCCCTGATTTAGGAGATTGTGAGGAGCATAGAACTACCTCTTAATTGCTGTTGTTCCCGAGTCCACCCTGACCCAGAGTGGTAGCACCTGTTAAGATCCCAGCTATGGGCAAATAGGGATCCAATCACAATGAAAGTATAAAAATATACTTTTATAAAAAAAGTTTTTGAAGGAAAAATATGACCAACACTAAACTTTTGGATCAAAAATTATTACCAAAACAAATTTGTGAAGAAAAAAAAATTCTCAGCAAAACATTTTTGAAAACAAAACTAGAAGAAATTTTCAGTGTTCTAAAATAAAAAAAGAATGAAAACAACAAAAATTTTCTTTAAAATCTGACTAAGTCACCCTTTTCACTATAACCAAACATTAAAAAAAAAAAAAACTTAAATCCCTCCTTTTTGGCATTAAATAACCCATAGAGTTGATATGCCATTAAACAAAACTGAAGCACATGAGAAGAATATATACAAAAATTTAAAAGTGAATATACCCAACCAAGAATCTATTTTAAAATGAAAATTGACATTTAGCCTAGCCATTTGGTCTGGTTTTGGAAATGTGGGCAAGAGAAGAATAAAATTTCTTACACCCTCTTATATTTCAGATACACTATCAACATGAATTTTTAATTGAAGGGGTTTATTTTAGACAATTCCAAGATTTAAAGACTGACATTACTCGTAAAAATAGGCTTTGAATCAATGTTTCATTAGCAAAGAAGAAACACGAAAACCAACCTCACCATCTGCCAATTTCAGTTATCCACCAACAATCAAGATGAACAATCAACAAAACTTTAGTCTTTAAAACTTTTATTAATCTAAAACTACTTTGCAAAACATATTTCAAAGGACTAAATGATAAACAATAGATAAAAAAATGACATAAGTCTTTAGTAATATTTCTAAAAAAGTAAAATGAAAATTTAATCAGTTTAAATGTCCTCAAAGTTATTAAAATCTGAATCGTCAAATCCTGAGGGGGGAAAAAATTTGGAATTAAATAAAAAGAAGAAAAGTTCTTTGACGACTAAAATGATTTTGTCTAATTAATTTTATTTTCACCATCAACCAAGTTTCTTCCCTACTGTCATCAAGCAGGCTTACAGTGTATCGAAAAATAGATTAGTGTGGCAAGGTTTTATCTCCAATGTGACAGTGAATGCCAGACAATCTCTTCTGAGAAGATGATGACAGTGAAGTGTTTCTACCAACAAATCCTGAGGAGACCCTTTTAAGAAAAATAGTAACTACAAGAAAAGTGATGCTTCTAATTAGAAAAGGATAGTTGAAATGTCTGGGGTAACTAACGAGAAATGAGAAAAGAGGGCCTAGAGAATGAAGACACCAAAAGGTAGAAATCGAGGTTGCAAAATAACTCATTTCCAAATGAAAAATATTCAAAAGTTCGGCAATATATTTGTATTGAACACTTTTTAATACAACTCTGTACTTGTCTTATTTATTTATGACTAAAAAATGAACAAATTGTGTGTGTGTGCATATATATATATATATATATATATATATGTATTTAGACAGCCAATTTTCTTAACATGTCATTAAATAAATTGCAAACATTGCTTATTTTTAATAAAATCTGTTCATACTCATTTACAATCAAAAGATGTCAGAAATGAGCTGTAATGTCGACAGATGTTATTTTCATTCATTTCTCAAGGTACCCAATATATATGTTCTGCACATGCATTGTGGTGCAGCGGATATTGGCTCGGAACGAGAAATCAGGAAGCCAAGTTTGAATTCCAGTTGAATTTGTTGCATTCACTTACACACACATACCTTTAGAAAAGGTATTCGTCTATTCCTTCCAGTTATGGGTTAAATAACAGGACAGATTGGGTTTTACAGGCTTGGTTGGCAACCATTCTACCGCAGAAAGCAATGGCAATCTACTGCGAGATAATCTTCTGCCCAGTCAGTCATGTCTCTTTCGAGATATGATCGCCGAAGCATGTATCACATATGGCACTTAACTGACATATTTATATGTACATATATATATATATATATATATATATGGATAGTCATCCCCAAAGAGATCCGTTTTGCTGTATCACAGCTCATCAGTACAGTTAGACTCCGATTACTTTTTAACCCAGGATTGAAACCCGACCAAATTGGTGTCAGTTGGCAATTCTACCTCTGAGCTATAGGTGCTTGGTAGAAGGAGGCTGACTTTTTAGCATGTATATTATCATTACACACCCAATAGCTGAGAGTGTTCTAATTCATTGCTGAATGAATGATGTGTAGATGCTAGAGTAGCTACTGTTTTTCAAAGTCTACCATTCTTCCAGACTGCTCAATCAGGGTGTGAGAGCGTAAATAGTCATCCACAGACAGATCTGTTTAGCTGTATCACAGCTCATCAGTATGGTTAGATAACCGATTGCTTTTTAACCCAGGATTGAAACCCGACAAAATTGGCATCAGTCGGTGATTCTACCTCTGGGCTATGGGCGTTCGGTGGAAGAAGGCAGACTTTTTAGCACATGTATTATCATTATACACATCCAATAGCTGAGAGTGTTTTAATTCATTGCTGAATGAATGAACGATGCGTAGATGCTAGTGTAGCTACTGTTTTTCAAAGTCTACCATTCTTCCAGAGTGCTCAATCAGGGCGTGAGAGCGTAAATATATATATATGTATATCTAATGTAAAGAGCAATATTGAGGAAAATGCATGACAAAGTGGAAAAAGTTTTCTTTTGATGCATTTCATCCTTTAGGACGTAATCAGACCAAATTTGTGACATTGGTGCAAGTGCACATGGGCACATTTTGTTATTTTAATTGAACCAATTTTATTTAGATTTTTTTTTTTTTTTTTTTGCCATCACTTTTATTAGCAGATATCTGGCACTGTCATAATAGAAGGTTCCGTCAGGAATGGTGAAATGTTGTAAAAGCCAGGGCACAAATTTACTGAAGAAACGTATAGTTTTCAGGTCTGACAATTTCATTTGAGCTAGAAACAGACTGGCTGCAAGGTATTGACTTCAACGGCCACTCATATATACAAACAAAATGCCCACTTAACAAAGTTCGTAAAACAAAAGTTATTTACAAATCAGAAGTACAGGATACAGATGGACAAAGAAAAACATACTTGGGGTCTACTGAAGGAATTTGTAAATAATATTGGGATAATCACAGGTCTATATTCAAGCTGGAAAGCCTTAAACATTTTACCAAACTGCCTAAACATGTTTGCTATTTTTTCTTTTAATTTCCAAAGAACCTGATGGCAACTATTAAAAAAAAACAAACCATACCTTGGTGGTGATGTCTGCAGATTGTGTCAAGAAGAAAAGTTAGGCATATTATTATTTCCAGAATGAAAAAGAAAAGTTACGAAATAAAAGATCTGGAGTAATATTCAGATCTAAACCCATCAGAGAATATATTTTAGGATCATACAAAGTGTTAACAATTTATAATTCTATCTTATTTTGAAATTTGAGTCATTTTAAATTTCCAGTTGTGCATTCTGAAAATTCCTGTTATAAGTCTGAAAAAAAAAACCTTGGAAAATCAGTTCATATAAAATGCCTGAAGATACCGATAGTTGGTAAAGAAAAAGAATCTATAAATCACTGACTGGCCTCTAGCTCTCTCCCCTCCCCTGTATAACCTTCCCTTTCTCTCCACCTATGTATCTGTCATCGCACATGCTTTCTCAGCTTTCTATTGTTCCTTTCTAACTAGTTTGTACTCCTCGCTCTTTTCTAATTAATCTTTTTACATTTATGTAACCCCTGCACATCAGTGGCGTTTCCGCCTTGCTCGGGGTGAAATGATTTAAAAAAAAAAAAAATCTGTCCTCTCTGCCTGAATAAAAAGCTGCAGGTTGTAAGGTTCCTTAAAAATAAATTACTGCTGAATCACAGGGATGAATTTATGGTTTTATGTAAACAATCGAAAATATTTTTCTCTAAAATTTAATTAATTACAATTTATTTATAATTTATGTTCTAATATTACTTAAAAATTAATTTACTAAAATGAATGACTCACACAATACTTATGTTTTTCTTAACACCAATATACTTTAATAAACCATAATTAATATACCATAATTAGTTAATTTTAATTCTAACCTAAACAATCCAGTCCCTTTAACTGATGAGGTAGTACAAAATCAAAATTAAAAAAAAAAAAACTATACTCCAACCTGCTATTAAAAATGATTGTCTACCCATTTAAATAATGTATAGTCCCAGTATGTATTTACCCTGACAAAATTTGTGTCATGTTTTGACATTATGCTATTTTGTACCCTTTCACAACCCATATTTTGTAACTCCATAGTTCATTTTAAGTGTCACTTTTGATTGAGCAATATTTCACACCTACAAGCATATTGTTTAACTTCCTCCAACCAACACTCCTTAATTTTCTAAATAACCATGAATTCATATATTTTATAAATAAATCATTTTTACCATTTATTTTAGAATATCACCTACAGAAGAACACTATTGTTTTGAAACATGAAAGTTTTTGTGTGGTGATATGATGCTTTTATAAACTATTGTATAAACAAAATTACAATATTAAGCTCTACTTTGTATTGAGCACTCTTTGTAAAATAAATGCATGAAGAGTTGCATATAGGTGAAAGAAAAAACAATTAAGAAAAGCGGTCAAAATTACTAACATATTAAGACAAAAGTGATTTTGCAACTAGGACACATATTGCAAAATGATTGGAAAACTTACCTGGAAACACTTACATGGAAAGTCTTGTCCCAGTACAAGTATCACTTGTTCCTATTGATCACACATGGTCTAGCTGAGCAGCACTTTCATTCTTATGAAAATGTCAAAGAAATGGGTCAACTCATTGTTAACCGCGAAAGACGTGCTAATTTTCCAACATGGAATTCAAATGCTGTCAGAAAGATGAGAGAAAGTATTGGCTAGCCATGGGCAGTACTTTTAGTGAAATGTTTCTTACTAATTTTTGTCACTAAAACATTCTTTTTCAAGAAAAATCAACAAAAATTTATTCAAGGTCCTAATATATATATATATATATATATATATATATACACACACACACACACACGCACACATATATTGTGGCAAATATAAAGAGAAAATTTGAAACAAAAAAGAAAACATAGTAGGAAATTTTTAAAAATGCATGTAGGCAAAAGGAAAAACAAAATTCCGAAAAGTGATCAAAATTACCAATGTACATTAAGGCAGTCAAAGTTTTCAGGTGGGTCCTTGGACTAATATTAAAGGAAGAATGATTTTTTATGCTAAATTTAGGAGAAGCTAGAGTTAAGTCTTGTAGGCTGAATGGTGGGATTGCCATGGTGCCAAATATCCAATTTTTTTTTTTTTTTTTTTTTTTTAATCATGGATGGACTCCATTACTCATCTTACCATGCTGGAAAACACAATAATTGCAAATTAGATTAAATTATTATACTACATTTTAGAAATATTTTACACTTTTCAGTTAAATTCCATTAATTTTTTTTTTTTTAAAGCATTGGCAAAATGTGTCATCTTTCCATAGTTCAGAATATGTATTCACACACATTAATTTAGCAATTTCCTTTTCACCCTAATACAAGGCTCGAGAACCAGTTGAGGTAGATGTTACTGAATAAAGTGTGTTATATGGAATTAAGTGTAGGAAGTGAAGGCTATGGATATATATATTTTTTTAATAATCATTTCACCCCAAGCAAGGCAGTACTGCCACTGGTGTGCCGGGGGTTATATAAGAGAAGAGTGATGAGAAAGAGAAACAAGTTACAGGAAGTGTCCGAGAATGGATAAGAGAAAGATGAGAATATTGATGTGAAGAGAGCTGCATGAGAGTAGAGTGGAAAGGGAGGACATGATACAAGGTTTGTCATAGAAAGGATGCTAGTCAAAAAGTTAATAGATGGCAATTGACATTGCATTTAAAATCTTGGAGATTGTAGCTATCAGGGAAGCAAGTATATGGAAGAGAATTCCACAGGCAGGAAGTTGTGGTTACATTTTATCAGTTTCACTGTAAAAGGGTGGGACCTAGTCTCTAGTCTAGTAGCTCAAGTAAATTTATGCAGAGGGTGTACCATTGAGCTAAGCTCATCGGAACAGAAGCCATGAAAATATTTGTAGAAGAGACAGAGGGAAGCCACATTATAGCAGTGAGAAAGTGACTGGAGTTGAGCTACCGGGTCAGGATCAATTACATTGCAGATTCTCTGTTGGATTTTGTCAAGAACCCTGACATGAATAGCAGGAGCACCCACCCAGATCTGACAGCAGTATTCAATGCATGGGCAGATGGTAGATTTTCTATGTGTGTAAGATGAATTCCGACAAGAAAGACTTCTTGGCCTTACACAGTGAACTGACCACCCTCACAGCAGATTGAACTATGGATTCAATGTAGTCATTCCACTTGTGGTTGGCTGATTATTAGGCTGAGGAGGCACAGTGTTTTGCTTTCAGAGAGTCGAGCCTGATTTATGCTGATGGTGTGTAGGGGCGATTGTTTATGGGATAGTAGCTTCGTTTTGGAAGCATGGTGGGTAGGTAATAATTGACTCTTGACTGGAAAAGGTTAACATTGGAGTGAACCTTCCACATCAGAGACTGTTCAACAAAGCAGTGGTTCTTGGGGCGAAAAGCAGTCTGGCTGGAAGTTCCTGATTCCAGTTGGAATACATTTGGAGTGGCAATCATTCAACTTGGTAGATGCAGAAAGACAGGTCTTTATTGCAAATGGCCAAATTAATGGAGCTAAAGAATGAAGCTTGTCGGAACATTTGCCATGGAGGTAGCAATAAAAATTGCAACAGGTTTATGATTTAATGTTCTTTTTTTTTTCTTTTTTTTTCCTTGAACAGTTGGAAGACTAACAAAATTAAATCCACATCTGAATGATCGAAATATAAACAAACAATAGTTGAATGGGGGTTATGCTAAGATCACCATGGTGCAAAATATCCATTTTTTTTTTTTTTTTTTTTTTTTTTGTAAATCATGGGTGGACTCTATCACTCATCTTACCATGCTGGAAAAACATAATAATTGCAAATTATATTAAACTATTATTATTTAACTTCTTTTTCTTTTAGTAATTAAAATGACATATATTAATGAAACTGATACACAGTGATGTAGTCAACACTAATATGAGAGAGTGCCTGGATTTCAAAACAAATTGTTAGCTAAAATTCCCCAAAATTCTGCATTTTTGATTTCTCTTCATTTACTCATAAATAAGATAAAATGCATAAATAAGTTTAAATTAATGTTTCGGACGAGCTCATGTGTAGTTCGCCTCTAAATAGAAAGTGTCTCTGACTGTCGCCAATCAGAAGCACTTGCAATGTTTCGTACCGGGTCCAAACGTAATTTTTCCAGTGTCTGTAAGTGCTTATCGAGGGTGGACCAAAAACTGATCATCTCTGGTCGGGTCGGCATAGTGAGGGGGTATGCATCACTGACGACACCCTCTAGCCACAACCTCCTCTATATTAACCAATGGTTAATATAGGAGGTCGTGCTCTAGCACCCCCACTACGGTGCGTATGTTTGAAATTTAACTTCTTTTTCTTTTATTAATAAAAATATGGCATATATTAATGAAACTGATACACAGTGATGTAGCCAACACTAATGTGTGTGGATTCTTTGTCCATTTTTTTTTTAAAGCTGCCTGACAACTGAGGAAGGAAGGATGTGCATGTGTGACAGTGAGAGAGCCAATTTTTCAAATCTGCTTTCATTTGATAACTCGCAGGTCTGTGTGTATGTTTTTTCTTTTCCCTTTTCTTTCTTTCTTTTTTGGGATGCGGGGAGAAAAAGAAAGAGTAAGTAATGTGTCCATCACTATGCGCACCTCTTTCGGTCTGTTCTGTAGCCACCTCTTTGTTTTGACTGCTCGCAGCTGTATTGGTATGTTCATTCTTTTATTTCTTTCTTTTTTTTGGAGGTGGGGTGAGGGGGAGAAAATGAAAGTAAGAAATGCATCCATCACTATATGCAACTCTCTCAGTCTGTTCTCTCGTCTCTTTGTTTCCAAAACACTTCCTTTTATATCCCGGATTTTTTGTAGGGTATCACTTCTGTTTCTGGCTTCAAGATGCCTCTAGAACCATCCAGAAGATCCATCCTTAACTGGAGGTCCTTGATTTTATATTTTTTTTTTTATTATAATTTTTTTTTTTCCACCTTCTATTTTTATTCATTTTTTTTTTTTTTTTATCATATTACAGTGATTTTGCATCTGTAGGTAAAGATCTACAGCAGGGGTCGGCAAATCATTCGACCCCGCGGACAGGATCGTGTTATAATGATGAGTTGCAGGCCGGACGAAGGCCATTAATGAAAAATTAAGGAAAATTACATGTGCAGACCCATGTCAACCTATATATTTAAAACCATAATAAAAATAAACATTGAGAAATCAGAAAAACAAAAGAATATCTAAAATTTAAAAATACCTAACAAAAATTACTTTTCCTCAAGGAACGTCAAAATACTTCAAAGTGAAAAAAATCAACCAAAGTGAAATGGATCAAATTATGACATGTAGGTTTGAAACTGTTACTGAAAATTGTACCACAAACGAACCACACACACACATATACCCATACATGTGAGTACAAATGGTTGTAAACTTACGTATGCTGAGAACAGAACATGGCCCATTGAAAGATTCCAGCAACTTACATTAGGGTAAGTGGCTGGGATAAGCGATGGGGGGGTCGCTAGTGGAGGAATTAAATAAAAAGCTGACTGAGACAACATTGTCCCTTTGAAGGTGTCCTCACCTAATGTCTGTCGCTGGTCGGTCACTCAAATCGACTCTATTTTTTATTTATTTTATGTTTATTTTTTATGCAGAAGTGGAGGTGATTGGGTTTTGATCATGTTTTTACAGTCATCGTATTCAAATTTGGTTGGGTGGATCAGAGGAAGATAACATGAGGCCTTTTGAATTCGAAAGCCTCGTCTCTCATATTAAAAATAGTCATTGTGATCAGGCTCATGGGCCAGTTAAAATGTTTTCGTTGGCCGGATCCGGTCCGCAGGCCGTAGGTTGCTGATCCTTGGCTTCTACAGGGTTGAAATTGTCATCCCTCTACACACACACACACACACACACACACACACACTGACAAGGTCACTTAAATGACTTAGGACTCTGTCAAGTGGTGATTGTGCATCTCCAGTCCAGATATATAAGGCTTACGGCCATATCACATTGAATACACCGGTTTTCGCTCGATCACCGAAGTTAAACAACGTTGATCCTGGTCAGTACTTAGATGGGTGACCGCTTGGGAATACCTGGTGCTGTAAGCGTTTAGTGATGGATGTGCGTTTTGGTGCTGTGGATATCGGCTCGGAAAGAGAATTCGGTGAGCCGAATTCGAATTTCAGTTGAATACCCTGCATTCACTTAAGCACTAGTACCCTTGGGAAAGGTGTTAATCCATCACTTCCTTCCAGTTATGGGTTAAATAACAGGGTAGGATTTGGGGACCCTGCTCTTAAAAACAAATCCCAGTGAATCTTAATACTCGAAAAGAAAAAGTATTACTTATATAAAAACAACAAGAATTGTTGAAAGAAAAAGGTATTATCAGCAATAAATTAATAAAAAAAATTTAGTTGGCAATAAATGACCCATTGAGGTTGATATGCCATAAAACTAAACAACCAACCAACCAGATATATAAGCAATCTAAGTAGGGAAAAATCAGTATGACAAGCTACATAATTGCATATCAAAAGCTTGTCACCAAATTTTGTTAGTTTGGATAGATAGTATTATTATTTACATTGTTTGATTTGTTGTTCACATCTTTATTGTTACGTTTAAAACATTTCGGCTGTTGCATGCTCTGGTCTTCTTCAGGTGCTAGGAATTTCATACCGGACCCTTTATTTCAATCACTGGGTTTATCATTCTCATTCCATGTTGGGGTAGATAGACTAAATTATCACACAGTTAACACTCCACCCACGTCTATTGAACAGGTGTAGAGGCTCATCCCTTGTTCCCTGTTTAGGATGTGGTTTCTGGCTTTCTCTTTTCCAATCTTTTCACTTTCCTTTTTTGTTTATTTTTTTTTCAATTGGAGTAGATAGACTAAACTATCACCCGGTTTCACACTCCACCCTCGTCTATTGAACAGGTGTAGAAGCTCATCCCTTGTTCCCTGTTCAGGATGTGGTTTCCGGCTTTCTCTTTTCCAATCTATTCACTCTTATGTAACCCCCTGCACAACAGTGGCCTTACCACCTTGCTCGGGGTGACATGATTAAAAAAAAAAAGTGTGAAGCCACTTCTGGATGGCATGCAGAAATCTGCCTTTATAAGTTATTATTTCACCACTTCTATACCCAGGTATTCTTTGGGTGAAGTCACTGGAACTAACCAATGGAGTGTGCAACAGCCAAAACATCAAGTTGGCAATTAAGATGAGGGTAGCAGTCAGAACAATGTCAGTCAGTTAAGTGCCATCTGTGATACACACTTTGGGCGATCATGTCTCGAAAGAGACATGACTGACTGGACAGAACATTATCCTGCAGTAGGTTACCATTGCTTTCTGCAGTAGATTGGTTGCCAGCCAAGGCTATGGAACCCAATCTGTTCTATTATTTAGCCCATAACTGGAGGGAAAACACTGTACCACAACATACCTTTCCCAAGGGTATTTGTGTGTTAGTAAGTGCAATGAATTCAACTGGGATTCGAACTCAGCTCCCCAAGTTGTTGTTTTGAGACCACATCAACTGCACCACAAAGCATATCCCAGAACAATGTAAATAATGTAAATACTACATCTCAGAAGTATAGACAAATACAGATAGTATTGTGTCTACCTGACTCTTGTATACATCCGCATTTATAGCTTGTATTTTGTGTTAATGTTCAGTTCAGTTAATTCATTTAGTGTTAGACGTATGAATCATATCTTGGGGGCTTTTTGAAAAGTGACAATAAACTTCTCTCCAAGATGTTTTCATTTCATTATTGCTTTTATTTTATCTGTGTATCAATGTCAATATGGCATTAATGTGAAACTGTTTCCCTGATTGTTTTTCTTTCTACACTTGTTTCTGCAAAGATTGGTTTTGAATAAGTCTATTGGCGATGCTATTGGGTCTTGGATTTCTGTTTATTCTTATTTTCTGAAGAAAAGTTTTTATTTGGTTGCAGGCATATGTGGTGATGTTTGGACACAATGAAACCTGGAAATCATGTCTTTTATACAAGCACTCAAATAGCCCTGAAGAAATTGTGGAAATATGAGGCTCCAGATATTTTTTTAAAGCCATGACTGAAAATAAAATTTTATTTGCAGTAGTTATGAAAATTTCACTATTTTCCTCTTTTTATTTTCGGATAAATCTTAAGTTAATAATTGAGTAGGTCTGTTGTGAAATTCATGGTTATAAAATTCATGGTTATAAAATTCATGGTTATAAAATTCATGGTTATAAAATACCCATTAAAATTAATGTCGCATCATTATTCATTAAATTTTTGAACCTGACATCCTTAAGAAAATTTTGTAAAAACAATAAGTACAAATGTAGGTCATTAATTAAAGAAGAGGATACAAATGAATATTCAAAGTTGATATGGTTTTCTATTTCAAGAAAGTCACTAGATAAATGAGTTATTGGTTTCCCCCCCCACTTTTACCTTTTTCTTTCCTTCCTTGCTTCCTCATTTTTCTTTCTTTTTTCTTCATTTTGTTTTTCTTTCCTTTCTTCCTTTACTCCATTCCTTCCTTTTCTTCCTTTACTCCATTCCTTCCTTTTCTTCCTTTACTCCATTCCTTCCTTTTCTTCCTTTACTCCATTCCTTCCTTTTCTTCCTTTACTCCATTCCTTCCTTTTCCTTCCTTTACCTTCATTCCTTCTTCCTTCCTTCCATTCCTTCCATTCCTTTTCTTCCATTCCTTCCTTCCTTTTCCTTTCCATTCCTTCTTCCTTTACTCCATTCCTTCTTCCTTTACTCCATTCCTTCCTTCCTTTTCTCCATTCCTTCTTCCTTTACTCCATTCCTTCTTCCTTTACTCCATTCCTTCTTCCTTTCTCCATTCCTTCTTCCTTTTCTCCATTCCTTCTTCCTTTTCTCCATTCCTTCTTCCTTTTCTCCATTCCTTCTTCCTTTTCTCCATTCCTTCTTCCTTTTCTCCATTCCTTCTTCCTTTTCTCCATTCCTTCTTCCTTTACTCCATTCCTTCTTCCTTTACTCCATTCCTTCTTCCTTTACTCCATTCCTTCTTCCTTTTCTCCATTCCTTCTTCCTTTTCTCCATTCCTTCTTCCTTTTCTCCATTCCTTCTTCCTTTTCTCCATTCCTTCATCCTTTTCTCCATTCCTTCATCCTTTTCTCCATTCCTTCTTCCTTTTCTCCATTCCTTCTTCCTTTCTCCATTCCTTCTTCCTTTTCTCCATTCCTTCTTCCTTTTCTCCATTCCTTCTTCCTTTTCTCCATTCCTTCTTCCTTTTCTCCATTCCTTCTTCCTTTTCTCCATTCCTTCTTCCTTTTCTCCATTCCTTCTTCCTTTTCTCCATTCCTTCTTCCTTTTCTCCATTCCTTCTTCCTTTTCTCCATTCCTTCTTCCTTTTCTCCATTCCTTCTTCCTTTACTCCATTCCTTCTTCCTTTTCTTCCTTTCCCTTTTTTGTCTTACAATCAAAATGGAATCATTGATTTTTTTGTCTAGGGTAATTTCAGGGAATTTTGCACATGTTAATGCAATTACTTAGTAATAGAGGAACTAGAAGGATTGGGATTTTTAGTTAACTAAACTTTCATAGTAATTTCATAGAAATTAACTGAAATGCCAAGATTGTTATACTAAACTGATTTTACTTCATATTTTCAAGTATGAATTCAGATGACTTCCTCCCCTTCTTGAGTGTGAAGAAAAGAGGAAAATACATTTTAAAGCATCTTCAAATTTTTCTTTCATCTTAAAAAGATACTAAAAATTGACTTTCAGGATGTCACAGTAATTGACTGGTTCTGATGATGATGTTAACTTTCAAAATGTGAATTTGTTGGCTTGGGAGCTATTTCTTCCTTCACAGTGGAGGTTGGGGGGAAAAGCCACATGTTGACTCCAAAGACAATTTAATGTAACACCTTTACATATAACCATTGTGAACATTTAATGAGTAGGTTTCAGTTATCATTCTCCACATGGACTGTTAAATGACTATATCTATGGTTGACAAGGGGGTGCTGTAAAATTATCAGCACATCTCCCTTTCTAAATTCTGAGCAAATGACCAGATGTCAGAAATTTTGTGGGGAGAACATTGTGGTCATGTCCATAACTTTTAAGCATCTCCTTGCAGATAAATCCTCTCTCTCTATCTCTCTGATCAGCTTGTCATTTTTCACTTCTCTCTCTGACTCATTATGCTTCATTTTTCTCTTTCTTTGATCAATGTAGGTCTCCAATTCTTTCTCTCTCTCTGACAAATTTGTAGTGCTCCAGTCCTGTTTGTATCTCTCACTTTTTCTCCAACCAACTTGTCATATTCCAATTCTCTCTTTCTCTCCCTGACATGCTCCAGTTCTAGCTGTCTCTGTCTCTGACCGACTCATGGAGTTTAAATTCTTTCTCTTTTATACAAACTCTTTTCTAGTCTAAATAAAAGCTGAGATTTCAACTGTAAATTTCCAATGCAGTGATGTTTCCATAATTTTCTTAACCCTGACAGTCAGTGCATTTTTATCCTTTGTAAAACCTGTGATAGTGATGTAGTTTTTCTAACCATACATCTGTTAAGCAGTTTGTAGATTTACATTTTTATGATGATATATTTTCTAGTGTCCCAGTCTTGGAAAAAGTGCTGTTCAATTGGATCTGTATTACTTAGTGCTACACTGACAATGTTATAGCCGACTCCATGCATCCATTTTTCTCTTTGACATTTTCTGGTCAGGCAAGAGAAATAAATTGATTCAGGCTTCTCTTGGCATTGTGCAGTCAGTGTGCTAACGGGAAGACTCTGTGTGTCCACCTCTTTCATGTCTTGTGTCCGTCAGTTGACTGAAGACAAGCACCTGATGCTTTTAAATTAAAGTTTTGGCTCTTCGGCAATCAAATAGATAAACGCACAAGTTTGAATTAAAAAGTTGAGCAGCCATTTGTGCTGACTTCATCCTGTCGTCTACTGTTCAGAGATTGCTAAATGATGAAAGAAAAAAAATTGATTGCAAGCCAGAAGCAGCAGAACGTCAGTTTTAGCGTGAAATACTTGTAAAATCTACCTTCCAGTAATGGAATGCTGGATTCCCTTGTCGTATATGTTGAGTCTCTCTCTGTCTCTCTCTTCAAAAAGAGAATGTAAGGGAATTGACTTGTCTCCATGTAGTGGACTCTTCTGGCGACACATCAAGAATGCTGTAATGTTTCTGATAGAAAAATTGTTTTTAAAGGACTTTAAAACTGTAAATTACGCTGTAGATAGATAAAGATATCTTACTTTCAAATTTTAAGTATATGTGCGTACTAAAAATTAATTTTGTCTGTTATAATTGTTTTCATTTATTGCATGGGGACATTGCAAAGGATCAGTTGTTATATTTGCCTAATTTTACTTTTAGATTAATATCATGGAAGTATTGAACATAAATAAGAAAAAACTGAGCAACGTAAAATGTTTGATGTTTTATAAGTACAATTAAATTGCAAGATTATAGAAATATGCAGTTATTTTCATTTATTTATTTTTACATCGCAGGTGAACTGGTGCTGATGGTAAATTAAAATTCGATTGAATTGCATTTGAACAGTTCAATTTGCTTATCAACAGTAAATAGCAAACCTGATAAATTCTGGTATAAACAGTTCTTTGTTATTATATGCGTTGTGGTGCAGTGGATATCAGCTTGGAACAAGAAATCAGAGAGCCAAGTTCAAATTCCTGTTGAATTCGTTGCATTTACTTATGCACAAATACCCTTCAGAAAGGTATGAGTTTGTCACTTCTCCCTCCAGATACGGGTTAAATAGCAGGGCAGATTGGGTTCTCTAGCCTTGGTTGGCAATTGGTCTATTGCAGAAAGTAATGGCAATTTACTGCAAGAAAATCTTCTGCCAAATCAGTCATGTCTCTTTTGAGACATGATCACCCAAGCATCTATTATATGTAGCACTTGATTAAGATGACTGTAATGAAAAAAAAAAGGCGTTCTTTTAACTTTCCAAAATAACTAAAGCTTTGAGGAGAAAAGGAGAAAATATGTTGCCTCAAAATTTGAAAACTCACTAAACTGAGTTTTTAGCTTAAATATTTGCAACCATATCACCAGGATGAAACAAGCTCGGGAACTATTTCATTACTTCTATCAATCATGGCCTGCCACATCTCTCTATCCCTTATCTCTTGTAGCTTTTCTTGTTACACCATTGAACCCCCCCACTCTTCCATCCAACTACTCTAGTCCATCAAGTATATCATGCATTGCTTCCCTTTGTCCCTCCTCTCTTTTATATCCTGTGAGCATCAGAATCTCCAAGCCCTCTTTTTTCATTTTTCTTTTTCTATGTGCCTTGTCCTTTCAGAACGTAGGTGATCATGGTCTTCCACGTCTTCCTATTCCTGGTGGCTCTTAGCAAGCTTTCTCCTGTAACACCATGCAACCCATGTTCTGTCTTCAACCTGCTCTTCAAATATGTTATCTGCTGCTTTCCTCTGTCTCTTTTTTTCCCCTTTATCTGGCCTGTTAGTATCAGGTTCTCTAAGCCTTCCTTCCTCATTGCATGTCCCCGGAACTTCAGTTGTTTTTTCCTGGTGCTCAATATTAATTTCCTTTTTATTTTCATTCTTTCCAACATTGCTCACATGCTCGGTCCATGATATCCGCAGCATCTTTCTGTAGAACCTTATTTCAATTGCTTCAAGTTTTTCCTTCATTTTTGTTGATATTGTCCAACATTCACTGTCTTTACCTGATGTTAGGTATCAGTTTCCTTTTCATGCCTATTCTCTCCAAAACCTTGTTATTGCTCACATGTTCTGTCCATGGTATCCTCAGCATCCTTCTGTAGAACTACATTTCGTTTGCTCAGGTCTTTCCTTCATCTTTGATGAGATTGTCCAGCATTTGCTGCCATATTGAAAAACAGGCATCACATAGCAATCCAGTACTCTCTTCTTCATTTCCTGCAAAATGTCAGCTTCCAGAATGCATCTTTGGCTGTGCCAATATGCCTTCAGAACTGCATTAAACTTTCTGTCCTCTGTGAGAACCATGCACCTCCAAAACTAAACTTTTTTTCCATTAATCATCTGGGAGACCCATTTCTCCATTTTCTAAAATCTATGGCTGATGCTAACCTCCAGGAAAGTGACTTGTTGAGCCTTCTCAGGCTCATGTTCTCAGCTGATATGAAGTTGAAAGACTATATTGGATCCATTGCTAGGTCAACAGAATCTTCCATAGGTGTAAGTCTACCATTCATCCATGCTTAGAATATTATTAATATTTATGTTCCTAATTATTCTATCACCTATAACCCTTGTGTATTAGTGGCTTTATTGTCTTGCCTAGGGTGATGGTGATTAAAAAATTAAAAAAAAAAAGAAGTTTGAACCTTCTTATCAGTTTCTCCGTAACACTCAACATCAATGATAAAAATTTAAATTTTGGTTTGTGTTTTATTTGTTGCTAAAATTGATGGCCTTTTTGATTGAATTCATATAATCCTTTTCAATAAAAAAAAATTTCTCCAACTTAAAAGAAATGAAGAATTAGGCTGTCATTTAAATTAACCCGAATTGAATTTGCCAGAGCCGTCTTTTTCAATTGATGCAGGTAAAAACATAATTTTGATTAAATTGAAATTGACTTGATGAAAAACAAGATGTTAATTTTGTTTTTTGGCAAATTAGGCCAAAAGACACTAATCTTCTATTGATCTAATAAAAGGGCATGTTTATTTAATGCCTGTTCATGCTGTCAAAAATATTTACATTTTATTGATACATTAACAAGAGTTGGGGTGGCATGTCTTCTCTTTTGAAATTACTTGTCAAATTTTACATTTTATTCTAGAAAAGGAACTTTCTTTAACCACTTTAAATTGGTTGATAAATTTCTTTGTCCCCCAAAAATAGTAAAAAAATAAGTTTGAGTGAGTGCTGGAAACTTTTCAGCATGACCCATTTCCAAACATTTTTTTTCTTTTTCATAATTGTTTCATTCCAAGCAAGGCAATACTGCCACTGGTGTGCAAAGGTTCACAATGAGAAGAGACGGATGACAAAAAAGAGAAAAAGTGATGCTGTAGAAAAAGTAAGAGAGAGGTGGAAGTCAGGGAGATAGAAGATGGCAATTGATGTTGCATTTAAACTTTTGGGGGTTGTAGCTATCAGAGAAGCAAGCATGGGCAAGGGAGTTCCACATGTGGGAAATACAAGGAAAGAAACTGCTAGAGTAGAACTGGCAGTTATACTTGCATATTTTGATAGTAAAAGGGTGGGATCTAGTTTCCAATCTGTCCATATTGTTGAATTTAGGACATTTTATTATTTACTTTTATATATATATATATATATATATATATATTTCATTACTTACATTTTACAATTTGAAATAAACCTCATCATTTGATAATACAGACTCGAAACAAAATAGCTACTTTTGTAGTGATATTATAACGTATCTGTTATAAATTCTAAAATATATATATATATGATTTCATACCACAGAACAGGAATATGGATTTAAATAAATATAATTACTTTTTAATTTTTTTTTTTATATCAGGACCTGGGATGTCTTTTAAACAAGGCTTCATCAGGTACTAGTCGTTTGCAATTTAAATTATGTCAGATTGATTAGGAAAGAATTATGATAGATAGTACTGAAATACGCTTAAAATTATGAATATTATAAATATGTAAAATTAAGAAAATAAATAAATTCACAATTAAAATGTGTAAATAAAGAAAAAATGATCCAGTGGAGCATAAAAAGAAAAAATAAAGCTCACATATCTAATAAATACAAGGATCTTAAAAAATTCTCCTTCTGTTTGCACATTACAGGCTTAAATAATTTTAAGCATAAAGCCTCCGATATTAATAAGTGGTGTTTTGATCTGCTTGTATGCAAAATTAGAAAATGAGACGTGCATGACTCATTATCTAATAGGTGTTGTCCAATTAAAAACTGTAGCACTGATTGCAACACATGATAATGATAACAAAAATGTAATCTAGTGTACCTAGGAACATGTTGGCTTCTATGTCAGTGTGAAGCTGAATACATAGGACAGACTAGTCTTAGGTTAGAATTGAGAATAAGTCAACATGTTCCTTCATCACAAAATTCTGACGCTTTATCTGATACCAAGGTTTTAAGGACCTCATTTCACTCTTAATGTTTGTTTTATTATAGTTATTTTTCAGTCTGTAATGAATTCAGGCCATCGAAAGAAAGAGTCTTCTAAAATTAGAAATAATCCCATGCCATTAATGTGTGCAATGTCTATATGAGCACAAGACCATGGCTCTGTTCCTTTAGGCTATGAACGTATTTTCCTTTGTCGAAAATTATTTCCATACAGTTTTTGGTATTTATGTGCGTATTTTTCTATGTTTTGATAATACCCCAGCTACCGTGCCTTCAGTTTTAACCTTCTCTGTTTAGTCATTATCCCACAGGGAACATCATGATGTACACTTTTAAAAAAACTTTTTTTCTTTTTCCTTTTTTTTTTTTTTTTTTTTTTTTTACTGTTTCTGGTGGTACTATCACATCTCCATTGAATATAAAGTTGTCTTCCATCATTAATTTATGCCTTATTTCTTTATAAGATCTTTTATGGTGCCTCTGCTACTCTCCTTGGGCTTCTTGACAAAATACAAAGGAGAATCTGTAACGTGGTTGATACTGACTTGGCAGACCGGCTGCAACCACTCTCTCACTGGCATGATGTGGCTTCCCTGTGCCTCTACTACAAGTACTTTCATGGCTTCTGCTTCAATGAACTTAAATCACTGGTGCCGCCTAAGCACAAATTTGCATGAGATACTAGATTAGCAACTAGGTCCCACCCTTTTACAGTTACAGATAAGATGTAAACCGTAATTTCTACTCCAACAGCTTCTTTTCTCGTGCTTCCCGCCTTTGAAACTCTCAAAATATTAACCTTTGTCTCTGAGTCTATTTGAATTCACTATTCTTTTTTTTTATGCAATTCAGTAAATGGTTCTATTAAGTTGCTGCATTTTGGTAGGTATCTATTTGTTGTGGAGCAACACCCCCAGTGACAAAATGAACTAGTCTAGATGCTTAAATAAAGAACTCCAACTAAGTCTAAAAAAAAAAAAGTCAGTCTTCAAACTGTTTTACAATTGTCACAGCAAGTGCCTTAGCAAGAAATAATATTAGAACCAATAAAAACCAAGTTATAACAGTAGTGGCCAGGATTGAAACTCATACGACTAATGTCAGGAGTGATGAGAATATCATAATTCATACTGAGTATAATCAGTCAGTTAATTGCCATATGTGATACATGCTTGGGCGATCATGTCTCGAAAGAGACATGACTGACTGGGCAGAAGATTATCCCGCAGTAGGTTGCCATTGCTTTCTGCGGTAGACTGGTTGTCAACCAAGACTATAGAACCCAATCTGTCTTGTTATTTAACCCATAAATGGAAGGAATAGGCGGATTAATACCATTCCCCAAGGTTATTTGCATGTAAGTGAATGGAATGAATTCAGCGGGAATTCGAACTCGGCTCCCCAATTGCGTGACTGACTGAGTATAATAAGGAGAAAAAAAAATACTTGTTGCTTCAGCACACGGTACGAGAATTTGAACCATGTTGGTTTTAAGGTTTTTATTTTTGTGTAGGAAAAAAAAATTCCTCAAAGATGGATGAAATATTTTTTTCTGTGGTATAAATCCAGTAATAGCATCAACAACAACAACAACAGCTGTTGTTGGAACTGCAGAAACAACAACAAAAGTTAATGGAAATAATTATAAAAACGAAAACGGAACTTGAACAGAATCAGTCAGTCAGTTAAGTGCCATACGTGATACACGCTTAGGCGATCATGTCTCGAAAGAGACATGACTGACCGGGCAGAAGATTATCCCGCAGCAGGTTGCCATTGCTTTCTGCGGTAGACTGGTTGCTGACCAAGGCTATAGAACTCAATCTGTCCTGTTATTTAACCCCTAAGTGGAAGGAATAGACAGACTAATATCTTTCCCAAGGGTTTTTGCACGTAAGTGAATGCAATGAATTCGGCTCCTCGATTTTTCGTTCCGAGCCGATATCCACTGAAACACAACGCACATCCACATTGAACAGAATAATAAACTTATACTGCAGGAAATATCAGATGAATGTCAGAAAATATTAAGGCATTCTCGTCCATCTCAATAATCCTATGGGAGTGTTTATTGTAGTAATTTCCTTGAATCTATCATCAATTTATATTTGATTATAGGGAGATTTTAAATCAAATTTTGCAAGTTATTTCGTACCTAATTATTTGTGTATAGCAGTTTCAATATTAGAAATAGTAAACAAGTCCTATCATATTTTATGATTTATGCCTATTTTAAACTCACCATATATTCTTAAGTCTCTATCTGATTTTTTTCAAACTACACTGGAAGATGATCATTTACTGCCACCTAGAGAAACATGCTCTAAAATTCCCTCCTCTACCATTTCCTTTACTTTAGCAACAACTAAAGGTAGAATGGGAATAGGTAATTTACCAGATCTAAATTTATTTATAAATGGAACTTTGTGTGTCTCCATTGCCTATAGACTCCGAAACGGCTGAACTGATTTTCTTAAAAATTTACACAGTTGTACTGTAAGCAACTGCGAGTATTCTTAGCTAGGTTTTGTGTTGAGGTACCCCCGATAAATAGCAAAAATCGATAATCGAAAAAATCGGGTTATAGAAGGAGTGGTCCGATTTTAATCAAATTTGATACACTCATACACAAAGACATAAGAACCGATATTCAGAAGTTTCAAGGTTGCAGTTCTTACAATAGTGCAGAAAATCGATTATATATATATATATATATATATATATATATATAAAAGGCAAGATGTTTGTGTGTGTGTCTGTTTATCTGTCTGTATGTTCTTTACACAAATTCACAATTTTTATCCTATTCTCACCAAACTTCACGCAATGGATTAGTTTTAAAGCTTTCATTACACCTGAGCAATGCCAGGCTATACTGCTAGATCCAAAATAAGAGGCGGTAGTATTTTCTTTTAATTATATGCTCACTTTTATCACTACCATTTTTAATTTTGCTGATTTTATACTATTGATTTATTTCAAGGTATCCATCTTTAGAACATTTATTCTTACTAGTGGAACCCATGGAATTTCCACGGAAGGATAATTATGATTTCCTGGAAAAATTTTACTTTGAAGACGTTGCTATCATTTGTAGTATGACAAACATAAAGGTATTGAATAATAAAATAACGATAACACAGAGTGTAATTTTATTAAAATATCTATAAAAGTAATGTCCATAGAAGCTACTTTACTGGAATCTTAAACGGTGTATGCACAGACCATAACCAAAATACAGTACGCTATTTTGTGAGAGATTTTGAAAGAAAATGTTTTTTTTTTATTACTGAAAAATCATGGCTCCTGTGTCCATTGTAAACAGAAAAAAACAACTTAGTAATGGCCAAGGGTATAGAGGCCAAAAAATCTACCTATTTTTACTAGTACAGTACGCACTCACATATACACGCACACAATTACTGCTACAACCACCAGCTTAAGCTGCTACTGATACAGTAATGCTATAGGCTCTCTCCTTCTACTCTCTCACTCTTTACTACCCTTTTGTTTGGTAGAGGTGAGAGAAAGGCTGAGGAGACTAAAAAGATAGAGGGGAAGGAAAAGCTCATGCAGAGAGTGTGTTATCTTTTTTCAGTGGCATAACAGACGGAGGAACTAACTTACTAACTAAAGAAGGAACAAGCAGAATTGTTATATGACTAGTCTATGATTTTTTTTTTTTTAACATTCCACTAATGCAATGGTAATAATTTTAAATTGGTCACAGGTTTCAAAAGTTTCATTGAAGTAGGCTGAAGTTTGATTTATTTTTTGTGCAATTTAACATGGGTGTTCAGATTTTTTGAAGAATTAGGGTATTTTCCTTTCAATAAATTCCAGAAAATTCCCAATGCAAGCAACACAAGACGGATATGAAAACCTATTCTTGCTATGCCCGCATTTATTCTTATACTTACAATAATGAAAATGTTGGTGAAAGATTCATTTTATACACTTGTTTTTAATCGTATCATTCCGAGCAAGGCGGTAACGCCACTGATGTGCAGGGGGCTACGTAATAGTGAAAAGATTGGAAAAGAGAAACCACATCCTAAACGGGGAACAAGGGATAAGCCCCTTAACCTGTTCAATAGATGTGGGTGGAGTGTGAACCGGGTGATAGATCTATCTACTCCAATTGAAAAACAAAGACAAAGTGAGAAGATTGGAAAAGAGAAAGCTGGAATGGAATTAGTTGAATAATCAGAGACGCAATGAAAATGACTTGAAGAACTCGTCAAAAAGACAAAAGCTATACGTAAAGAACATTAAACTCATTGGTAAACAACTGGCAGCAGGAGCCATCAATACTCAAGTTACCAGTTGAAAATGATGCAGGAACTGATGGCTGCCTGCAAAAACAGATAAACAGCAACTTTTATTCTAAGCAATAAGCAGTCATGCTCAACTAATCCGGCATTTGTTAACTGTTTAGCAATTTGTATGAAGGCTGATCACAAAGTATTGTCGCTATGATAACGGAACCAAAGTCAGTCAGTCAGTTAAGTGCCATACGTGATACACACTTTGGGCAATCATGTCGCGAAAGAGACATGACTGGCTGGGCAGAAGATTATCCCGCAGTAGGTTGCCATTACTTTCTGCAGTAGACTGGTTGCCAGCCAAGGCTATAGAATCCGATCTGTCCTGTTATCTAACCCATAACTGGAGGGAAGATATGGATTTGCACGTAAGTGAATGCAACAAGTTCAACTGGAATTCAAACTCGGCTACCCAATTTCTTGCTCTGAGCTTATATCCATTGCACCTGAACACACATCCACAACATGAAATTGGAGAGCTGAGTTCAGATTCCAGTTGAATTCGTTGCATTCACTTACGTGCAACTACCCTTGGGAAAGGTATTAATCCGTCTCTTCTTTCCAGTTATGGGTTATATAACAGGACAGATTAGGTTCTATAGCCTTGGCTGGCAACCAGTCTACCACAGAAAGCAATGGCAATTGACTGAGATAATGTTCTGCCCAGTCAGTTATGTCTCTTTCGAGATATGATCGCCCAAAGTGTGTATCACATATGGCATTTAACTGACTGGACCCAAAGTACACAGTGAAACTGCTTGGCACAGATTTACATTGAATTTTATTGCAACTACACACATTTAGTATAAAACTTTCTCACTCACTTCCCAAGTTTATAGTCATGCTTGGAATGAAAGTGCATCAAGTGTGGTTGTCTCACCGCACTTGAGATGTTCCATGGCTTCTGCAACAGTTTTGGGCTAAGTACAACATTCCATATCCAACAGCCACCATATTCCTTGAATTTAGTCCCTTGTGATTGTCTCCACTTCAAAAACCAATTCCCTTTTAAAAAGATTTAAAGATGTTGAGGAAATCTAAGAAAATGCAGAAAATGATTACTAGGAAACAATGTTGGTTAAAGTATGTTGATTCAGCATGGGACTATTTTGAAGAAAATTAGATACCAAATTGATATATATTATAGTATTCTTTTTATAGCACCAGTTATGATACTATTTGATCAGACATTGTATTATAAAATAGGTTAGTTGTGATGATGTTCCAGAGAAAATGGAAATAAAAAGGACACATATACTTAAAATCAGACAGCTGAAATTTCTAGGGTAGATAATGAGGAAAAAAGGCTTAGAAAATTTGACACTCATAAGACATATAAAAGATAAAAGGGACAAAGAAAAGCCGTGCATAACCTACTTTGTTTGTATAAATGAGTTTGTATAAATGGTTAGTGGAACAGAGGGCAGAAGAGGTAACAATTTCTTTTTTTTTTTTTTTTTGTAGCACCTAATTAAAAAAAAAAAAAATTGGTGAGAGCCATGATTGCCCATATCATGAAGGGACACAATATATAGATAGTTATGAAATATGTATATTAAATATACAGTTACATTTGAAAAATAGATATATTGATTTAGGGATGATATTTTCTAAGAGGATGTTGTAATAAAAGGTTCATTTCTTTGTTTTTAGGCAAAAGATTTATTGAATTATGCTACAGGAACATGAGGTTGTAAAGTTATAACCCTAGTTTGTATGTCGTGTTTTTTTTTCAAAAGTTATAGAAGTCAGACACATAAAACAGGTTTCATTCAATACCTAGACATCAATTGGTTTACAGCTATCTTCTTTGAGATATTACGCCTGAAGTCAATGTCTTCATAATAAAATTGGTATCACCCAGCTGAGATGTTCATAACATTTCCAGAAAATACTTCTTATATGACAAATATACCATGTAAATTTCAACTTAGCATATCTGTTCTTATTAAAAATTATTACAATAAATGATTTTTGGGTGTGAAATTTGATTATACAATTCAAGGTTTGTTCATAAATAAGGATACACACAAAAACATAGATAACTTTTTGACTTGATTTAACCCCCCCCCCCCCCCCCAAGTTTCTTAATTGGGTTGAAAACTTTTCTGCGCCCATTCAATGTCCTCTACTGAGTGTTCTAAAAAATGATAAACTTTTCTGAAAGAAACACTCTGGAATCGAAATGAAAGTGATGATAGCACCAATTCATCAGTATTTGGGATATGGATGTAGTTTATAGCAAACACACTTTAAATCTCTTAGTATAATTGGAGTAGATAGATCTATCTATCGCCCAGTTCACACTCCACCCACGTCTATTGAACAGGTTAAGAGGCTCATCCCTTGTTCCCTGTTTAGGATGTGGTTTTTGGCTTTCTCTTTTCCAATCTTCTCACTTTGTTTTTTTTTGTTTTTTTCAATTGGAGTAGATAGATCTATCTATTGCCGGGTTCACACTCCACCCACGTCTATTGAACAGGTTAAGAGGCTCATCCCTTGTTCCCTGTTTAGGATGTGGTTTCCGGCTTTCTCTTTTCCAATCTTTTCACTATTACGTAGCCCCCTGCACATCAGTGGCATTACCGCCTTGCTTGGGGTGATAGGATTAAAAAAAAAAATCAATATCTTGTAACAAATTTATGGCAGGAGATAAGGAAATTGCTCATCTGACAGGCTGCACTGAGAGTTTCACCCAACTCCCTACATACAGAAGCTTGATTTGTCTGTTGGTTTCCTTCAAATTCTTGGAATTTTGTGGTTCTGTTTTCACTCTGTACCATTTTACAAAACAAAAAATATGAAAATACAAAAATATTTACCCAAGTGTTACTGAAAATCTCTAAAAAAATTTACATTTTTGATTTCTGAAATTTCTAAAAACTAAGCGCTGGATATGTTTTGTAGTACAGTGGATATCAGCTTGAAACAAGAAATCGGAGAGCAGAGTTTAAATTCCAGTTGAGTTCATTGCATTCACTTCATAGCAAATACTCTTGGAAAAGGTATGAATCCATCACTTCTTCCTCTAGCTGTGGGTTAAACAGCAGGACAAGCTATCTACTGCATAAAGTAATGGCAACCTACTGCAGGAAAATGTTCTGCCCAGTCAGTCATGTCTCTTTTGAGATATGATCAACCAAGTGTGTATCATGTATAGCACTTGACTGACGAACTGTGCTGGATATATAAGATTCTGATTTTGGACCTCAGTTAATGAAGTAAATGTTACAAAAATATGGAATCTTGAATACTAGATATCCTTAATATTCATTTTTTTTTTTTTTTTTTTTTTGCTTTGCCAGTGATCCAGGACAGAAAACATCCATTATACTACATTATTTATATTGTTTGTTCTACTGTCCTCATCTTTATTGCCATATTCGCAACTTTTCAGCCATTGCCTGTGGCCAACCTATCAAGACAAAAGTGAAAATGTACTCTGTGACAAAATCTACTAAAATTTTTGAGATCTACAAGGGATATTTTGACATGCCTCCCGGGATCAGGAAAACCTTGAGCACTTATTTTACCTGTAGACTTTGCAAAACAGCTCTATAAGGTAAGATGGAAAGTCTTTAATATGGTAGTAAAGATGGCGGCAACAGTTTGAACAATGTAAATATTACTTCATTTCAGAAGTATAGACAAATACTGAATGATCGGTACAAACCCAATATACCAAAAATATGGAAACAAATTGAAAAGTCCCACCAGAAACTAACGTTAATATCAAACCACCTAACATTTTTACACCAATGCAGTGACTTATAACTCATCCCTGCAGGTTTGACAATGAGACTTGATGTCAATTCAAGGAGATCTCATCTGGCTGCAGAAGAAGCGGAACATGCCCTTGTTTTTTTAACAATGTTGTGAATATGGTAATAAACAACAGTCCGAACAATGTAAATAATACCTCATTTCAGAAGTTTATACAAATCCATGATACTGTACACAAATATTGAAACATATTTAATACATCTTTTTCAATAACATTGGTTTTAAAAAAAGTGAAACATATTTAAATTTTAAAAATTCCAAAACTTTTATAATAAAAAAATTCCGCAATCCATACAAGCAAAATTTCCCAACTTCACATTCTTACCTTCTGATGCATCATTTTCCTTTTCGTCCTCTCCAAAACTTCATTGTTGCTCACATGTTTAGTCCATGGTATCCTCAGGATCCTTCTGTAGAACCACATTTTAGTTGCTTCCAGTCTTTCTCTCATTTTTGATAAGATTGTCCATCTTTTGCTGCTATACTGAAGAACAGATATCGCATCTCAATCCAGTACTCTCCTCTTTCCAGTATCTGCACTTAATGAATTTATGGCGGACCTGAAGGAGACTACCACCACTTTTAAATTTGTTGTTTTTCTTTTTTTTTTTAACTTTTTACAGAGCAATCTTATCGATTACACTCTAAACATTTTGATTGACAAAAATAAATTGGAAAAATTTTAATATTTAAACAATTCTAGTGGGGGCTCAGTTTTTCATACAACATTATAGTAAATCGACCCTCCATTTTGGAATCACTCGCAAGTATGACATACCACCACCTGTAAATTTGTTGATTATCAATTTTATTTTTACTTTTTTCAGTGCAATCTTATCCATTAGACCCTAAACTTTCCGACTGACAATAAAATATGTAAAAATTTCAACATTTAAACAATTGTAGTGGCGGGAGGGGGATCAGTTTTTCATACAACCTTATAGTAAATCGATCCTGTGCAATTAACTTTTTTTTTGCTTGCACATATTCAACAACTGAACCCTTTGCCAAATTTTTGAATAAAGCCATTCTTGGAGTTTCCAAGGAAGATGCCATTGCAAGAACTAAAGAAAACTTGAAAAAGACAAAAACAAGAGCAACAACTCATCCCAAAAAAAACTAAAACAAAGCGACCCCAACCCGAGTGGATCCAAAATGGAGGATCGATTCATATAATGTTGTATGAGAAATTGAGCTCCCCTAAAATTATTTAAATATTGAAATTTTTTAAAATTTGTTTTGATAATCAAAAACTTTGTAATAACCAATAAGACTATACTGAAAAAATTAAAAAAAAAAAAAATGAAAAACAACAAATTTAAAGGTAGTGGTAGTTTCCTTTAGGTTCACTGAATTTATTACTAAACTTTTTTTTTTTTTTTTTTCTTGGTGGCTGCCACACTTGTAAAATAATTGTAAAAAAAAAATGTTGTAGAAAGTATCCCCAAGTTAGTAGCTTATTCTTGTACCAGTTGGTACTTTTGATTCAAAATGTCTCATTCATTACTTAATTTCTTGAAATTCCACCATCCCAGTAAGACATGTAGAGATCCTGGTCATAAAGGATTGTAATTTCTTCTGTTGGCAATATTCACTGAAATGCCTGCTCTGCCAGAAGACCAGCTCTGAATTTAAAATGCAATATTTGCATTCAGAGATTTCCTGATATAATGACTGGTTGACACCTCTAGGCAACAGAGCTCAGTCAGCTCTATTATTTGAACCTGGAGGGGAGAGGGAATGGATTGGGACATTTTCGAGGAGGGGGCTTTGAGTGAAAGCAACAAACTTGGTCACTCTCTAATTTCCATTTCTGAGCCATTGTTATATTGCCTACACATCCAATATGGTCACTAGAGGTCAGCTAAATCAATATTTTCATTGTTATCTAGAATGCGTGGGCACAGGCGTGCAGCACAATACAGTTGTTCTCCTTGATCCTCTACTTTCATAGACTGTTCCAAATTCACGAGCCAATCCAGTCCAGCAAGGGTTAATACTATAGAGAGTTTGTTAGTTATTGAAGAGATATATTATTGAATGATGTATATTTATGTGAATTTTGCTGGGGGATGAAGAAAGCCCTTGGAAAAGAAACATGGCTGGTATTATCTATACAGCATCCAGTGGATCATCTTCTTCTATGTGCTCTGTTCTTTCAGGACATAGGCTATCCTGGCTTTCCACATCTCCATATCCCTGGTGGTTCTTAGCATGCTTTCTCCAGTTACACCACACAACCCTTGTTCTGTCATCCAGCTGATCAGGCCCTTCAAATATGTTATCCATTGCTTTCTCTTACTTCTTTTTCTCTCTATCTGGCCTGTTAGTATCAGATTCTCCAAGCCCTCCTTCCTCATTGCATGTCCCAGCTGTCTTTTCCTGATGCTCAGTATTTTTTTTTTTTATAAGTGTTTCACCCTGAGCAAGGCATGTCACTGCCACTACTGCGCAGTGGGCTACATAGAGTGGAGAAAGGATGGTTAAATATAGGAAATGTCAGTGGGTGGGTGATAGGCAGGTAAGGATACCGAGAATGAGGGTTGGGTAGATGAGAGTGTTCTGAGAATAATTGGGAGTTAGTGTGATAGGTGTCTATTGACCCTACATTTAAACACCTGGAGATTGTAGCTGCCGGGAAAGCAGACTTGTGGAAGGGAGTTCCACATGCGGGAAGCGCGAGAAAAGAAGCATTAATTTCCTTTTCGTTTTCATCTTTTCCAAAACCTCATCATTGCTCACATGCCCAATCCATGATATCAATGGCATCCTTCTGTAAAACCATATTTTAATTGCTTCAAGTTTTTCCTTCATCTTCAATGATATTGCCCAGCATTCACTGCCATATTGAAGAACTGACGTCACATAGCAATCCAGTACTCTTTTCTTTGTTTCTAGCAAAATTTTCCTGTTTCTTAATACTTTACTCGACTTCTGGAATGCTTCCTTTGCCATGCCAATTCGCCTTTGGATCTCTGTGTCACACTTTCCAGCTTCTGTTAGAAGACTTCCCAGGTATTAAAATTTTTGTACCTACTTGATTTCAGTATCCCACACCTGTATTTGGCATTTTGGGCTGACCTTTTTGCTGATGACGATGTATTTTGTTTTCTTGCAGTTTATTTGTAGTCCTTTCTTGTCACTCTCTTCAGCTACCTTCTGTAGGAGGTCTTGTAGTTTCTTTTTTGTGTCTACTATCAGCACGTATCATCTGCATATCTTAGGTTGTTGAAATTGTGACTTCAGATGACAAATCCTGGCATAACATTTATGTTCCTATGAATAGTCTTGCAAATGTTGAATTTATAACTCTTTTTTTTTTTTCTTTTTTTTATATGGTCTTTCTTTTTTTCTTTTTTTATATGGTCTTTCTTTTTTTCTTTTTTTATATGGTTTTTTCTTTTTTTCTTTTTTTATATGGTCTTTCTTTTTTTCTTTTTTTATATGGTCTTTCTTTTTTTCTTTTTTTATATGGTCTTTCTTTTTTCATGTTTTTTTTATCAATTCCAATTAGTTTGCTAGTGTTGAATTTATGACTCTTTCTTTTTCTTTTTTTATGTGGTCTTTCTTTTTCTGTTTTTCTTTTTCTTTTTTTTTTTTTTTTTAATCAATTCCACTTAGTTAGCATTATAAGTCTTTTGGTATAACCTTATAATACCCAACACCATATAAGAGTTAAAGGAACTTTATTACAAGAAATCTCAAATCATAAAGCAAAGGATTTCAAATGAGAATCTCATTTCTTTTTATTTATTACTTTTGTTGTAATTTTCTAAAAAGGTTGAACTGAAAAAGGTGCAAAACTGGTGTCATTAGCTAAAGGAAAATAGAAAGAAATTTATAGACCACTTTGGTATCCATGGAAATTTCATTTCACCTTTCTCAGGTTGATGATATCATAAAAATCAGAGAAATTTCTAGCCCAAAAGCAAATAAACCCTTCAAAGGGTGTTATAGGGGAAATGAACAGTTATGTCACAAGTGTTTTAAGAACAAAAAAGAAGCAAACAAGAAATTCTTTATGATCAGAAAAAAATTTCACCATTTCACTGGGTTTTATTGTAGAAGTTGATTAGACGAGTTTTTCCTCTCAAAAAGTATTAAGAAAAAAAAGCATTGTTTTGTTTTTAATAGAAATCCCCTTTTCAGTTTCAAGGTCCCGATTTATTTCATTTCATTTACCAGTCTACAAATAAACTGTCTCATTATTTGTGGCACAACTCTGTTGGAACACTTAAAACATTCGCTTTAGATCCCTGAACTAATTGTCTGCTCAGTATGAAGCGCATGTACCAACCTTGTAAAATCTGAAATCTTGTCACAAGGTTTTTAGAATAGCAGATTATGCACACACACACACACACACACACATATATGAAATGAATTGTTTGATAAAAAAACACACACACACATATATATATATATATATCCAAGTATTGTTGGAATAATATTCCTTGTCCAAAGAAACACTATTTTTAAAAAAAGTGCTCAATACAAAGTAGAGCTAATAATATTTATTCATAAATTATAACATGGATATGTTACAATGTCACTACAAAAGTAGCCATTTTGTTTCGACACTTTTTGTGTCAAAACAAAATGGCTACTTTTGTAGTGACATTGTAACATATCCATGTTATAATTTATGAATATATATATATATATATATATATATATATATATATATATATATAAATTGTGATGATGCTTTGTGCCAAGATTTCTGTTGTTTTAGTGGAAGAAGAGCTCTGAGGAGTGATGTCTTCACAATAATGCCTTCACAAAACTTCAAAGTCAGCATAACTTTGCTCAGTTCAGTGGCAAATTTCTCCACATTAATTATATATATATATATATATAAACTATTGTAATAACAAAATTACTATATATATATATATATATGTATAGTAATTTTGTTATTACAATAGTTTATAAAAACATATCACTACACAAAAATGTTCAGGTTTCAGAATAATACTGTTCTTCTTTGTACTACCTCACAAGTTAAAGGGGCTGGAATGTTTGTTTGAATCAGAATTAAATAATCATGTTATCCTAAGGTATATTGTAGTTATGAAAACCAAATGAATACTGCATGGGTCATTCATTTTAGTAAAATAATTTTTAACTTTTAAGTTCTATTAGAGCATAAGTTATAAATGAACACTTGTAATTAATTGAATTTTAGAGAAAATATTTTCGATGTTTACATAAAACCATCAATTCCTCTATCAGTCATACTTTATTATTAGGGAACCTTAAAATCGACAGCTTTTCATTCAAAGACAGAGGGAAGATGTCATAGAACAATTTACAGATTTTTGCTTTTTCCAGAATTTTTCGTTTTACTTTGAGGGTTTTGTTTGAATATTTTATTTTCCAAATATACAGAGAAAGGGGTGTTTGGTTTCAATACATGTTATTTTTAAAGGAAGCTAATTGCAAATACCAATGCTGCTTAAAAGTGTTCTTAGTAGATACAATGTAAACTTTTTTAATAGTTGGGTTTTCATATGATCTTATAGTACATTGGTACACAATAGAATTTGTAAGACACCTATTTTCCAGTGGGCAATTGTTAGAATTTCAACAATTACATAAATTTGTATATTCTTATTTGAATAATTATTGTTACTTTGGTTTACATGCTGATTTCAGATTTTATTATTATGAATTTTAATAATTTTTTTCTATTTGTACAACTATAACCTAATTTAAAGGTATTTTATTAAAAATTTACTTAAAGGGTTAATATTACGGAAAAATTTCTAATTAAATTGACATTCAGCACTAATGTAGTTCTAACCATTTACTTAAAAGAGGGTGTATACCAAATGATTTCTGTTTCTATTTTTCCTGTTAAAGTCATACTTTTTTATGTATTTAATATGGTTTTTATAGCCACTATTCCTTAGAGCAATATTATAAAGATCTTTATGTTTATAAAATACTTCTTCACTTTAAGATTTTATACTAATTCAATATTCTGTGTAGGAGGGTATATGTTGGATTATATTTGGGGTGATTAGACTTTTGGTCAGTGTATAATGGATATTTGTTGGGTTTTATGTTTGGTTGATAAGTATCATTTACTAAGTCCAGTGTTACATGAAGGAACTTTACTAATTCTAAATTAATCTTGATTATTACTTTCAGATTTAGACTTTTGAATTCTCTATTTAGAAAATTACAATATTAAGCTCTACTTTGTATTGAGCACTTTTTATAAAAGTAAATACATGAACAGTGCGTTTTGATCTACCTGTTCTTTCACTCACTTCCTTATATATATATATATATATATATATATATATATATATATATATTTTAATTCAGATACTTCAATCCAAGGGAAAAAAGCAGGAAGGTAAATTCCAAAAAACCCGATCCTAATTAATATTAAAAATTTATACAGGAAGAGAGCTCCATGTAATAAAATATTACAGAGCAAATATATATTAAAACATCTTTGAATTAATCCTTTTTTAATATATATATATATATATATATATATATATATATATATATATATTGTGTGTATTTTGGCAGCATTTTTTCATTAATGCCGGTTTCATTGAATAATATAGACAAGTTTTGTCTATTAATTTTGTATAGGATCCGTTAATACCGTCTGATATACTTGATGGTGATGTCGTTGAAAGACAACAAAAAATCACAGTATTTGTTGAATTTTTTATCGGGTCTAAGCTTTCGGCTCACATAAGCCATTATCAAAGAGTAAATATTAACACACAGTAAACATAGAACATTTAAGCTATTAACAATAAAGATAATTGAATTGAAAATATAAGTCCATCCCTACCGTAGTGTTGTTTGGATCAACAAAAGGCACTTGAGTAGTACAAGCTAGTAGAATTTTTCTTAGGATGTTGGGATTAATTTTGAGTGGGGGTAATGAAGGATTACTGTAAACATTTCTTATAATTATATCAATAGTTTCACTGACGGGTACATTAGTAAAAAGGTTTTCCACATCAAGTGAAGCTATGATTTCATTATTAGGTTTTTCACTCTTGAGGATTTGGATTGCCTCTAGGGTTGACTTTATGCTGTATTTACTCGGAAGCTGGTTAATATGTGATAAGCTGGTTAATATGTTTAGTTAACTGGTATACAGGAGTAGGAATTTGGGATATGATAGGGCGGAGAGGATAGTTAGGTTTATGAGTTTTTATGGTTCCGTATATGTAACCAGGTTTATAGTCACCAATAATTTTAGGGAGTTTTAAGGAATTCTGATCAGCGTTGTTGGCACTAATGAGTTTATTAAGTTTAGATTTTAGTTGGTGTGTCGGGTTTTTGTTAATTTTTTAAAATTTTGTGTGGTCATGGAGTATGTGGTTGAGTTTTGTGTTGTAATCTGATTTGTTAAGTACAACAAAGATGTTAGCCTTGTCAGCTTTTTTTACAATTATGTGAAGGTGGTTGCGTAGTTCGTGCGCGGCACTTTTTAGTTGTTTCGATAGAATTTTTGAGGAGCTTCTGCTTTTATCATGGTGATAATATATATATATATATATTTTCTAATTCAGAAAATCAATCAATTACACTATTTTGGTGTCAACCTTTCGGTATCTTTAGGCATTATATATTCAAATATATAATGTCTGAAGGTGCCAGCAGGTTGGAACCAATGTAGAATAATGAGCTGATCTTCTGAATTAGAAAATTCAAAAGCTTTACATTTTTATTTTTTCTTTATGTATGTATTAAGCATTTTTTTGATACAACTGTTTACTGGTCTAAATTTGACTCTAACCAATAACTGGTGAATAATCATATATATATATATATATTTAGTATATCGAGGCAGCAAGTAATTTTCTAAACATATTCTATTAAATATAAGAGACAATGAATGTCTATTATGTTTAATCATGAGCCGTTCTAAACGTCGTATTTTCGCTTTAATTTCAGTTGTAAATAAAGACAAAAATTCTCCAACATTTGGATAATTATTTATTGGTTTTCTTCTAAGCTTTCGGCTCACATGAGCCATCTTCAGAGAGGTAGTTTAAACTGAAATATTATAAGATCCACCATCACCGATGATTTTATCTTGTGTTGACATAAAACTCCGCTTGGCAACGGCAATAGTTACCAAAAATAATAAACGCAGTTCTTAAGTTTGCGATGCAGTTTTATGACGTCACACTGCGGGATAGCACGAAATGACAACAAAACCATGTAGTCAAATGCAATGTAATATGTTATTTCCTGTTTTAAAGTTGATTTTATTGAGTGTTGGTTGTTTTGATTTGATGTACATGGCCTCCAATATCTGCAGGTTCCTCTTACTGTGTGTATGAGTAAGGATCACCGTATTGACCAAAATCTGTCTGATATTACCTACATGTTTATGTTTTTCAGAGAAATGTTGTTTAATAGTACTCTGATCAGAAAGATGACATGTAAGTCTACGGGAGAGCGTGGTTGTAGTAAAACCAATATATGTACTAGGTTTTTGATTAGTATCAGAGATGCAATCTCTGAATGGGCATGTAAATTGGTACACTACATTGGTTTTTTGTAAAGAATTTAGTTTAGTGCTTGTTGGGTTATTATAGACTATGAGGTCAATTGTTTTAAACTTTTTATAATATATAATGAGTTTAATTTGATTATTACTTTCGACTGGTTTAACATTTCTACGTATTATGTTTTTGAGTTTTTTCATCTTGTTTATAATTATTATAATAATAACGGCTCATGATTAAACATAATAGACATTCATTGTCTCTTATATTTAACAGTATATGTTTAGAAAATTATCAGCTGCCTCAATTCTTCTTCTATGTGCCCTGTCCCTTCAGGACGGAGGCGATCATGGATCTCCATGTCTCCCTATCCCTTGTGGCTCTTAGTATGTTTGTTCCTGTTGCTCCTGGCAACCCCCGTTCCCTCCCTCAATTCACGATATATATAATTTTAAATTTTTTGATGGATATGCACAGTGGATGATGGATGAATTGTTATTTTAATATAAACATGGAGAATGTCCAGAAGATTCTGAAGCCAATTGTGATTTTATTGAATAAATTTACTCTTTAGTATTTCAAGATATTTTTTGTAATTTCCCTAAATATATCGATTAAAATGAGATATCAGGGTTATATTCATTTTTACCTTAGACAAAAATTTATCCATCGTACCCTGTATGTGCTTGCACCTTCCCATCCTTATTGCTAGTGGTGGGGAACCATAGATAAATGCAATACTGCTCTCCACCGTCTCTTCTCTCTCACCACGATCATGCATTCTGTTGGCATTCCCTTTGTCGAATCTCTGATATCATCAGTCAAGCATTGTTTTGTCTTTTTCCATGGACATTGGCATGAAAGACTAAAAAAGCAATAGTTGTTTCCAGTTAAAGCGAAACCGTAGACTGAAAGAAAAAAGAATAGATGTAAGTCAAATTTTGATTTACTGGTATCGATATCAATAAGTTTTTTTGTTTTTTTTTATGTGAACTGAATTTTGAAGGCTAAATAAGTCCTCTGAGTAAATGGTATCATGGCTGAGACTAAGAACTACAAATATACCTACTTAGAGCCAAACCCAAAGCAAAAACTAAAATAAAAGGGCTGAAAAACTGATTTTGATCAGATCTGGTATATATCATCGATTTTCTGCACTATTGTAAGAACTGTAACCTTGAAACTTCTGAATGTCGTTTCTCATGTCTTTGTCTATGAGTGTATCAAATTTGATTAAAATCAGACCACTCCTTCCATAACCTGATTTTTTTGATTTTCGATATTTATCGGGGGTACCTCGACACAAAACCAAGCTAAGAACACTCGCAGACGCTTATAGTACAACTGTGTAATTTTTCAAGAAAATTGGTTCAGCCGTTTCAGAGTCTATAGGTAACGGATACACACACACAAAGTTCCATTTATAAATAAGTTTAGAGAAGTATGAATGAGTTAAATAGCAGGACAGATTGGGTTTTAGCCTTGGTTGGCAACCAATTTACTGCAGAAAAAAATGACAACTTACTGTGGAAAAACTTTCTGTTTGACCAGTCATTGATCAAAAGAGACATGATTGCACAAGCGTGTATCATGTATGGCACTTAACTGATCGGATGAAATTAAATAAACTGTAATATTATTTATAGATTTTACTTACCCAACTCACTTTAAATATTTGCAAGATTTATAGCAGATTTCCTATCAACTTAATTGTTTGCCTTATTGACTGTCCCAGTAAAGCTTTTTCTTCTATGTGCTGTGTCCCTTAACTGAAGTTAAGCAATGCCAAGCATGGTCAATAGCTACATGGGTCACCTCAAGAAGGTGATATTGCCTCCAAGCAGCAAAGGGCTGTTGAAAATTCAAGAGAATGAGAAGACTTTAAAAGAAATCAAAAACTTTCACACCATCCTCCATTCCCCATATTTGGCAGACTATGTCTAAAGATCAGCATTTGGGCAGAAATTCTTTGATTAAAGTTCTGGGAATTGAAACAGATTGATCTATCCTATTCTATTGAGTTTGTGAAGTTATCCAGCATCTCTCGTGTCCCAATAGACATTTCACACCTCTCACTTGAAATAATTCTCCATGGATGAACGGACACTCATTTTCGTTGAATTATCTTTCTTGGGAGGGGAACTGGATAGTTTGTATCTTAAGTTCCTAAAATCTTGGACAGTAAGTACCTTGTGTGGGTGGCTGGGTTTGTAAAATGTGGGTGCATGTGTAAGAACTTTCTAAAAAGTTTGACTTTAACAAGTTGACTTTAAAACAAAAATTCACATTGGGTCAGATTTTGATAAGTAGATACAACTTGAGAATTTTTCAGCACCCCCCCCCCTGCATATAGCATCCACTATATTTCTACTAAAAAGATAGGATGTAGCATAGAGTATCCACTAATTTTCTAGATTTCTACTAACATAACATTAAGTATATGGAAAACGTTTTGCTGGAAATATTTTTTATAATTGTTTCACTTTGAGCAAGGCAGAACCACCACTGGTGCACAGGGACTCACCATGAAAGGAGCAGAAAAAGTGGGGGTGATATCAAAAAAAGAATTAGAAAAAAGATGGTTATCATGGAAATAGAAAATGGCAATTAATGTTGCATTTAGATTTTTGGAGATTGTAGCAGTCAGGGAAGCAAGTGTATGGAAGGAACTTCCACAGGGGGAAAGCGGGAGAAAAGAAACTAATAGAGTAGAAGTGGTTACATTTGACTATTTTGGCAGTAAAAGGATGGGATTTAAATGACAAGTAGCACAAGGGAATTCATGTGGTCAAGGCACCAGGGAAAGAAGTTCTTCAGAGCAGAAGCCGTGTAAATATTTGTAGAAAAGACAGAGGGAAACTACATTCCATCAGTGAGAATGTGACGGAAGTCAGGCTGCCAAATTTGGATCGGTTACATTGCAGATCCACCTTTTGAATTTTGTTGAGAACCCTGCAATGAATAGCACTTGCACCTGACCAGATGCGGCAACAGTACTCAATGCACAGATGAATAGTAGATTTATAAATGTACAAAATGGATTCTAATGGGAAAAGCTTCCTGGCCCAATACAATGGCTCCACTTTCTTAGCAGTATATGTAGCTATTGATTCTGTGTAGTCATGCCACTTGAGGTTGGTTAAGACAGTGAAGCCAAGGAGGCACAGTGTGTTGCTTTCTGGGAGACTAGCATCATCCATATTAATGGAAGGTAGAAAAGTTTCTTTATGTTGGTTACAAGAGAGCAGCTTCATTTTGGAAGCATTAAAGTTTACAAGCAATTTTTTAGTCCAATCCATCCAGGAAGCCTATACTCATTATTTTTTTTTTTTTTTTTTTTTTTTTTTTTAACATTTTGCTTCTTAGTAAAATTCCTGTTTTCTAATTCTTCTCACCAAGTAACCCCTTGTGCTCTCCTGGCTTTATTCCCTTTCCGAGGAGGAAAATCAATTTAAAAAAAAAACAAAAAAAAATTAAAAATATTATCTAACTTTAACTAACTAGCAAATATTTGATAAGTTGTAGAAAATAAATCAGTCCTTCACTGAGCAACCAGATCATTGCAACAGAACCAATAATTGAGTGGGGCTGGCTGTAATTAGTTTGTTACTGTGGATACAATTCAAAAGGTGTTGAACCTTGATTTTTGTCTGAAATTTGGTACTTGAGGACCTTGAATTTATCATTTTGAGTTGTACCAGTGATTGTGATTATTGAAAGAATGTTGGTTGAGCTGAGAAGTTATTTCCTGAAGAAAATTCTGTTAGAATTGTGATAACATTTTTTTTTTTTTTGTTTCACATAAAAATGAAAAATTACTTTCATTATTGACAAGTGAATGATTGTTATTCTACTATTCAAGTTATTTTTTTACCATCAAATGGAAAAATGAAAACTAGAATTTTTTTTTCTCTCCTTACAAAAGTCTGTGATTAAATTTGACATTATAAATTGGCAGGTAATTTTTTTTCTTTTTTTTTTTTTTTTTTTTTTTAATCAAATGTTTTAGAATTTTTAACTTTTAATGCAGTTTTGAAAGGAATTCTGTATTTTTCATCTGAAGCATTTCCCCACCCCTATCCTTATCCAAAGATATGCTCTTGGGTAATGATTTTTTTCCAATCTGACTTTGCCATAAACACATTTGAATGTTATATATGTGTTTGAAATATTTTGATCTTGCTGATGAGATGGGTATTAAACTTAGCCATTGAAATGGCCATTTGATTTAAGAAAATTTGAATTTTTTTTATATGTAATAAATATTGGCTCTGTAAATAAATAAAGTTAATTACATGGATCCCTCTGACTGGATCAGTGTTATTTAATATTAATGGGATCCTTTAGGATTTACCTCCAAGCCAACTTTTTCAGATTTATGATATATATGTTTGTGTGTGTTAAAGAAAAGAACACACCACTTACTTGCTACCCAAGTTTCTATCACTCATTTCTGCTTGCCTGATTCGACCTGAGTGGTCAAAACCGGGGTAACAACTAGTGGTGTGCGTTCTGTTATTATTGTTAGCTCTGCATATTCAGTTAATTTGTGTTGGGTGTGCATTGAGCACTTTTTGAACTACCATATGCTGGTCCAACCACTCTCTACTTGGTTAGTATATATATATATATAAATACACATATTTCAGTAAATATACACTAAAGTATACTCAAATATATAAAAATATTATTCAGGTATTAATAAAACAGTGCTCAATTTACTATAAACAGAGCTATTAATTATATATTAAAAAATTTACATATCCAATGTCTGTGGCATGACTCAGTGTTTCATGCACTATGCAATCATCAGGTGCGTATTACTGTTTGAGATTTTAATTTAAATTCACTCGATGTTCATGGAAGTTAATTCTTGCAACATTAGGGTACTATTTTTTTAATTAATCATGAGTATAATATAAATGTATAAAATTTACATTATATAAAATTTATATTTTTTTTTAAAAATCTATGGTAGATGCCTGGCGACAGTAATGGCAAACAAAGACTTAGAGAGTTGAATTAACTAGAGATAAGACATCCAGAAGTAGCATGACTCAGAACAAGAATAATTTACCCCAGTAATCCAAATAAAGGGTTCAGTTCAAAATTCTAGTCACCTGAAGAAGGTCTGAACGTACAACAGCTGAAATATCATGAATACGACAATAAGGATAAGGACAACGACGCAAACAGATATTTGGTTATTATTTTCAAACTGATTATTTTCCTCATTTTTATTACTGTTATTGCAAGGTTTCAGCCATTCTACCTTCCTGCCTCTGAAACATTGTGATAATAACAACAAAAATGAGGAGAATAATGTAAATAAGGATAACTCCTCGTCCCAGCAATTCAGTAAGAAAGCTTTGGTGCTTAAGTAAAAATTTGTTATTCCTTTTCTTTCCTGACATCTAAAGTATATTCGTCAAGAGTTTGTGAAAACATTAGAAATAAACTGTCATGTGTGCATGCATTGATTTTATCGAGATATTGTCTGCTGTTTTGGTATCGTATTTCCTACTTCACTGCCTATGGGGAGCCGACAAGGTAGTTTCAAGGAGGTAAATCAGTCCCTTTGCAGTTTTCAAGTATAATCTCACCAGTCACCATGCCAACAATGACAGCTTTTTCAAAAAAATGTTGGTAAAAAGTTGATGTTATCTTGTGCATAACCTTCCTTCCAGTTGGTCATGTAGATGGTGTAATGGCTATTAGCTAAGAAAGGGGCTTGAAGTTTTGTTCTACTTTATTGCATTCACTTTCACATGAGAGGGGAAAAACATGCATCTATTTCTTCTCCCGCTCAACAAGCTAAACTGATCTCTCATTTGGTCAGGTGTCAGTTTAGCAGAAGGACAACTCAGAATTTAAAACTGAATTATTATTCCAGGGCATTTACTGTGGAGAAAGCCAAGGGAAACCACTCCATTATCTTTCCTAGAAAATCATGGTAATTTACAGAGAATAATGAAATAGAACTTGTGGAGAGCCATGGTTGCCTACATTTTGAATGGACATGGTATTACAGAAAAATGTTCTATTATCAATCTGAGAATATCTACTTTCAATTCATATCTTTTTTAGAAAGCAATAAGAAACCACTCCACTCTCTTTCCCAAGAAGACATGACAATTTATATGAAAGAAAAATAGAATTTTCTATGAATCCATAATTGCTAAGGTTCTGAGGACACACACAAACACAAAAAATGCTATTATTACTCTAGTAGAATGTCTGCATTGAATTAAAATCTTTTTGAAAAGGCAATAGGAAACCACTCCCTTATCTTTGCCAAGCAGCCATGGTAATTTAGAGAATAAAGAAAAAGAACAGAAGATCCAAAACCACTTATGTTGGCATGGCATTAGGAAAAAATACTCTTGGCAATTTACTGAAAAGAAGAAAACTTTTGAAGAACCATAATTATCTTGAGGGTATATGACATTTAAGAAAAATCTATGTAGATGCCGTACAGGTCATTTATAAATATTATCGCCTAAAAAAGAAAATTTATTGAAGATGACAATCCCATAGATATGGACGATAGGATACAGAAAAAAATGTAAACAGTAAGAAAAATGTATTTTAATCCATTTTTTCAGCAAGCTTAGTCTAATGATAGATTATAAGTAGATCATTCTGATTCTGAGGCTACTTAATTTGGTCTTGTTGAAGACATTTGACAAAACCAGACTAGTCTTGATTCTCAAAGAGAACCAAAATCAGAAACTAACACCTGCTTGTTGTTCAACTGCAGCAAATATCTTCAACCTGGAGATTACTAAATATATATATATATATATATGCAGGATTTGAAGAAAGCATTAACAAAATTCATCAGAATAGAAAACATTAAAAATGACAATATGGCTAGGAGTAGATTCAGTCTTTTCTGTATGGCATGTCCCTTGAGGACATGGATGAATGTCGTTCCACAACTTATTGTCCTTTGTTGCTTTTAATAATTTTTTCTCTCTCCTAATCTCGGTCTTGCCAACCATTTAGATAAGTTTGTTTTGTAGGTCATTAACAATTTTACTTTATCCTGTAATAACTTTAATAAGTCATCTTATACTTATATCAAGCTGAGTAAAGTACTAACACACAGGAAAATTTCACTAGAAACAAAGAAAAGAGTGTTGGATTGCAATGTGATGTCTGTTCTTCAATACAGAAATGAATGCTGGACAATATTGTCGAAAATGAGGACAAAACTTGAAGCAGCGGAAATGTGGTTCTACAGAAGGATGCTGCGGATATCGTGCCATGCAAGCAATGATGAGGTGTTGGAAAGAATGGCAATGAAAAGGAAATTAATACTGAGCATCAGGAAGAGACAACTGAAGTTCTTAGGACATGCAATGAGGAAGAGAGCTTAGAGAACCTGATACTGACTGGCCAGATAGAAGGAAAAAGAGACAGGAAGGCAGCAGATAACATATGCAGGTCCTGATCAGGTGGATGACGGAACTGGGGTTGCCAGGAGTAACAGGAAAAAGCATACTAAGAGCCACAAGGGATAGGGAGACATGGAGAACCATGATCGCCTACATCCTGAAGAGACAGGGCACATAGAAGAAGATACTTATATCTTGCAAGGCAACAGGGAACTACTATCTTTCTCAAGAGGTAAGGACAATTGACATGAAAGACAAAAAAAAAATTTTTTTTAAAGATCCATGATTGCCTAGGTCCTGAATAGATATAGAATTACAAAAAAAGCCTATTATTTCTCTAGGAGAAAGTCTACTTTAAATTCAAATATGTAGAGAAGGCAACAGGAAACTACTCCACTATCTTTCCCAAGATAAACCAGCTTCATTCTGTCAGAAATATTTGTGATTAAATTAATAATGTCATTTTTTTTTTCCATTTGGTTTTTCAATGCATTTCATTATATATATATATATAATAGCTAACATTAGATAGAATTCATGAAAACCAGTTGCTTTTTGAAACATTTTTATTTCACCTTGTGTGTGTTTTCAAATAAAACTTTTAAACATCCAACTGGTTTTCACAAATCCCATATATGTTCTGTACAGATATTTGGTATCAATCATTTTGTCATAATAATGTTCTTCTATATGCTGTGTCTCTTCATTGACTATCATGGCACTTCGCAATTTCATGTCCTTTGTAGCTCTTTGTCTGTCTACTATCTCATCTAATTCCTGTCTTTTAAACCATTTATATAAGCTCGTTAGGTAGATTATTTATTGCCATTCTCTATCTTTTTGACTATCGAGATTCATTTTCCTTTTGATTTTTAATACACAACATACAGTGTGTGAATAAATTATATATTTTTTGGATGATATTAATGCTTAAAAACTGGATTGTATAATTTTAATGTGAATTTGTTTGAATGAGTTAATTTAGTAAATTTGGATCCTGAACATTTGAAAGTCAAGGAATTGTTAGGGGTCAGGAATTGAATATTACTGACAAAACAGTGGCATAAATATTAGATAAACTAGCAGTATAGCCCGGCGTTGCTCGGGTGTAATGAAAGCTTTAAAACTAATCCATGGTCCTGGAGCTCAGCCTCAGCCTAAAGAATATTTGTCTGAAGTTTGGTGAAAATCGGATAAAAATTGTGGATTTGTATAAAGAACATACAGACCAATAAACACACACACACAAACATCTTGCCTTTTTAATATATATATATATATATATATATATATATACACAATCGATTTTCTGCACTATTGTAAGAACTGCAACCTTGAAACTTCTGAATATCGTTTCTTATGTCTTTGTCTACGAGTGTATCAAATTTGATTAAAATTGGACCACTCCTTCTATAACCTGATTTTTTCGCTTATCGATTTTCGATATTTATCTGGGGTACCTTGACACAAAACCTAGCTAAGAACACTCGCAGACGCTTATAGTACAACTGTGTAAATTGTCAAGAAAATTGGTTCAGCCATTTCGGAGTTTATAGGTAATGGGACACACACAGACACACACACACAAAGTTCCATTTATAAATAAATTTAGATTTAGATATTTTGAAAACCAGGGAAAAAGGTTTTGTTTATGGTTAGTAATTATTTCTGACAATTGCTATTTTATATATATATATATAGAGAGAGAGAGAGAGAGTTATTATTAGTGTTATAATAACAGCAAATGGGATTGTAACACAAGCTTTCATGTTTCGGTGCAAAGTGCACCATCATCAGGCAGTAAAATATTGTTCAGTTATGGGGTCATATATAAAATGTTATGAAAATTCACAATCAAAAACATAGATGCTATCATATTAGGTAAAAGTGGTAGAGTGGGTGGTTATTAGAAATTGAAAGATTTCTGTGTGTAAACCAATGGATATTCAGACATTTATGTGCAACAGTGGGGGTAATTGTAAGCATGTAGAAGGGAACCTATTCTGTCAACTTAATTGTAAGTATGAACTGGGCCAATGCTGCCTCATTACAGTTCCTCTCCATGAGCACAACACGAGTGAAAAATATATATGTATACTATAAAACTTCATTGTTGCTCACATTCGGGTTACTGTATCCTCAGCATCCTGCTGTAGAACCACATTTTTGTTGCTTCAAGTCTCTTCTTCATCTTTAAAATCATCCAGCTCTCACTGTCATACAGGTGGATAGATATCGCATAGCACTTTAGCGCTCGTTTCTCGTGAAATTTTTCTATATTTTAGCACAATGCTTACTTAGCTTTTTGAATACTTCCTTGGTTTTCCCAATATGCTTTTGGATTTCCGTATCACACATTCTTTCCCCTGTTAAAACACTTCTCAGATTTTTATATTTCTGGACTTGTTTGGTATCCCCAGCTTGCAGTCAGTTCGCACTTAGGGCTCATCTTTTTTCAAACAATTGTGCATTCCTCTTCTTTTTTTTTTTTTTTTTTTTTGCTTTACTTTACTCCCGTGTCTAGGAGATTTTGTAAATTTCTTTTTGTGTCTTCTATCAACATTGTACCATCTGCATTTAGAATTCTCCAATTGGCAATAAATACTAAAAATAGTATAAAATACATCATTTTTTTAAAAACTGGGGTGGCCTAATAATTATGGTCGGTAGTGTACGTAGCATAACGATTCTTTTTGGTGTATGTTAAAACTGTTAGAACTTAGGAATGTAGTTCAACTGAGAACTTTCCAGTGTAGCGAAAGGCTTGCGATATTTCATCTGTGAAGAAAGGGATTGTAGAGTGGAAAATAATTTGTCACACGCAAAGACGTGGTCACGCTTTTGGAGTGCAACGGGACTGAAAAGAGGAAACTGCGCAGCTTTTGCCTGGCAACATTAATCGATTTTATTTTGCTGATGTGGCTCCTACATCGATTGCATGACTCTGAGTTCCATACTTTACACAAGGCTGTACTGCCACTGGTGCAGAGGATGTTACGTAAGAGGAGAGTGAAGAGAAAGAAGAACAGGTCACAAGGGATGTTAGAGAACGGGTAAGAGAAGGATGGGAACACTGGTGTCAAGAGAACAAGAAGATCCAAAGAGTGTCAGGGAAAAGATGATAGTCAAAGAGATAAAAGTTTGCAAGTGACATCGCATTTAAGCTCTTGGAGATTGTAACTATCAGGGAAACACGTATACAGAAGTGTACATCTGTTATGTTGGTAAGATTTTGTCCTGATAAGACTCCTAGTTCTTTCAGTATCACCTTGCTGTTTAGATTGAATAGGTCTGGTGAGGAGATGCATCCTTGTTTTACATCCCTTTCTACAGGGTGACCCCGCCCCCCAAAAATGGGAATTTTTGAAGTCTATTGGCAGACATGAGCAAGTGGCAGCACTGCAAAACAGTGGCCTCACGAAGTAAATACTCTGCCATTTCAGTAACCATGGATCAAGATGAATTTCTAAGCAAGTTATAGATGTCGGATGAGGCCCATTTTCATCTCACAGGTTACATGAATAAGCAGAACTACTGTTACAGAGCAGGCACAATTACTAATGAAGTTCATGAGCATCTTTTACACGCTAGTAAGGTGACAGTATGGTGTGCTGTTTTGTTACATGGGATCATCGGACCATATTTTTTTGAAAATGAACAGGGGATCTCAGTCACTGTCACTGTGAATCATTATGTAGAGACACCTGAATTGAACAATTTTTCACATGTTCAAGAAACCTGATTTCAACAGGATGAAACAATATCACACACTGTATGGCAATCATTGGAGGATGTGCAAGAATTGTTTGGTAACCATGTGATCTCAAGATTAGGAAATGTTCCATGGTCCCCTAGTTCACCAGATTTGTCCGTTTGTCTTTTCTTGTGGAGCCAACTCAAGAGTAAAGTATACATGACTTGACCAAGAACTCTGGATGAGTTAAAACAGAATTTAAGATGAAATTCGCTGTATCCCAGGTGAGATGTTGCAGCGGTCAATGAGGAATGTCAACAGCAGATTTCAAAAATGCATTTGTACAGGAGGATGCCATCTACTGGACGTTATTTTAAAAAAATGAAAATTCCATTATTGTTTCTTAAATGACATGTTTTAAAGTTGCAATTACTTTGAATAAAAGATCTTTCTTCGATCAATCTTGGTTTTATTGGGTTGTTAAAAAGTTCCTATTTTGTGGGGTTACCCTGTATTTATGTATATCGGATGAACTCGTTTTCTATTTATATGCAGGCCATTTGCTGTCAATCATGAAAGGAAATTTATATATTTTCTTTGTTCTTGGAATTGACAATAAAAATAATAAACACGATTTGCTTTATTCAATATTTGTACTGTTTATTTATTGTTTATTGGAATGGTTGGCAAAACATTGCCAATTGATGAAAATTTTATGAAATGGTAAATAAGAATTTGTTTTTAGCTGATACATATTTTAATGCATTACTGTTTATAAATTTATAAATAAATTTTTTTATCTATCTATAAATTGATAAAGGATAAATCTTGCATTAGTTTTAGTCATACTACTTTTTAAAACATTGTAAAAATGGGCAGACCTGAAGCAGACTACCACCACGTTTGATTTTGTTGTTTTTAATTTTATTTTACTTCTTTCAGCGCAGTCCTATTGATTGTTACTTAAACTTTCCAATTATCAAAAAAATTTTTTGTAAAATTACAATATTTAAACCACTTTGGGGAGGGGGGGTCAGTTTCTCATACAATGTTATAGTAAATTGATCCTCCATTTTCAATCCACTCACATTGGGGTCGTTTTCTTTGTTAATTTTGTTGTTTTACATTTTTTTTACTTTTTTCAGCACAGTTCTCTCGATTGTTACTTAAACTTTCCGATTTTCAAAAAAAAATATTTGCAAAATTGCAATATTTAAACAAACTTGTGGGGCGTCAATTTCTCATACAACATTAAAGTAAATCAATCCTCCATTTTCAAATCACTATAAGGTTGTATGAGAAACTGGTCACCCCCTAAAATTGTTTAAATATTGAAAGTTTTGCAAATTTTTTTGCCATCCGTAAAGTTTAAAGTGTAAAAGATAACATTGCACTGAAAAAAGTCAAAAAAATTTGATAATGAACAAATTTATAGGTGGGGGTTATGTTGTACCGGCGACTGGTTTCAAAATGGAGACTTAATTTACTATAACGTTGTATGACTAAATTAATCCCCCACCTGACCCTGAAAATGTTTAAATATTGAAAATTTTCAAACTGTTTTTGTTAGTGATAAAGTTAAGTGGGTAATCAATAGGACTATGCTGAAAAAAGTTTTAAAAAAATGAAAAATGAAATAATTCTTGTAAATAAACAATCTAATGAATATTGTTCATTATTTTTGTAAATTCTCGAGAAGAAAGAGATAAATTCACTTTCATTTGTTTAGTGTTTTTTTATTACAATTCTAATCAGCACCTTTTTAAATCAGTAACTATTGCCGAGGAGGGATAGTAGCTAAAATAATAGTTGTCAAGGGAAAAACCACGTTTTTAGCACTATCTATTTTTCTTTTCTTTTTTTTTTTTTTTTGTGGGCAGGAAAAGTTTGTTTAAAAAAATAAATGAAAAAAATGTTTTGGTGGCATGAAGTTAAATACTAGTTTATTTGTGAAAAGTAATACTTTTTGCCGAAATCAATAACTGGGATCAATATTTGTCTTTGTACGATAGAACCCTATCATTTTTGATGTATCTAATTTTTTATCTTCCTTTCTTTTGTTTAGTGTTTACTGATTAGAATTTCCCAATGAGCTTGGGGTAAACTCTTCCCCCCCCCCCCCCGACATTCTCATTGAACTTTTTCTATTAGTCTGCTGAACTTTGTTTATCCTGATGAATCAGACCCACTTTGTACACTGTCAACTCTCACAAATTGATGTGTCTACCAGTTTCCTCCGCAGGAAACTCTCCAAGCCATTCTCTCTTTCCGTGTTCTTTATTTGTCTTTCATAAAGGCCAGTAAATATTAGAGGGCCGGGTTAAATGGAGATTTCAGTCAAATCAGAGACAAGTTTCTTGATTGCTCAACTCTATTATTCCAATCTGTAAATAATAGAAATAGAATTCAGAGACATTCTTCTTTTACTTTTTCTTTTTTTTTTAAACTGATTTCAGGTGAGTGAAATTTTCCATTTCTCTGTAGACTTCAAGCTTTTGTCTATTTACTTGACTTCCTGTAACAGACACGAAAACCATCTTGGCAAAAGTCCCATTTTCTTCTCCTTTAAAATGTCTTCAGCAAATTTTGGCTACACAAACAGAAATGAGCCATTCTTAAATGCTATTGATTCAGGTGTTGAAAAGGTGATATTTTGTGAGCAAATTTTTTTCTTTCTTTTCAACAGGGGTTTAAGTCGTATGGGTTGTGTTGAAAAACGTTCAGGACATGATTTGTTTTGAATTCACACGATTTAATTTGAAGGTTGAGCAACATATTGTCCAAAAATAGTAGCTTCAACTTTGCATCACGCAATTAATAAAAAAATAAAGATAACAAAAAGAAAAGAAACTTGAGTTAAGGCTTAAACCGTCATCTGACACACATTGGCTTGAACAGTTCTGGTGGTAGAAGCCTGCTGTATAATGTAGCTGACTTCCATGGCACCTGATAAATTGAAAATTTGGCATTTGTCTGAAATTATTTCTTTGTCTCAATTTTACTATTCATTTTATAGGGTGATGAACATTTTGGCTGGTAATAGGTTGGGGGGTGGGGAGCTAAAAAGAGTAAAATATTCCTCCCCAAAAATGGCCAAATATGGTCAGTTAATTTTTTTTTGTACTGACTGAAAAAAAAAAAAAGGATAAAAACTTTGACCAGTTTTAAAGTACAGAGGAAAATTTTTGTGTCTGTGTACACACACACACACACATATATATATATATAATATATATATGTTTTTTTTTTTTTTAAATAACTTAAATTCAAAAGGAAAAGCAGAAAAGTAAATCCTGAAGACCGGATCTGAATTAATATTAATATTTTAATATTAAAAAATGATACAGGTGGAGAGCTCAATGTAATTAAAATTACAGAGCCAATTATAAAATAAAATATATTCCGATATTCAAAACTCTTGAAATCCCTAAGAAAGATTTCACATCCCATCGGCAACTACGAAAATTTAAAAAAAAAAAAAAAAAAAATTGCCAATGAGATGTGAAATCTCTCTTAGGGATTTCATGTTGAAATGATCATTCAAGAGTTTTGAATATCGAAATATATTTTATTTTATATATATATATATATATAGTTTAGAGTAGCCCTCTGATACTGTTTATTTGGTTAACTGTAACAAGATTTAAAAATTCAGAAAGGACAAGCTCAGTGCAGTTAAAAAGTGTCTCATTTATCTTACACTTCCCCAGATAGGATCAAAGTGTGAAAGCATGATTAGACAGATTTCATCAGATGTTCAATGTTGTTTTTTCTTGGCTGAGGTACATATAATATTTCAAACGCAGCCCATGCTATGTTTAGGACATAAGGATGCTCTCCCTCCCCATCAAATTAATTTCATTATTTACAAATATAATTGCAGTTGTGGTGCCGACTACATAGGGAGAACTACTCAGCACCTGGACACGAGAATTAAGCAACATGTCCCCACTAAGATCAGGAACCACACCTTACCTCGGAATGGACTTATCCCAAATACTTATAGTTCCGCCATTTGCAAGCATCTATCAAATAATAGAAATTGTGTTGCGAATTTTAATGTTGACTGGTTCACTGTTGTGACCCAATCACACTCTTTGTTCCACCACAAGGTGCTGGAGGCTTTATATATTGGGTCCCGCAAACCTTCCCTGTGCAAACGGCATGAATTGTTGGGGCATGCTATTATTAGCTTCTAGCTCTTTGTATTCATATTTTTTCTCCTCATTTTCTATCACACACTTCTGTATTTTAATCCTAGTTTAAATCTCCTGTAGGCCTGACGAGTGGGAGCGAAACCGGTTGATTAGTTTTTTTTTACCATTTTATAATGTGTAACATTAAGCTACACACTTTCCTCTCTTTAATTAAATTTTGTACTTATAAAAATATATAGTACTCTGGAAGAATGGTAGACTTTGAAGAAAAAAAGTAGCTAGTCTAACATCTATGCATCATTCATTCAGCTATTGGCCATGTATAATGATAATATACACGTTAAAAAGTCTGCTTCCTCCTACCGTGCGCTCATAGCTCAGAGGTAGAATCGCCGACTGACGCCAATTCGGTCAGGTTTCAATCCTGGGTAAAAAGCAATCAAATGTCTAACTGTACCGATAAGCTGTGATACCGCGAAACAGATCTGTCTGCGAATGACTATATATATATATATTTGTGCATATGTGTAATAGTGTGTTTGTTTGTATATGTGCATGTGTAATTGTTTATATATATGCATATGTAGTTTATAAGTGAGCATGTAAAGTTGTTTATGTGAGTGTGTGTAGTTTGTCTATGTAGTTTTCTATGTGTATATATGTATGTGTAGTTGTCCTTATATATATATATATATATATATATTATGCATATATGTATGGGTATGTAGTTTTATATATATATATGTGTGTGTGTGATAGAATAAAGTATAGAACTAGGTAGAAAATAACATTTCATTTAATTAAAGCTTCTTCAGAGATCAGGTAAATTTATTCTACTGAAATGATCATTGATATGTCATTTTTGACTTTTTATATTTAAAAAAACACGCATTTTTGGATCTGTAAATAAATAAATTTTATTTACATTGAGCAATCTGGCTGGATCAGTTTTAAAATTTATTATGAAATTTTAATAGGATCTCCCTTAGGATTTTACCTACATGCCACTTGCTTTTAGATTAAAATAAATAGTCTTTGAGTGAGTGTGTGTGTGTATATATATATATATATATATATATATATATATACACACACATACATATGGGCTATCTTATCTCCAAGTACTTCCATATATAAATTACCTACAGGATGATTTTACAGTCATTCTTTGTTTGGATTAGAACAAACAAATATATTAATTTTATTGTAAAAATATGTTGCTAACGTTTTCTTAATTCTCCTGTTCAGTAGCTGATTTGTTAAACAATGAAAATATAGGAGTGTGTCATAAAGAGTATCATGATTGTCTTTTGAAAATATTATTCAGGCTGATTCTTGAATGAAAATTGAAAAAGTTTTATTGTCTATGCTCTTCAAAATATGTTTACATAGTCAAAATCAAATATTATCTATTGGAAAATACTCGTATTGCTTTTTTTGTTTGTTAGCCCTAGAATAGAAACAGAGATTTGATTATAGAGTACATAAAAAATAATCTGTTTGCCAATTAAGTTTCACATTAAGAATAACACTTAGTATTAAATAGCAGCAGGTCTTTCGGTGTTTGTTGAAAGAAATTCTCATTGGCCTATTCTTTTTCATCCAATGTAGGCATTATTTAACAAAATAGTCAAGAAAATATAAATTTCTATCATGCTTCTTGCTTGTGGAACTCTTTCAGCTTTTGGCTTATCAGTCAACTTTGAACTTTATTTTTTTTTCATTTTTCTAGTATGAATATGTTTATAAATTCTTTTGAAATTACACTAATTTATTTTACTGAATATCTTCCGATAATTTTTTTCTAAATTATCTGGTGTATTCTGTAAAGCTACAATGAATTCATGACAGTGGTGGCAGAGTCTGAGCAATTTTTGTCCTTGGCTTGTATATATTGCACTGTACAGAGGGTAAACTACACCCTTCCAGTATTCCCTATTTGTCATGGCTCCTGTAAGGTATTCCTTAGCGATAGATGTATCTCTATGTATCCTGTTTGGAAAGGTCAACTTACAAGATCGATTGTGAGATGATGGGTGCCTCCATAATACAAACGATGAAACAAGTTCATCTGTGGTACGTGCACAATGTCCAGCAAACTGGACACGTCTCTTTTGAACTAAGGTTGATACTCTTGGTAAGTCTCCATATATCATTTCTAGAATTGGGTGGTTTCGCCATCAAAGATCAAGTACTCTTCTGAGAAGACGAGTATAACATCCATCTAAATGGCGCTGTTGTTTTGCTGAAAGAGTTCAAGTTTCCGATCCATAGAGTAAAATTGGTTCAATAAGTGCGCAAAAAAACTTGGATTTTGATCTTACGATCAAGATTTGATTTCCAGATCTTATCCATTTTGTTACAAGCAGTCCATGCTGTGCCTTTTCTGATATCAGTCTTTTTCAGATTTCTTGATGTGTGATCCTAGATATTTGTAGTCTTCAACGCATTTAAGGATGTTATTCGAGAGACTTTTAATTTCATGATTGCTGTGAATGTTAATTGGCATACACTCAGTTTTGGTTTTATTCAGGTGAAGCCCTGAACACTTTTTATCACTATGGCTGATGCTAACCTTCTTGATCGTAACTCATTATGTCATTAATCTTTACTGCTTACATGAAACAGAAAGGTTATATTGAATCATTTTCTAGATCTGCTACAGAGAAAGTTGGTTCTCTGCAAGATATTTATCCATGCCTGAATCTGTCTTTGAACCTTTAGAAGTCTGTCATTCATCCACTTATCTGATATTGCTGCCATATCTGGTTTGGTGCTTCTGCTATGTATCAAAGAAGAAACTGCAATATCACAATTCCTGACTTGACATCCCGTCTTCAGTCGCATTCCCCACCTTTAACGTAGCCTTCCTGTGCTTTTTCTATAAATATTTTCGTAACAATTATTCTGATAAGCTCTCCCTCCACTTATTTACCACAATTTCACAGAATTAAGTGTAATACTAGATTGGCAGGTAGGTTTCAGTGTTTTACAGTTGAAATTGCTAAGTGTATAGGTAAGTTTCATGCTAGTGGTTTCTTCTCTCACATTTCTCACTTGTTGAAACTCTCTTCCAACGTCTCGCTCTCCTGTCAACTACGATCTTCAAGAAGTTAAATCCAAATCCAATTGTTATTTCTGCTTACTTGAGTCCTTGTCTTTTAATGTCCTCTCTTCCCTCAACATTTTCTGTTTCTTTCACTATCTTGCATCTTAGTGGCTTTATTGCCTTGCTTGATGTGAAATAACTTTAAAATGTTTTGAAAATGCCAGGTTAATGCTCTCTCCATCAGAATATGAAGCAAGAATGTTAAGATTTGGCACATGCAGCATAACATTACATTAGATCGTCTTTCATTTATGGCCCATGAATTTTCTCCAAGAGCGACTGCACACTGCAGACAGCTTTATACAATCTTATTTTTTTATAAAAATCTGATAAGTAATGTTAGGTATTGGAGCTGAACATGTTTGAGAAGCAGAAAAGTGAATTTCAGAGTTGTACTGATGGGAGACATTGTTTGTTTTGTCCATTCTTTATCATGCTATTGTATTGTCTCAGTCTAAATGACATTTGAAGTGCTCTCATACTGATTTCAAATAAAGTAAAGAAGACAAACATAGAAGATAGGCACTTCAGAATGGGGACACGAAATGAAAAAGAAAAAAAACAGTAATTTAGGTTTCCTTTTGTTGAATTCTTTTTGTTGTAAATTCAAAATTTTTTCCAACTTTAGAAAATTTTAGATTTTGAATTTTATTTAATTTTTAATTCTTCAGGAAAAAATTGAAATACTTAAATTGAGTTTGTTTCCTTGCCCCCACTTTTTTTTTTCTTTTTGCTTTTCTCTTTCTTTTTATTACATATTATTTATTTGTTAGACAATATTCAAAGAAACCAAAATCTTTCTTTTCTTCTGTACTGGAATGAAAACAATAAAATCTAAAAGAAATTCTTTGAATATTTTCTTTGTAGTATGTTTGTCAGCAATATTTAAACATTTTTTGCCACTTTGTCATTAATTTTTCTAATATATATATATGTAAAATATTATTGTTTTATTACTTAGTTTCTGGTCATAATAAGATTAGACTAGTTCACATTTGTATTAAAAAGTGTTCAATACAGATTGTAAACGAGTTATTACGTGACCTAGGTTTCTACCATGAGTGGTGTCTTCAGGCGATTTTCGATATTGCAAATCGCCTGAAGACACCACTCATGGTAGAAATTTAGGTTGCCTAATAACTCGTTTACAAATGGAAAATAGGAAGAAAGGGTTGATGTCGATGTGAGGTCGAACATGAATCTCCAGACAACAAACGTAACCGTTGAATGACTTGTGCTTTTGGGATCATGTGACCATAAATATTTAGTATATAAAGCACTCAGACAGAAATTTGAACATGTTCTGAGTTTTGCATCATTGAAGAGATTGTTTTTCTGAGTGAATTACTCCAGAAAATAGTGTATTTTTCAGAGAATTTGTTTAGTATGTTGACAAAGATACTGAAATATCATGACTCGCTAATAGCGAATTACCAAAATTTCCCTCCAGAATGACGTTATAAAACTAATGTTATATGTACAATATGAGATAACAATATATATTTTTTATATGTCAAAAACAATATTGGGGAAAATGTATCACAAAGTGGAAAAAGTTTTCTTGTGTCGTATTTTACCTTTTAGGACTTCATCGAACTAAATTTGTTATATTGGTGCAACAGTCAGTCAGTTTAGGTGCCATACGTGATACACGCTTGGGCGATCATGTCTCGAAAGAGACATGACTGACTGGGCAGAACATTATCCCGCAGTAGGTTGCCATTGCTTTCTGCGGTAGACCGGTTGCCGACCAAGGCTATAGAACCCAATCTGTCCTGTTATTTAACCCATAACTGGGAGGAAGAGACGGATTAATACCTTTCCCAAGGGTATTTGCGCGTAAGTGAATACAATGGATTCAGCTGGAATTTGAACTCGGCTCCCCGGTTTCTCGTTCCGAGCCGATATCCACTGTACCACAACGCACATCCTTGGTGCAACAACACATCCCAAAAAATGAGATATGCAGGAAATTTTAAATTCATGTTTTTAACGAGCCAATTTCGTTTAGATTCTTTTTCTGTCCATCACTTTCGTTAGTCGATATTCGAAACTGTAATAACAGAAGTTCTGCCGAGAATGGTGAGATCTGGTCAGTCTTTTTACGGTGGGCAACCAACAAATTTCATGTATTATTTTGTAAAACATTTCTTTGGTGTTTATATAATCTTTTGTTTCGATATATTTCTTGTTGCTATAAACATTCATTTTGGTGGTTACAAACATTTTAGCTGCTATCCCTGTTTTTATTAAACACCAAAATTAATAGCAATCAGACTCTGGCAGGAATTGAACCTGCATCCTTTTTTTCCCCATCAGGGAATGACTTTTTGAACCAAAGTTTACCTTTACCAGTCCGGACATGGAGTCCAGCCTCATAGAGTTAGGTTTTAATTACCTATTTAAGGAAAGTGCATTTCTTGTGAGGGCTCTGTGTATCCGGTAACTTGATTTTTGTACACGAAAAACAAGCAATAGTAATTTTTTAAAAGATTTTTATTCAAGAAACATATTTGAGAAATATATATATATATATATATAAGTAATGTATACCTAGTGAGCCAACAAACCTACCAAGGTTTCACCTAAGTGGATTGTCATGGAACACTGGCTAAAGAGGAAAGTAACAATGACAAGATAAAGGAAACTCAGTAACCCACTTATATATATAAGAAAAATTAAGGCAGACACGTTATTTCATGGTAAATTGTAAGTGTGTATATATATATATATATATATATATATATATATTATAGAACATGTACAGAATTTTTTAATTTATAATAAATATTCACAGCTCTATATATCATATCGAGCACTGTTTTAAATCAATGTTTTGGACGTTGTAAAAAAATTTTTCTTCGTTCTGTATTCACTCGGATATATATATATATATATATATATATATATTATTTTTAATATATATATATAGAGAGAGAGAGAGAGAGAGAAACTTATAGCTATACTCGTGTCAAAAAACCCTCCGCGGATCTCCATAGAAGGAAAAATGGTTATAAAAAAAAGAGCTAAGCACATGAACATCAGCCAAAAGGCTTCAGACCAAGTCAGCACGGAGCCCAAAGTATAAAACCCGAGGTGAGTAATCAACTAACAAAAAAGTGCTCAATACTTCGGTAGAGCAGAATAAATAAAGTATACCTAGTGAGCCAACAAACCTACCAAGGTTTTACCTAAGCGGATTGTCATGGAACGCTGGCGAAAGAGGAAAGTAACAATGACAAGATAAAGGAAACTAATATATACATACTTTGTGTATCTGTAGACTTTCTTTTCACATTTTTAGTACCTCCACCTACTCAACCCTATAAATTCCTGAATACAAATTTCTGTTATTATTGTCTAAGGTTAAATTTTACCAGAAACAGAAAAGGCTTGGCAAATATGAGCTCAAAATTTTTGGCAAGTACCATATGCTATTTACATATTTTGCCATGCCAAATTTTCAATAATTCGGTTCAAATTGGTGTCACCGCCCATTTTCCAATAACTTGTGTCAAAAAAAAAAAAAATCTTTCGTCAAAAGTGAATATACTGCAGATTTCCATTTGGCAGAAGTTTTATAAATATCCCATAATTATCACATAAAAACATTATTCTTTTGAAAGTTGTCCCTGCTGTTAGATTAGATGGACCATTGACAAGGTCAACAATGAATGCATCAGCCAGTTACTGCTAGCTCAATCTAGGTGGTAAATCTCTTATTGAAACCAGGTTTGTCAGTTCTTGTCTCAATTAATTTTCATGGCATGCCAGGAATAAAACCTTTTGTCATAATCATCTAGCAATAAGTATACATTAAGAAGTAGATTCTTGCCTTTCCTAAGGATACAAGTTGCTAAGTGTACATTAGATGCTTCTGCAGCATGTGGCTTTCCTCAGTCTTTGAGGTCTACCATATTGTTTTATGTCGTGTACTTCAGTATTTGAACAATGAGTCTTCCCATGAGTCTTAAGGAAAGCATTTATTATAAATTCAAGTGCAAAAAGTGTCCCGAGTATAATGTTAAACTACATTCAGCAGCAAAGCTCCTAACTGAGAAGTTTTGAAGAGCATGGAATCACCTCTTAACTATTGTTCTTCCCAGGTTCACTCTCACCGTGAGTAGTAACAACTGTTAAGGTCTCAGCTATGGGTAAATATTTAACCCCTAAACTGGAGTTAGAACACTATGAAAGTATATGATGAGATGTTTATACTGAAAATTTTAGCAATACTTTTTTGGAAGAAATATTCCCAACATGACATTTTTGAAGGAAGAAATATTCCCATATATATATATATATATATATATATATGACTAACAATATATTTTTGAAGAAAATATATAAATCTATCAGTAATACATCTGACTATGATCAAAACCCGCTTTACAAAAATACATCAGTAAAACCTGATCTAGAAACTGATTTCTTACAAAGAATACATATTCTATTTATATGAATCTGTTGTAAAAGTTTTGTCAGCATTAAATAACTCATTGAGGTTGATATGCCATAAAACAAAATGAGTCATAGTACAAAAAAGATGCATAAAATCCCATAAATAGTAAGATTTATTTCTTGCTTTCTACCCAAACAGTTTACAAACCATAATATTTTAAGATGCTTTTTACTGGTTTTGAATATTTAATAAACAGTTTTACTTTGTTCTAAATTGAAATTCCTTAAACCAACTTTAAAAGATAGACTATGCACTGCATTAGAATCAATGTGCTAGACTCTAGGGGAGTTTTCAAGCTCAATTGAACAATTAACAGATTCTATTCCCTTTGTTAACAAGTCACGTCAACTCTGACCTCAAATGAATGATTTTTTAAAACTTTTTTCTTATTTTCTACTTTCCCTTATTTATGATTACAAGTGACTTTGCTTCTCAACAGGTCATGTATAAATGCAAGTCTTCTGACATTTAAATGTAAAAAAAATACCATGCATCTAGTGTGTACTGGTATGATAGCTGGAGGGAAACATTTTTTGAAAGCTTAAAAATCCTACCATGATATGTCATTGATAGCTGCAATCTTAACAAGATATGTAGAGGATAGCAGACACAAAAAGGAGACTGCAGGAACCCCTGCAGAAGATAGTAAAGGAAAGCAAGAAGAAAGGACTAAGCATTGATTGTAAGAAGAAAAGAATGTATGGTTGTCAGCAAAAGAAACATTAATATGTGAACTATGAATTGGAAACATCAAATTCAATCAAGTACAAAAATTTAAATATCTAGATTGGGTTTTAATAGTCGAAGGGAAATGCGAAACTGAAATCCAAGGATTCATTTGAAAGTGAAAGATGCCTTTCCAAAAGCTGAGCAAAATATTAAGAAACAAATAAAAAAATATAATGTTATGCAATATCAGTCCTTCTGTAGATGCTGGGTAATCTCATGCATGAAGAGACTTGAGACAACAGAAATGCAGCACTATAGAAGAATGTTGAGAATTTAAAAGCTTAGAAAACTAACAATATTTTTTTCTCTGTTTATAAATACTTTTTTCAAAATAAAATCCTTACATCTACCTTGATAAAATCCATCAGAGGAGAAAACGTACATAAAGTTTTTCTTCTGCATTGATTCATATTGTCTTTTTCAGATACATTGTACTAACACCTTACATTTTAGGCACCCCCCCCACACACACGTAAAAGTATATTCAGTTTTAATCCAAGATACAAAAAGTGATGGATAAATAAAAAATACAGTTTATGTATATATGTAAATATATATATATATATATATATATATATATATATATATGTGTGTAATAAATATATATATATTTTCATAGAGATAGGTGTGAGTTTGTATATGAATATTTGAATATGTCAGCACTATCACTGATATATAATATATACAACAAATTGCATATATATATATATATATATATATATCCACACACACACACTAGCAGTATAGCCCGGCGTTGCACGGGTGTAATGAAAACTTTAAAACTAATCCATGGTCCTGGAGCGCAGACTCTTTGGACGTTGGCACAAAAGTCTAAAAAGCAATAGTTGTTTCCAATTAAAACAAAACTGTAGACTGAAAGAAAAGTGAATGGATGTAAGTTAAATTTTGATTTCCTGGTATCAATATCAAATAAGTTTTTTCGTCGTAAACTGAATTTTGAGGGCTAAATAAGTCTTCTGAGTAAATGGTATCATGGCTGAGACTAAGAACTACAATTATACATAATTAGAGCCAAACCCGAAGCAAAAACTAAAATATAAGGGCTGAAAAACTGATTTTGATCAGACCCGGTAGGATATCGGGGTATCGATTTCCAATCTTGGCGTCAAATAAGTTATCCAAGGATAGAACTGCAACCTTAAAAGTTCTGAATATCGTTTCTTATGTCTTCATCTATGAGAGTATTAAATTAGATTAAAATTGGACCACTCCTTCTATAACCCGATTTTTTTCATTTATCGATTTTCGATATTTCTTGGGGGTACATCGACACAAAACCTAGCTAAGAACACTCGCAGATGCTTATAGTACAACTGTGTAAATTTTCAAGAAAATTGGTTCAGCCGTTTCGGAGTCTATAGGTAATGGATACACACAGACACATTTCCATTTATAAATAAGGTTATACACACACACACATATATATATATATATATATATATATATACATTTTTCTTGTTTTCTTTATTTAACCATATATATCCATATATATATAATCATCATTTATTCATCACACCCAGATGGTTCATAGGGCAACAACATTTTGTTGCTGTTTCTGTTACAAACGTTTTTTTACAGGGCAGGGTTGTTAGCCATGCACCCAACCTTCAAACCTGGAGGATATATATATCTAAACTTATTTATAAATGGAACTTTGTCTGTGTGTGTCCTTTACCTATAGACTCTGAAACAGCTGAACCGATTTTCTTGAAAATTTACACAGTTGTACTATAAGCATCTGCAATTGTTCTTAGCCAGGTTTTGTCAAAGTATCCCTGATAAATATTGAAAATCGATAATCGAAAAAATTTGGTTATAGAAGGAGAGGTCCGATTTTAATCAAATTTGATACACTCATAGACAAAGATAGAAGAAATGATATCAGAAGCTTCAAGGTTGCAGTTCTTACAATAGTGTTGAAAATTGATTTTTATATATATATATATATATATATATAGAAAGGCAAGATGTTTGCATGTGTGTCTGTTTATCTGCCTGTATGTCTGTATTTTTTCAGCCCTTTTATTTTAGTTTTTGCTTCTGGTTTGGCTCTCAGTAGGCATAATTGTAGTTCTTAGTCTCAGCTATGATACCATTTACTCAGGACTTATTTAGCCTTCAAAATTCAGTTTACGACGAAAAAAACTTATTCGCTATCGATACCAGGAAATCAAAATTTCACTTACATCCATTAATTTTTCTCTCAGTCTACGGTTTTGCTTTAACTGGAAAAAACTACTGCTTTTTAGTCTTTTGTGCTAATGTCCAGAGAGTCTGAGCTCCAGGACCATGGATTAGTTTTAAAGCTTTCATTACACCCGAGCAATGCCGGGCTATACTGCTAGCGTATGTGTGTGTGTGTGTATATATATATATATATATATATATATATATATATATATATTAGTTAAGTGCCATACATGATACACGCTTGGGTGATCATGTCTCAAAAGAGATATGCCAGATTGAGCAGAAGATTTTCCTGCAGTAGAATGGTTACCAATCAAGGCTGTAGAACTCAATCTATCCTGCTATTTAACCTATAGCTGGAGGGAGAAGAGACTGAATAATACCTTTCCCAAGAGTAAGTAAATGCACTGAATTCAACTGGAATTCCAACTCAGCTCTTCTATTTTTTGTTCCAAGCCAATATCCACTGCACCACAATGCATATCCATCTCTCTTACTCACTCACAGACACACACACACACACACGATGGAACCGAAAATGTCAAAATCATGGTAGCATAACTAGCTAATCTTTCCTACCTTTATATATATATAAATATATATATATATATATAAATAAATATACAAGTCAGTAGATAAAAAACACAAAAAAATTCAGTTTGACCATTTAAATGACATTACCTTGAGTGACTTAAAATTGGTTCTAACATGAGAATGCTGGAATTAACCAGAAACAGTTACGTAAACATACACAAATTTCAAAATAAAATGTTGCAACATTTGAAAGTACTCTTAAATAAAATAAATAAATGAATATGAACTTTGGTGGATTTGCTGATTATGTAAAAGAACCAATTCGGAAATTTGAAAAATAGGAGAGAACTTTTTTGATATTATTCAATCAGACGTGTTTGAAAATAAATCTGGTCGGGTGCTCCTGCTATCCATCTAGGTGTCCTTGACAAAATCCAATGGAGAATATGTAATGTGGTCAATCCCAACTTGGCAGCTAGGATACAGTCGCCTTCTCATTGACACAGTATGGCTTCCCTGTGTCTCTTCTACAACTACTTTCATGGCTTCTGCTCCGATGAACTTAGCTCACTGGTACCCCCTATATATGAAATATCTTCAAGCCTCAAGATTAACAACTAGGTCCCATCCTTTTACTGTGAAACCACTAAATTGTAAACTCAAATTCTACTCCAGCAGCTTCTTTTCTTGCACTTCCCACCTGTTAAATTCCCTTCCGCTTACTTGCTTTCCCGACAGCTACAATCTTCAAGAATTCAAATGTTAAGTCAATAGTCATCTCCTGTCTCACTAACTTACATCCTCTCTCTCATGCTTTTTTTCTCCATCCACTCCACTCTCATCAGTATTCTCATTCTTCTCATACTCTCTTCCTGACAGCCCCTGTAACCTGTCACTCTTTCTCATAGCATTCCTCCTATGTAACCCCTTGCAAAACAGTGGCAGTCAAATGTCTTGCTTGGAGCCACATGATTATAAAAAAAACAAAAAAAAACATTTGGTACATGTTGATCATGAAAATATGCTGATATTCAATCAACAGTATTTAGCCCCATTGTTATTTATGTTAATTTTTTTGTCTGGACCTTTGACCACACCTATAAATGCCACCCAGATTTCAATAAGGCAGAGATGCAAGATATGCAAAAGGGAAAATATTTCTCAGTGATTTGCATCTTTATGTTCCTGGAGACGTTTGCTCAGTGAAAATTATTCTTCAGAATTTGGCAAATATTTTTCCACCACCCAAGTTGCCTTAACAAAATGGCTGAAGATAACATGTAAAATAGAATTCATATGGAAGTGGTTTTTTTTTTCTTCTTTTGGCAGTGTGTCTATAATGTTGACCTTCTTTTTGGTTCTTAAGTGTCCAGTGTGGTATGGTCAACTTATTGGTCAGCTGTATTTTAAGTGTATTGTCTAATATCCATTAATAAAACACAGAGCCAGTACTGAGGCACTCTGCTGTCTTAAAGACTACAACCAAAACACTATTTGTATGTGGTAATTTATTCATAGGATTGTTTATCTGCTTTGCTCTGTCGATGTGTGACTATTTCTGAAACCTTTTCATTTTTTTTTTTATTGATCATAAATCTGTGTTTCTTTGGACAGCATTTTACCAGAAAAAGTCTGAGGTTAAAACAAATGCTTTGACACAGACTCAAACAACAGAGTCTAATGGACATTTTTTATTTCACATTTCTAATTAAAAAAAAAAAGCTGTTCAGTTCTGGGAACCTTGGCTTGCTATAAAGAGTCAGGATTCTTAAGAGTTTAAATTTTGCATCAGTGACAAAGAAGACATTCTGTTAAATACCAGGGAAATTATGTTACAAACTGATATACAGTGTCCTGCATATGGTCCAAAAATCGAGCAATGATCAATTTGTTGTATGAAAAGAACAGAATCTCTTTCAAATTTCTTCCTGGGAAAAAACTGTTTTTTATACTTATAGTTTTTTATTTACATTATTCGGACTGTTATCCTCATCCGTATTGTCATATTCACAGTTTCAGCCTTTGTACACTTTAATCATCTTCAGGTGACTAAAATTTTGAATTAAACCCTTTATTTTAATCATTTACATAGACTGTTCTCGTTCCATGAGTCATAATACTTCAAAATTACATGGTCCAGTGGATAAAAGCATTGGTTGGATTCAGTGATTTAACAAAGAGTTGAGAGTTCAGTCGCTAGCAACAGTAGTGACGAGCAAAAACTTTGAGAATTGAGTTAAATAGAGGTAACTAAGACAACCAGAAGTGGCATGACTCATGGAACAAGAACAATCAACTCCAGTGATTGAAATAAAAGTTTGGTTTAAAATTCCAGTCACCTGAAACATCGTGAATATAACAATAAAGATGAGGACAAAAGTCTAAAAACTGCAAATAATGTAAATACCTCATCTCAGAAATATAGATAAATAATGGCTTCTTCTCACACTTCTTGGTATAGAACTCTTCCAGATTCGTTCTTTACATTAAACTAGGATTTTCTAAAATGTTTAATGGCAATTGTCATATTCTATGTCTCTGAATCCTGGTTTTTGAATATCTTTTTTCTCCTCAATGTTTTATCAATTTATATTACTCTTGGTAATCCATTACACCTTAGTGGCTTTATGGCCTTACTTGAGGTGAAATGATTATTTCATCCCAAGCAAGGCAGAAATGCCACTGGTGTGCAGGGGATTATGGGGATTCAGTAGATGGCAGTTGATGTTGCATTTAGACTTTTGAAGACTGTAGCTATCAGGGAAGTAAGCAAATGGGGGGGAGTACCACAACCAGGAAGTGTGAAAAAACAAACTCTTAAGAGTAGAAGAGGCAGTTACATTTGACTTGTTCGAAAGTAAAAGGGTGGAACCTCAATGCCAATCTAGCAGTACCAGGGAAAAAGCTCATCAGAGTAGTTGCCATAAAAATACTTGTAGAAAAAAATCTACAAAAAAAAAAAATTTAATTTTTGGAAACTTATGCTAAAAAGATGGGGAAAATTATCTCTGGCTCTTGTCGTTAAAACTATTTGAAGTTAAGAATTCAGAGACAATAATGCCGGTAAAATACTGCAGAAAATTGTATTGAGTGATTTTTGTGTTTCTAAAGCCCAAAATGGCACTTAATAGAGGTCATTTTTTAAAAGAGTGTCAAGTTAAACCTGTCTGTCACTTACAATTTGCATTTTAACAAGATTCCAATGACGTTCATTGCCAACAGAGAAAGCAACTATTCAGAACTAATCATTTACAGTTAAATGATAAAACCCATGCAAATTTCGATTAATATCACTTAACATAACTTGACAAGGAGTTATGATAAAGTTAGACGAGTTTTGAAACCCTTAGAGAATTTCAGACCAAATATAGCACACATCAGTTTGAAAATGTTCCAAAAATGCGAAAATGTCTCCTTACAATCCCACAGTGTTTTAATTCTAATGATTTTTTTTTTCTCATGGGTTGCAAGAAAAGCATTTTAAACTGGAAGAACGGTGTTGAGATATACTGAAGTAACTCATCTGTGACCACTAAGAATTTAAGTCTGGTTACAGTGGTCAGTCAGTTAAGTGCCATACATGAAACACGCTTTGGGCGATCATGTCTCAAAAGAGACATGACTGACTGGGCAGAACATTATCCCACAGTAGATTGCCATTGCATTATGCGGTAGACTGGTTGCCAGCCAAGGCTACAGAACCCAATCTGTCCTGCTATTTAACCCATAACTGGTGGGAAGAGATGGATTAGTACCTTTCCCAAGGGTATTTGTGCATAAGTGAATGCAAGGAATTAAACTGGAATTCGAACTCGGAAACCGGTTTTGTCGTTCCAAGTCGATATCCACTGCACCACAACGTACATCCTGGTTACAGTGATAGTGTGAAAAATTCCATAGAACTGATGAGATGGTCTGCTCAATGAAATCTAAACTTATTTACAAATGGAACTTTGTGTGTGTGTCCATTACCTATAGACTCTGAAACGGCTGAACTGATTTTCTTGAAAATTTACACAGTTGTACTATAAGCATTTGCGAGTGTTCTTAGCTAGGTTTTGTGTTGAGGTATCCCCGATAAATATCGAAAATGAATAATCGAAAAAATTGGGTAAGAGAAGGAGTGGTTCGATTTTAATCAAATTTGATACACTCATAGACAAAGACATAAGAAACGATATTCAGAAGTTTCAAGGTTGCAGATCTTACAATAGTGCAGAAAATCGGTTATATATATTTAATCATTTCACCCCAAGCAAGGCATTCCACTGCCACTATTGCTCTTGGGGCTACATCGGGGAAGGTAAATAGGAGGAGTGGTTAGATATAGGAAATGTCAGAAGGGGGGTGATAGATAGTTGGGTGGTTGGGAAGAGTGTTTGAAAGAATGGAAGTTATATTGTTAGGTGCCTATTGACCTTACATTTAAACTCCTGGAGATTGTAGCCGTCGGGGAAGCAGTCATGTGGAAGAGAATTCCACAGTCGGGAAGTGCGGGAAAAGAAACTGTTGGAGTTGAAGTTGCGGTTGCATTTTATCGGTTTCACTGTAAAAGGGTGGGATCTAGTTGCTAATCTAGTATCTCATGCAAATTTGAACCTAGGGGGCACCAGTGATCTAAGTTCATTGGAGCAGAAGCCGTGAAAGTATTTATAGAAGAGACACAGGGAAGCCACGTCGCGTTGGTGAGAGAGAGAGACTGCAGTCGGTCTGCTAAGTCAGTATCGATCACATTACAGACCCTCCACTGAACCTTGTCTAGAAGCCCAAGGAGAATAGCAGGGGCACCCGACCAGATACGGCAACAGCATTCAATGCACAGGCGGATGGTAGATTTATAAATGTGCAGGATAGATTCAGACGGAAAAAACCTCCGGGCCCTGCACAGAGAACTGACTGTCATAGCAGTGGATTTAGCAATGGATTCAATATAGTCATTCCACTTGAGGTTCACTGAAAGTGTGAGACCAAGGAGGCATAGTGTTTTACTCTCTGGCAGGCAAGCCTGGTTCATGCTAATAGGAGGTAGGTGTGATTGTCTATGATGATTAATTGATAGTAGCTTCGTTTTAGAAGCATTAAAATTTATGAGCCATTTCTTACCCCAGTCCAATATGGATTGGAGGTCCTTTCCAAGCTTGGCTGCAAGGTTAACTTTGTATTAGACTTACATCCATACACACACACACACATATATATATATATATAAGGCAAGCTGTTTGTGTGTGTGTCTGTTTATCTGCCTGTATGTCTGTATTTTTTCAGCCCTTTTATTTTAGTTTTTGCTTCAGGTTTGGCTCTAAGTAGGCATAATTGTAGTTCTTAGTCTCAGCCAAGATACCATTTACTCAGAGGACTTATTTAGCCTTCAAAATTCAGTTTACGATGAAGAAACTTATTTGATATCGATATCAGGAAATCAGAATAAGACTTACATCCATTCATTTTCCTTTCAGTCTATGGTTTCGCTTTAACTAGAAACAACTATTGCTTTTTATAGTCTTTTGTGCCAACGTCCAAATAGTCTGAGCTCCAGGACCATGGATTAGTTTTAAAGCTTTCATTACACCCGAGCAACGCCAGGATGTACTGCTAGTAAAGTATAATTAAATCAACTACAAGAGGCACATGTGTATACACATACACTCTTCACTACAGTCAGTCACTTAAGTGACATAAGTGATACACGCTTGGGCAATCATGTCTCAAAAGTCACATGGCAGATTGGGTAGATGATTTCTTTTTGCAGTAGGTTACCATTATTTTCTATGGTATATTGGTTACCAGCCAAAGCTCTAGAACCTAATGTCTTGTTATTTGACCCATAGCTGGAGGGAAGAGACCTTTCCCAAAGACATGACTGACTGGGCAGAAGATTATCCCACAGTAAGTTGCCATTGCTTTCTGCAGTAGACTGGTTGCCAGCCAAGGCTATAGAACCTAATCTATCCTGCTATTTAACCCATAACTGGTGGGAAGAGATGGATTAGTACCTTTCCCAAGGGTATTTGTGCGTAAGTTAATGCAACAGATTCAACTGGAATTCAATTTTTCCAATTTCTCATTCCAAGGTGATATCTACTGCACCACAACCAAAGGTACCATGTGACTGTAGCATTACAAACTAGGTTATGGCCACTGAAAATGCATGAATTTTACCACTACCAGAAAAAATTTACTTGTGTATAGTGCAACTAGTCACTGAAAAGTATTTTTAACTTGTGTATATAACAACCTCCTATTTTTTATTAAAAAATTTTTTATAAAAACTAACACTATACTCGAGGGTAGGCAGTATCCTTTCTTGCTCAAGAATGACCTGGAAATGTTAAAGGCTGTGGCTATGCAAATCTCATCTGAATTTGATCCAGTAGAAATTGTTGTATTTGTCTATACTTCTGAGATGAGGTAGTATTTACATTATTCACACTGTTGTCCTCATCTTTGTCATTTTTACGATGTTTCAGCTGTTGTCCACTCTGGTTTTCTTTAGGTGAATGGAATTTTGAACCAAACCCTTTATTTCAATCACTGGAGAACAGTATATACCCAGTAATTGAAATAAAGTTTTTGGTTCAAAATTTCAATCACCTGAAGGAGGCTGCAGCGTACAACGGCCGAAATAACATGAATATAGCATTCAGCATGCAGACAACAGTTCAAACAATGTAAATAATGAGAAATTTCTGTGTATGACTAGTTGTGTGGAACAAGCTGGTCAGGTGTTCAGCCTGTGCAGCAACCACACCCAGTCCTGAGATTGATGATGATGTGTTATCGTTTATGTGAAGGAATAATTGATTTTTTGGATCTCAGATATTTATTGACATGTTTTTCTCTTTGCCTTAAAATACAGTCAGCAAATCTATATAGATGAAGATTGATTTCGATTAACACACATAGATTGAATCTTAAAATCCTCTCTTATTGAAAAAAAAAACATTTTTATCTTAGTGATCCCTCTTGGGAAGTTCTGAGCTCTGGCAGCACTCAAGAATTGTTATTCGGTAACAATACACAGATAAAGTAGAAGGCAGGGCTGATGTTGTAGCATTAAAGAAATTATTTGATGGAATCTTTATGGGAAACATCTTTTTTTTTCTTTCTTCTGCAGCCAATGTTTGCCGCACTTGTTCTCGATGAAATCCCCTGAGCATTATGACTTCCAAAGTTTTTGTTTGTTATCACATTGAAACAGCTGTTCTCCTCTGATTACTGATCACTCATGAGCAATATTGAGCCAGGTCAGAATCTAGATGGGTGACCACTTGGGAATACCAAGTGCTGTAAGCTTAGATGCACAGGTGGAGTAATAAATAATGGCTAGCAATTGGAAGTCAGAGTGCAGAATTCTAATTACATTTCAGTTTTCTTTCCCGTTATGAAAGCTATGAATTAGCCTCTACCCCCAGCTATGAGTTAAATAGCACTTACCAGAAAATCATTATCACCTCAAAAAATCTTTTAATCCAAAAATATTTTCTGTCTTCTTCTATGCGCCCTGTCTCTTCAGGACGTAGGCGATCATGGCTTTCTATGTCTCCCCATCCCTGGTGGCTCTTAGCACACCTTCTCCTGCTACACCGTGCAACCCTCGTTCCATTATCCACCTGATTAAGTCCTTCAAATATATTATCCGTTGCTTTCCCCTGTCTCTTTTTCCCTGTATCTGGCCTGTTAGTATCACATTCTCCAAGCCTTCCTTCCTCATTGCATGTCCCAGGAACTTCAGCTGTCTCTTTCTGATGCTCAGCATTAATTTCCTTTTTGTTTGCATCTTTTCCAACACCTCATCGTTGCTCGCATGCTCGGTCCATGATATCTGCAGCATTTTTCTGGAGAACCACATTTCAGTTGCTTCAAGTTTTTCCTTTTCTGTTTTAAAAATCATAAAAAAACAAAAAAACAAATCCATTTGACAAAATCATAGATGTTCTCTGGTTCAAAATCACTTTTTTTTTTGCTTCAGTTGGGCATAGAATAAAAAGCAATTCATTTGAACTCTATATAATCTACAAGTTTTCAAAATGCCACAATTTTATTTTATTTCTGCATGCTTTAGTTTCCAAATCCCTTATACAGTGATGCCTTCAATATGCCAACTGATAGGAATACCACCAAAGGAGCCACCTTTGGCTTTAGACCTAACCAATATTTACCTATAGACTTGTCTCTAAGCCAGACCAATATTTTCATCCAAAACGAAAAACTAAACCAATGTTTAGTTTGTATAATGAAATGGGTTAATCTGTTCCCTGTATATTTGTTCGAGTTTACCACTTACTGCTTCCTGAAGACATATCAGTTATCACTTTGAGATACGTGTTTTTGTCCAATCACTAAAGTCAAGCATCACTGAGGCTGGTCAGTATCTAGATAGCTGACTTTTCGTGAATAACAAGTGATGTTGATTGGATATGTAGCGGTTATAATGCATAATGGCTCAGCATGAGAAATCAAAGAGTTGGGTGTTTTAGATTCACTTATGTGCAAATACCCTTGGGGAAAGTATGAATTTACCTCTTTTCCTCCCGGCTATGGGTCAAATAGTAGGACTTGTATTATCTCCTACAATTATTACAATTTGAAAATGCTTCACCTTTAAATAACTGTAAAAGTGTTAATCTGTAAAAAAAAAAACAAGCAAACTGATCAATCAATGCTTCTTTCCGAAAGATATCTATGTAATTAAATGCTTATATCACATATCTCCAGTCATGTGTTTTCCTTTTTGACTTAAATAGTTCCAGTTTAAAATATGGAATTGTAGCAGTTGACCTATGGATTTAAATGTAGATGTGACTAAAGTTTACATTTTCACTCAAATTTAAAAAAAATAAAAATGCTCATTTTGATATCAAATAATATAGAGTTGATATATTTGTAAAATCCACCAACCCAACAGTCAGTCAGTTAAGTGCTATATGTGATACACGCTTGGGTGATCATGTCTCTTTCGAGACATGACTGGCTGGGCAGAAGATTATCCCATAGTAGGTTGCCATTGCTTTCTGCGGTAAACTGGTTGCTGACCAAGGCTATAGAACCCAATCTATCCTGTTATTTAACACATAACTGGAAGGAAGAGATGGATTAATACCTTTCCCAAGGGTATTTGTGCGTAAGTGAATACAATGGATTCAACTGGAATTCGAACTCGGCTCCCCGGTTTCTCGTTTCGAGCAGTTATCCACTGTACCACAACGCACATCCCAACAGAGTACTCTCCTCAAACAAGAATATGATGAAGTTATCTTTTTTCATTTGTTAATATCTTTGTAATGCTATGATTCTTGTTGCTCTATCACCATTTTCCATGGAAAGTGTTCCAATGAACTACATTCTTGACTTCTACAAGTTCTTACTTTCATACCCTGCCCATATTCATCTTCCTTACGGTGAGATCTAAGTTCCGTGCATCCTTCCAAGAGGATGCCTCCCCTATCACTACAATCTAAACCTGTTCAAGCCTAGAGTTACCCGTTACCTACCCAACGTAAACTATGCTTCTTAGTCTGTAACACACTAAATCAAATGGCCCCCGGGCCTTGTAACATCATTGTAAACTAAAACAAGAAAAAATTGTGTCATCTATGTCCAATTTATAGTCCTGTTCATATGTACAATGATAAATTGAAAGCTTAAATTGACTATTATTCTAAATTAGAGTATTGCTCATGAAAACGTTTTTTTTTTTTTTTTTTTTTTTTTTTAACATAAATAGATCTGTCCATTTATCCTGGTTGATAAGGATTCCATCCAGTTAGATCAATAATCAGGTCACCTAGAAATGCTAGTGAAAGATTGAATCATGTCTTTGAAGTGGCAATGGTGTTTATGCTCCAGTTGACCATTAATTTATGCAAACACTGCCACACAAATTTACCTTTTTTATATATATATATATATATATATATATAAGCGTTTCACGCCGAGCAAGGCATTTCACTACCACTACTGCGCAGGGGGCTACATAGAGTGGAGGAAGGATGATTAAACATAGAAAATGTTAGAGTAACTTTTTAACATACACTTTACAGGGAATGTATTTTTACACATATACACACAGATGTTTTATTGAATGTGACAGACAAGTAAAATCTCATAAAAATAAAATGATAATAAAAACACTTGTAAGATTTTCCATGTTTGTCATATTCAATGAAAACTGTGTAAAAGACAGGTTGCTACACAAATATATATAAAAAGGAGAAAATGCAGACCCGTAAAGATGGAGATGATAATCCAAAAGATTTCATCCAGCTCACACCCACTCTCTCCAACTCTCTCCCGATGTACATCCTAAGTTGTCTATCACCCTCCTTCTGACATTTCCTATACCCAATCCCTCTATGTAACCCCCTGTGCTATAGTGGCAGTGGAATGCCTTGCTTGGGGTGACACAATTTTAAAAAAAAAAAAATTTTAAAAAAAAAAAAATATATAGATTATAAATTAGATAAAAATAGAAAGCTCGAGGTATATTATGCAGAGCATTATAAAATATTGAGAGGGGGAAAAAACACAAACAGTTATAAATCAGGATTTTATTTTGACAGTTTTTAATTTATTTACATTGTCTCTTTCAGACTGTGTGATTTTTTTTTTTTTCATTTTTTGGCAGTCTGAAAGAGTCAATGTAACTAAATTTACATTGTGGAAATAAATTCTGATTTATAACTGCCTATTTGTGGAGTTTTCCTCTGAATATTATATATATATATATATATACTCTCAAATATAGAATAGATATTATGTTCTTGTGGAGTTCAGTAATAATACATTCACTACTTCATTGTATAAAAAAAGAACTCACAAATAAGTTCTTCCCACCTCAATTTTACTAGTCAATGTCCGCTCAGGTGTAAAATGGGTGTTATGTTCTTGAAGAGTCTAGTAATTATATATATATATATATATATATATAAAGAAAAATTAAGGCAGACACGTTATTTCATGGTAAATCGGAAGTATAGGCCTATTTCAGGCAAACCATCATCAGCTTTCGTCTTTATTGTACAAAGGATTTTACACAAATGAAATTCACAAAGACCTAAAAAAAAAAAACAAATAAAAATGAAGGTCGTTCTCTTAAAAGAGAAAATTTAAGAAAAAAGACATCATTACATCAGTTTGGCGAATACACACATATTCATGGTTAAGCATATATATATACGCAACATATAATCAAAGAGTACGCGTAAGAGCAGATGTCAACTAAAATCTAAAGCTACATTCAGTGTGTCAGTTAGACTGCTGACTCATAGATTTGAAACGTAAAGAAAGGGTAAGTATCTAAAAAGTATACATATATATTTAGAGCTCTCTTAGAGAATTATCCTACCACTGTATATACAGGATACTCCTTTGGATTCTACTATATCTACACCACATGCTGAGATATATATATATATATATATTTTTTTTTTTTTTTTTTTTTTTTTTTTTTTTATAAACGTTTCACCCCGAGCAAGGCATGTCATTGCCACTACTGTGCAGGGGGTTACATAGAGTGGAGAAAGGATGGTTAAATATAAGAAATGTCAGAGGGTGGGTGATAGGCGTGTAAGGGTACCGAGAATGAGGGTTGGGTAGATGAGTGTTCTGAGAATAATTGGGAGTTACTGTGATAGGAGGTGTCTATTGACCCTACATTTAAATACCTGGAGATTGTAGCTGTCGGGAAAGCAGACTTGTGGAAGGGAGTTCCACAGGCGGAAAGCGTGAGAAAAGTTGTTGGAGTAGAATTTACGGTTACATCTTATTTGTTTAACTGTAAAAGGGTGGGACCTAGTTGCTAATCTAGTATCTCATGTAAATTCCTGCTTAGGCGGCACCAGTGATCTAAGCTCATCGGAGCAGAAGCCATGAAAGTACTTGTAGAAGAAGCACAGGGAAGCCACATCACGCCGGTGAGAGAGTGGTTGCAGCCGGTCTGCCAAGTCAGTATCAACCACGTTACATATCCTCCTTTGTATTTTGTCAAGAAGCCCAAGGAGAGCAGCAGGGGCACCCAACCAGATATGGCAGCAATATATATATATATATATATGAGAGAAAGGGAATAGTGATATTCATAAATGTACTTAATTTTTTATAATACATATATCTTTACAGAAAATTATTAATTATTTTACTTATATGCGGATTTTCAGGAAAAATCATCTTGAATCATTTTGCTTTCAGTTTTTAAAGTTTTAAAATATTTTTTTTTTTTTTTTTTTTTTTTTTTAATCATTTCACCCTGAGCATGGCAGAAATGCCACTGATGTGCAGGGGGTTACATAACTGTAAAAAGATTAATTAGAAAAGAGTGAGGACTACAATCTAGTTAGAAAGGAGCAATACAAAGCTGAGAAAGGGAAGGTTATACGGGGGTGGGGAGAGAGCTAGAGTCCAGTGGTTTATAAATATTGACTTTGCATTTAAATTTCTGGAGGTTGTAGCCGTCAGGAAAGCAAGAATATGGGAGCGAGTTCCACAGGTGGGAAGTGCGAGAGAAGAAGCTGCAGGAATAGAATTGTCGTCTGCATTTGGCTAACCTGACTGTGAATGGGTGGGACCCAGTTGCCAGTCTGGTTGCATGAGTAAACACCTGTTGAGATTAATTCAATTACCGCATACAAATGCTTCAGTCTGGAATAAAAGAATGAAATCATGTAGCATAACTGGGTTTATCTGTCAATTTTGTTTATAAAATATTCATCTCTTTTGAAGTATGTACCTCTGGTTTATGTAATGAACTGAGTTTTAGTTACATTTACTGATAAAGAAATGTTTCTTTGATAATGTACATTTGTTCATTGGTTTTTAGAATGAGAAGATATGAAAGTTTTTGGTGTGTGTATGTATATATATATATATATATATATATATATATATATATATATATATATATAGGTTTCATTGAATAATATAGACATGTTCTGTCTATTTATTTTGTGTAAGATCTGTTCATATGATCTGATTAGCTTGATAGTATTGTCATGGAAAGACGACAAGAAATCGCAATAATTGATGATTTTATTTTATCAGGTCTGAGCTTTCGGCTTACATAAGCCATTATCAAAGGATGAACATTTAATGTTCAATGAACATAAAACATTTAGATTATTATTAACAGAGTGGAGTTACACAGAGAAAATTAAACAGGTCCATTTTTTGTGTCGCACATGGCTGTAGGCCGAGAAGGAATGGTGGTACAATTGACCAAAAACCCAATACCACCATTCTTTCCATGACAATACTATCAAGCTAATCAGATCATACGAACGGATCTTACACAAAATAAATAGACAGACCTTGTCTCTATTATTCAATGAAATCTGTATTAATGAAAAAATGCTGCCAAAATACACAAAATATATATATATATATATATATATATATATATATATATTATGGAAATTAACAAAGATTAATGAAACTTGGTTATAAACAACTGACAATTTGAAATGAATTTTCAAACAATTCATTTCAAATTATTGGTTGTTTATAACCAAGTTTCGTTAATCTTCGTTAATTTCCATAACATTTTACCTTTGTTGACATTACGATACATTTCAGAGCAGATATGATTATTGTGATGGATCAAAAATTGTGTTATATAGGCTTAATTAAAACCTCGTTTAGACTAATGTTCATTCATGATCGAGAGGTCTAAGATGTGTCAGATCACATGGTAGCTTCTCCTATGTGGATAGGGGTCGCAGGTTCGAATCCTGCCCAATGAAACACATTTTCATAATAAAAATTTATCGTAAATAATCAGGCCGGTAGATATAAATATATAATACTGTTTAATTAAAAACAGAATATCTACTTAAATACGAGTATCAACAAAAAATAATGTTCAAACAATTCATTTCATATATATATATATATATATATATATATATATATATAATGGACGTTCACATCGATTTCGATGTATGAGGGTCTAACCTTAGTAAGGCATCCACACAGAGATTTGTTTATAGTGGTGAAGGCATTGTGTAGTACCATCCACACTTTTTGGAACTGCTGATAACAAACAATCAGTGCAGAAATCTGCCACAGATCATATGAACAGCAGACCTCAATTATTTAACCCATAATTGGAGGGAACGGACGAATTAATACCTTTCCCAAGGGTACTACTGCGCAAGTGAATGCAGTGTGCTCAACTGAAATTGGAACTCGGCTCACCAATTTCCCCCCTCCAAGCCGACATCCCCCGCACCACAACGCACATCATGAACGCTAACAGCACCTGGTATTCCCAAGTGGTCACCCACCTAAGTACTGACCAGGCTCAACGTTGCTTAACTTCGGTGATCGAGCAGGAACCGGTGTATTCAACGTGACATGGCCGTTATATATAATAAAAAGAGTAAAAAGGAGAAATAAAAAAGAGTAAAAAAGAGAAATAAGTGACATTCTACACATAAATTTGCACGAAAGGAAACATACACACAAGAAAAAAAGCGTCAATCTAACACCACTCAAAGCACATAA